>JAQSVV010000152.1:600000-955991 GCA_036375495.1 Agrotis segetum
ACTGGTCAATTAGTGGAAAATATTAGATTATGGCAACAGATGTTGTAATTAGCCATAGATTACAGAACATGTTATGGTAATCTCAGCGGCGGGAAATTATTTAACAATGATCCATAACATTACAATGACTAATTAAAAGAATTGTGTAAAATCACACTTAAAAATTACGAACAAAGTACCTAAGTATCAAGAAAGATTATGTGAAATATTGTTCAGTCGTATCTATTAGCTTTCACTGTCCCACGGTCAAAATTAAGTGAACAGCGAACCCGCATTGTGATGATTCAGCTTATCGGACAGATCTAAGTTGACTCGAAATTATGAATTCCTTATAGATGTAGTCTAACACGATAACAATCAACAACTTTTGCAACTTTCTGCCTCGAAAACAATAAAGAAATGTATTCTTCAAATAGGTTATAAAAAATGGTTTCAATAGCGAATTTGAGGTAGTACATGGGCCTCACTGGTACACACGAGCGCGAGCGTACGTGTACTGCGTCTACCAGGCAGTGTCATTCTGTAGAGAGTCAGTTTAGTATTTGTCCTGTTTTCACTTAAAAGTATGTACTGCAAAATTAAGGGCAAATACATGTTTTATAGATGATAACCAAACCTAAATACCTAGTGGTAGTTTTGTTTCGCCATGTCTCTTGTGATGTTACTTTGAAAACGTAGCGCAACCCGACAAAATATCTGTGTAGATTTTGTGGAATAGGCAATTATTATTTTGTTGTTCTAGCTTTAAATAGCTCTACGTTCACCTTGTATATTTCGTAATCTGGATTGAAATTTAAAATTACGCAATGGATTTGAATAAGAAATTTAAAAAAATATTAAGTTATTTTGTTGTTCGTGTTTTATGAGATGACACCAATCTTCATCAAAATGTTAATTTGTTGTTCGTATCAGAAACTCATAAAAGTCATCGTTTCCTACTTTTTTATTTTGTTCGCGATCGCCAGGTTAATGGTTTTTATTAGTGTAGGTATATTTTCTTTGTTGTTTGAATATTTCTTTTTATACGGTAAAGATATCAAATTGTGGCGTATTGCGTCATTCTTTAAGACTACTTTTTAATGGAAAAAAATCTCTTTCTTTATGACTTTTTTTTAGCAGCACATACTGAATGACGGTATCGTTTCCATTGAAGTAGGTTTGACAATATTATTATTCAATAGTAAATACAGTACAGATAAGTACAGAGTACGCATAAACATCTTAATAGTCAACACTCAAATATTTTAAGGTGGTAGTTTATGTCATGAGCATACCGTAGACATAACATTTATATATCTTTAGCGTGAAACAGCCGGTTTACGAGCAGTTCATACAAGTGGAAAGTTTATCATAAACAAAAGCTGCTCGCTTGAAGGCACAAGCACAACACTCAAGTCATCTATCGGTCGTTCGCTCACACTCTCGAGTCTCGGTCTAGACGCAGAAACTGGAAATGATGTGAAATGATTCAAAATTTCACCGATAAGCGTCTGCAGTCGTAACACGTGTGGCTCGGCAACGAATGATGAATCCTTAATAGCCATCATTCTCTTCTGACGATTCATGTAAACGAGCGCACCGCATCATCACGCACCAGTTGCGTCATTCGGGGAAAGCGCATTGATGAATTTATTGTTTAAATATTATTTTTTAATGAATTTATGCGCTGCGAGATGTCGAATATTCTAGACTTTAACGCGTCACTAATACGTAAGTTGAGTTCAATCGCATTCATACGCAAGAGATTAAATTAGATTTACTTAATTAAATTCCTTTTTTCGTATATGTAGGTAATGCTGTTTGCCCTCTTACATAATTTAAGATGACACAGAGATGGATTAAAATAAACAAAAACAGTCCCTACAGAATATCAGACCCTGTACCTGTGTTGTTATAATTGTTACATTAGTGTACATAGTACGTATACACAATTATATATATATATATATATCAAAGAAATTATATCATAAGGCGCCACTTAACTCATCGGTAACAACGAATTGAGATAAAAAGGAAAAAGTCTATGGAATTTGCAACAAAATATTTTGTCACAAAATCTTTTAATAATTTTAAAATATTCATAGTTATAAATGAAACTAAGTATAAAAATGATTCTGAAACTATAAGATTCCCAACAATAAACCGTGTTCAATATTTAGTATGTAAGTAAAGTAGAAACTTGTACTTTAGGGACAATAAGTCAGACATTAGTTAAAATCTGTTAGGTACTTCACATTACAAAAGTACATAAATATTCAAACGGTGTGAGCGCCGCATGCAAATTTCCGCATTACACGTGTACTTTAAATACATTGAAGAGAGCTTGCAATAGGGACGCAGCCATTTACATGACGGATGACCATCTACAGAGATAAAGAACGCAGACGTAACTACAGCTTCATTTTTAAACGAAACAGTCGTTAGTTAATCGCAATATAGCTTTTACTTGACATGGACAATAATAGGAAATCGTGCTGTACAATATAGTGAAAGGTTGTAAGTGTTCACATAATAAAGATCATCAATGCAAGTTTCAGATTTTAGTGAAAATAATTTATGAATCTTTCAATTATGTAACCATAATTTATGTTAAATTAAATTGATGGAGACTTTCAATTCGCGGATTATTTAACTTAGGAAGTAAAGGTATGTGTATGATAAATAGAGACTATAGCTTCGTTTTCCCTTGCTTGTATCTACTATAGTAAATAAAATTACCAAAATGCAAAGTTGAAAAAAATATCTTTTTCATCCAAATTTTTCTTTTCAAATCAAGCAGTAATATAATCTTTCTTACATTAATAAATTAAGATTAAGAGAGAGTGGTACCAAAGGCGGGAAAATCCAAAAATGTCAAAAATTCTCCTTCATGCATAAAAGTCACGCATCCACTCATAAACACGCACCATTGCTGCCTTACTTTAATACAAAACACTGTTAACGTATAATAAAAGAACACCGGTACTCACTGGGCGCATCTTGCCGGCTCTCGAGGGACACTTGTAGCACTATATTACAGCAACGTGTACGTCGGCGACGGCGGCAAGTTGTCACACGTGTGAATGCGGCCCGGTATCTGCGTGCACTGCGCCTGCGTGAGAACTCCGCGCTCCGAAATCCACCGCTGTTGTTGAGCCCGCGCAGCGCCCAAACAGCCACTGATTGTATATAATATGACATCCGATATACCACAAGGATGTTATCACTATGATCATTATGTACACGGACGAAATGTAAGCAGCGAATTTATGGAACCACTGGAAATAAAAGTTGATAAACATTTGCATTGGGTCATATGCAATGGGTAATAGTTTATCAATAGTTCACTAGTCGTTCCTCTAGGAGTAATATGTCAGTCGCTTAAGGCTATACGTGGTAATAATTTGTAAGTGCCTAATGTTTAGAGTAGTAGTTATCCACACTAGTACGTAGTGATTAGCCAACGGCCTACGATCAACATAGTAACCTATTACCCTCACTGCATTCTTGCAACTTTCATGGGAAAATTAGTAACAATCAGTAAAAAGCAAGTAAGTGCCCCAGATTAACGTGGATATATAATTTTCAAGCAGAAAAAACAGAAGTTACATCAGAAATAAGCATTGTCAAAATATCTCACCACCTATGTACGAAATTTATAACTACCTGTACTTATGGCTTTTTCCGAAATTGCAATGAGCAAGCTATCCATGACTCAGGATTGTTAGAATTTGATTTAAATTCTCTCTATTCTTTTTTTCACTTAATTATGTTTTACATTTTTTGTATTTTTTTTAATCATTTAAATTCGTAAAAAAATAGTATGCCCACCAGCATCGGGAACAGGGTCCAAAGTACCGGTGCTTAGGGCTCTATAGAGGAACCTCCTCGCAATGTGCGCCGTGTCCAAAAGAACTGTTCTCTGCATCAGGCCCCTGAGCCAGCTGCGCAATGAGGATTTAAATTATTACTGTTACTATGTATTCCAATATATCTACCTCCTTATCTTTAGACTCCACACGCGCTGTGACATCACGAAATAACGAAACAGGGCGATGCGCTCCATAGTAATTACGTAGAGCATGGCGTCAACACTGATATATCTCAGGTATTGCACAATATCAGAATCTTAAACTGCACAAACCATAGGTAAATACAAACAGAAATACACTTCCTCATAAAATTAACATTTTGTACCTAATTTAGGATAAGGGCATTTAACATGTTTGCACATCATCCTGTTGCTGTTAGTAACGACTTTTTCTTAAGTCATGTTAATTCAGTGTGTAAAGACTTCAACGCATACTAGATTATTACGACTCACCACCTAAGTGCAAACAAAAGCGCAAAAATACGCAATTCCCGTCAAGTAAATTCGACACGCCTATGTAACATTGTTAATGCATTTTCTCGTGTAACCCCACTGAACACTACAAAGACAGTGTTAAAGATGTATGACTAATACGAACAAAACGACTATGAAACGAAATTATGTCAAATGCGAAATACACATTGTCTGAGTCTGTTTGTCAGAACAATAAGGAATGTAAACTCGTTTAATGAACTTCGCACCGATCGTAACTGAAAGCTAGAAAGTGGTTTTGAACGGCCCTATAACCTTGTCACTTCCACTTCCCAGCTTTCATGCCCTATTGAGTAGATCTATCTTCACCAATTTTCTAGGTGCGTTGGAGCTTAGCTAATCTATCAATCAATATTGATCTTGAGATATTATTTGGTATCTATGAAAAGGTTTCTCCATGAATGTCATTTATTTTTCTTATATAGGTAATAACTGCGGGTGGAACACCGGTACTTAAAGTCCTCCAGAAGCTTTTTAATTCCGTCCTCTTCGAGGGCAAAACGCCTGAAGCATGGAGTAGAGGTGAGGTGGTGCTGTTCTTCAAAAAAGGTGATAACAGCCTATTGAAGAACTACAGACCCATCACGCTTCTAAGTCATGTTTATAAGCTGTTTTCAAGGGTTATCACCGTCTCGAACACAGACTTGATGACTTCCAGCCTCCCGAACAAGCCGGTTTCCGAAGAGGCTATAGTACCATAGACCGCATCCATACGCTGCGGCAAGTTATACAGAAGACCGAAGAGTATAACTTGCCATTATGCTTAGCGTTTGTGGACTATGAGAAAGCCTTCGATTCGGTGGAAACATGGGCGGTACTTGAGTCACTCCAGCGATGCCGTATTGACTATCGGTACATCGAGGTGTTGAAGTGCTTGTATAATAACGCCACCATGTCGGTCCGAGTACAGGAGCAGAGCACGAAGGCGATTCCATTGAGAAGAGGCGTAAGACAGGGGGACGTTATCTCCCCGAAACTGTTTACTGCCGCAATGGAAGACGCCTTCAAGCTCCTGGAATGGCAAGGACTTGGCATCAACATCAACGGCGAATACATCACTCACCTTCGGTTTGCCGACGACATCGTAGTCATGGCATAGTCGATGGAGGAACTCAGCATGATGCTCGATGGCCTCGACCGAGTTTCACAAAGGGTGGGCTTGAAAATGAACATGGACAAGGCGAAAATTATGTCAAATGCCAATGTTTTGCCCACCCCAGTCTCTGTTGGAAACTCGGTACTCGAAGTTGTTGACTCATATATCTACTTAGGACAAGTAGTCCAGTTAGGTAGGTCCAACTTCGAGAAAGAGGTCAACCGCCGAATCCAACTCGGTTGGGCAGCGTTCGGGAAACTACGCAATGTCTTTTCGTCCGACATACCTCAGTGCCTCAAGACGAAAGTCTTCAACCAATGTGTGTTACCAGTGATGACTTACGGCACCGAAACGTGGTCTTTCACTATCGGCCTCATCTCAAAGCTCAAAGTCGCTCAACGAGCTATGGAGAGGGCTATGCTAGGTGTTTCTCTACGTGATCGAATCCGAAATGAGGAGATCCGTAGCTAAAGTCACCGATATAGCCCACCGGAATAGCAAGCAGAAGTGGCAATGGGCAGGCCATATTGCTCGCAGAGCAGATAGCCGATGGGGTCGAAAAGTATTAGAGTGGAGACCACGCACTAGCAGGCGCAGTGTAAGACGTCCATCAGCAAGGTGGACAGACGACCTTATAAAGGTCGCCGGAAGACGGTGGATGCAGGTCGCTTCTAACCGGTATATGTGGAGATCAAAAGGGGAGGCCTATGTTCAGCAGTGGACGTCCTATGGCTGAGATGATGATGATGATGAGGTAATACCTAAGTGAGAAAACATGATTACATTTAAAATTAAATAGGTTTAAAAGTTCCTTACGAAGAAAACAAGACTTGTAAACAAATAAACTAAATACGCGTACATACTCAGTACTTTTCAAAGTTATGGGTGAAGACAACTAGACCAAACCAACAGTCAGTGAGAGTTACAAGTCACGGGAAGAGACCTTTGTCCCAAAAGTGTAGATGGATATTCGAAAAAGCTAGTGTACTATGTGTTATGTAATGTACTCGTAATATTCATACTTTTCGCTTTTCTTTATAATAATAAGAGACTTAGTTGCTTTCTCTACAGTAAAAAATGCCAATGAAATATTATATTAATTACAAATGAAGCAATAGTACCTAGGTACAAAATACATTTTATTTGATTTTTTAAATCTGTCATGTATATTACATTTTAATTATCACGCGAAATATGTGGTAGAATAAAATATTTGTTGTATTTATTTGGGGTCAAAGCGCAGCGACCGAGGGGCGCGGCGCGTCGACCGCGGGTTTGCGCGATGTATGGACTTTCTTTTCCGTAACCTTAACAGCACAGGCGGGGCGGAGCGGATCTTTACTCGACAATCGAGATTTGTTTGAAAGTTTTAGAGGTTCGAAAGGATCACATTTTGTTCATCTAAAGTCGGAAGTGAATCCGGTCCTGTTTGCATATCTCAGACGAAACGAGGACCGGTTCTCAGAACGATGATATAATTTATAGGAATGCTTAATTCGCTCTTTGCCATATTGTCAACTTAAACAGCTGATTAATTATTAAAATTTCATTCAATATCTATTTAAATCAAACCTGTTGTGCAACTTTAGGGTGCGTTATTTTATTTTGACATGAATTCCTTTAGCAAGCGATGTCGCAGTTTGTCTCAGTGTCGAAAATAATTGGTACAGGTGTCGTTGTATCTAGTGCTATGAATGACTTGGATGCTTTATAACCAAGGCAATCTTTCCCAATAGGCACACTGGTTGGTTGCCCAGCGTTCATTGCTCGAGCTCTTGAACCACATATCCCAGTGATATTTTACTACCAATATATTGATATTTTAGCTCGCTACGCCGCGCTCACTTCTTTATGGTTCTTTCATTACATTCTTCTAATTCTTTTGTTACTTGTCAATTGGTATAATTATTATAACGGGCCAAACTCTTAAGTGTTCATGACCAATAATTAAGTTAAAGACGGCCCTGTTCATAACCTAGTTTATTACAAAAAAACGTAGGCCTGCTGGTCGGATTAAAACGCTTTGGCTAAATCACGATCTTTATAAAATACACTTTAAGTAAAAAGTACACGTTGCATAATCCATAGCAAAACCAAATCGTTTATTCAGTCTTATGTTGATAGGATCAAAGTTGTCGAAGAAATGTAGTGAATATTATGTTAAAAATCACAAATAGGTATACTTATATTACGTAACAATCACTTAAGGAAATTTTCAAATTATTGATATTGGGTTTCTTCTATGCGTAACTATTATCGCGATTTCATTTCACTATCCTTTTGGCTACACTAAACCATGTAAAGATTTCTATTACCTCTGCCACTGTCTTCAGTATTATGTGACCTATATACGAGTATATACAGGGTGGAATTTTGTAATGCCACCTGGAGGGAAAGTACTCTTAATACTGCAGATAGAAAATTTTAGTCAAAGGAAACATTCCTTTATTTTGGAATAGAAAGCAAACTGCATTCAAAGATTTTCGAAAATTCTCTTCTCCACCCGGGAATCGAACCGGCTAAAATCTGAAAAAAATATATCCTGTACTTTTATTGCATCGATCGTTAGGGTCAATTATAAGGATGAAATCTCTGTAACAAACATGACAAATTGAATGAAAGGAAAACCAGGAAATCTTAAATTAATTTAAATTTAATTTTCCCGGGTGTGGGAGAAGAGAATTTTTGAAAATCTTTGAATACAGTTTGCTTTATATTCAAAAATAAAGGAATATTTCCTTTGAGTAAAATTTTCTATCTGCAGTATTAAGAGTACTTTCCCTCCAGGTGGCATTACAAAATTCCACCCTGTATATATATACCTATACCTTATACCATAAATTATACCTATTACATTCAGTGTTAAATTATACAATGTGTTGATCTGCAACCTAGTCAAATTCAAGGACGTGATTATACTCATGATTCTCGACCCAAATAAACAATAAAATAGGTAGGTATTTTTTTATTTTATTTTTCCTTTTTACTGAAATCCGTAAGTGTGAACTAGTTTCTACAAGAGTAGTAGATTCAATTCACGCACACCAGCTGCTCATCGCTGTGTGCGTACGCGCGGACTGCGTAGTCGGGTGATTCTCTTTCATTTGTATTGAATTAAGGGTTTAATTCTAAAATACTGTAAAATTTCAACAACAAAAAAAAAGCAGCCCTTATTAGTTTTGCCCGGTACTGTACTTTCAATTGATTATTTATGACTTTTGTGACAACCACCTGAAGTTTGACGAAAATGCAAAAAAACAGCGTGTATTTTTGAGGTGCCTCCAAAAACATACATTTCAGTCGTAACAATGATTTGAGAAGGTATTTTTTTAAGTTTTGAGATCTTTCTAAATACAATCACGAGTTGCTAGATACTCATATTTAGGTACATGCTTCCTGATATAAGCCCTTTCAACCAAATGAATCTCTTTCTATAGAATTAGAAATTGAACACTAGACACTCACAATGAGGTGACTTTTAGTTCCTTCCAGGTGCTTCCAGCTTTTTAATGTAATGATTATGTTTAACATCTATTCAGCAAAGATCAGAGAAGACAGTTTATTTGATTGAAAATCTAAAAGAATTACAAAACATTTTATGTGGCCACAATTGAAGCTCATAATAGTTTTTTTTTTTTATGCAAAGAGCCATAAACCATTGTTAAGCTAAGTAGCAACTCAGAGAGAGTTTATTTGACGCAAATGTTTCGTCACATTCCAATAATAAGAAGTGGGCCCCAATCAACAAATGACAAATTGAAGTGTTAAAATCTTTGGTAACTCACGTTTTTCTGTCAATAGAAACATCACAATTAATAAATAATTTTATTTGATGGGCCTACCGCAAACCGCCATCGAACATGACTGGTGACTTGTGTGAAATATATTACAGAATACCTTGTCACGTAAAGGCTCAGTTTACGTCCATACTTAACTAATTAATTGACAAAACTAAGATGTTAATAAATGACATGTTTATTGGAGAGTGTAATTTATTAGTAGTGTCTCTAATAAACATATCGTTTTAAGGCTTATTTGGATTCCATTAGATAAGCTGACAATTAATGATATCACATATTCTGGTCGGCCCAAAAGCATGCCGGGGCTATCTTTCGGGTTTCAGTTTGAGGTAATGATGCAATGAACCTAAAACATTCCTAATATTAAACTTGACATAGTTTAGTGAATTGGTGTGTAAGAAGTTGTAATAAAAAAAAAAAACTATAAAGTTTAACAATGTAGTTTTTTTAAGTTGACACAGGTAATAAACTAAAAGAATGAATTAAACAACGAACACGTAAAACAGCATATTTATGAATGAATTCCTGGTCGATTCATTCTTTCTTTTGTTGCGGTCACACTTGACGGAGGTGTCAGTGTTTTTACAGTTTTATTGTTATTTCGTCATAGCACGAGGCTTTCTCCGGGTGTGTCATTTACATACATGCGCACATTTTTGTTTGTTTTACAGATTTCACCATAAATCGCACGTACCCACGCGGGACCCGCTGTCTCGAGGGTATAAGAACAATTAGAAACAATCAATGAACTGTTTACATTGCACTTAGCACCACGTAGTACTCGACACAATCACATGCTTGCGAAATATTTACAACGTGTAATGCCCAAAGGGCTGTTGGCATTCCAATTGCATTGTAATTTTAGTGTGTCATGTTTAGATGTCGGTTTTGCAAACTGTTTTGATATATGAGCTGATGATAGGCTTTTAATCAAGATTTATGTTCGGCTTATTTAGTTACACTGTGCGTGTGCGTTTAACCTTAATCATTTACCCCCTTATTAATAAACGTGGACTAGAGTTACGCCAAGGTTATTCTTTAAAAAATGTATGGTTAATCCAAGGATTATCCTGCACGCGTAGCATGGCGATTCGCATCTCTATTTACCAAGAAAAGACTGACCGAATTTAGTCGCTGCCTTTTGCACAAATATACTTCGTACACTATTGAAGAATAATAACTTCTAGCTTGTCGTAATCATGCATAACAAAAATATTTGTCTGTCATTTTACTGACTGTTTGACTGGCCTGTTGGTCTAGTGGTTATGCTGTGAAGGTTGTGGGTTAAATTAACAATAAAGTGATGCACGATTATGTTCTGTGTCTGGGTAACACTTTATCTACATAGCCAAGAGATATAAATACGTTTTCTAGTAATGCTCGAGAATGAGATGAATGCTCATCGTTGTGGAATATTATTATTTTCCGTTTATTCATGAACTGAACATTTTTAAATCTTGCTGGTACAAATCAAAACAATAAAAATGCATATAAAATTATAGTAGTCCGCCGGTGTGGGAGCAGGGTCCAACTACCGGTGGTTAGGGTTCCAGAGACAGGAACCTCCTCACAATACGAGCCGTATCTAGAAGTACTTCTGAATCTGGCCCTTTCCAACCCCCTGACCTCGAAAGGTGTTTTCTTTGCCATCAGGCCATTTACGATCGGCACAATGATAGCCGAGCTCACATTTTCATCGCGTGCCAGATTAGATACTGATATTTAACTATCATATCAGAACTTTGATGACATGAATCTCAAAGACGTATCTGTCTAACTACTTTCTAGCTTATTGATAGTCCTTGATTAATGATACAGATCCCAGTCAACGTGACATGGTCTGTTGAACTGGGTCGGGCAATTTAATGCGAAGATTCCACAGTTTGTATTTACGCAATTGATTCTTACGAGGTTTCTTTACTACGCCGTTCACGAGTTACATAATTTTGTGTTCAAGTGAAATAATTAATGTAGTCCTTTATTATGTCTCCGGTAGTTGTTGTCAAGATTTATTAATCGCACAGACAAAACCTTCAGTGGTGGCCCAGTCACCTACCGGCCAGGACTTACGGACGTAGAAAATCTACGTCGGGTTCATGAAGAGCCCGCCTAGAAGCGTCCGTGTAGCTCCTTGCTTTGCCATACTTCCATTTTCACTACTGTTCTCAAAATGCCAGTTCTCTTTAGCCATGGACATCGTGAGGAAACCGGCATGTCCTAGAACCACTTCCATTTTTGAAATACCTGAGACTGAGCCTGCTTGGTAGATTATGACCCCCACACTCCGGGATGTCTCACAGAGAGTGAGGCCTGTTTGCGGTCAACAGCACTCGCATCCAGGCGTGAGTTCATTGATCCATTTGAGTATGCCGAAAGAGTACATTAACACTGGCATGACCCAACCGTTGAAGGCGCGCACCTTGTTTCCGCCTGAAAGAAGGCTATTTAAAACCTTTTTCAGGCGTCCAAAGAAGCGTTCCTTCAACGATTGTTTCACGTCCGGTATATCAATGCCTAACGCCTCCGACATACCCAAATACTTGTAGGTTTCGGATGAGGAGAGTGATCTAAGGTGTATGGAATCTGAAAGCTGAATCCCTTCAGATTCCATAATCTCCCCTCGCTTTACATGCATGACTGCACATTTGTCCACACCAAATTCCATCCTGATGCCGCTACTGAAAGTTTCTGTTACCTTCAGTAGCTTCATCAGTTGCAAGTTGTTGGGGGCAAAGAGTTTCAGATCATCCATGTAAAGAAGGTGAGATATGACCTGACCACCTCTCCTCAACCGATAGCCTCCTTATTATTATTATTATTATTATTTTGTCTATTCTTCCGTCGACAAAACCCCTTTCTACGGCGCCATGCTACGCCTGCTGGTTGTAACTTTAGTCCACGTTTGTTAATAATATAAAGGGGTTAATGAGGTGGCATTAATAATCTTGGATCTTTTCGTTACTTGATTAACTTGTTATTAAAACTGACCGAAATTAGTGGCTACCTCTAGTAACTACTTTATTTAATAACTTCTAGCTAACGCATTGCTTAAGCTCTACTTTGTCGTAATCATTCACTGATATAAATTATGCGTGAACTCCTAAAATTAACAATAAAGTATGCAACTTATGCTATAACACTTTACCTACATAACCAAGAGATATAAATACGAAATGCTCGAGAATGAGATGAATGCTCATCGACCATCGTTACCGTATTAACTGAACAAGCTGGTGCAAATCGGGATAATGCATATACAATTATACATACCTACCTATCTGTTACTTCTCCGGATTTCCGCTGACCTTCAATTTTTAAACACGTTTAGTTTCTTGAATTTCCACCTCATTTTCATCAATAGACTGTTATTTAACTAATTATCATATCAGAACTTTGATGACATGAATCTCAAAGACGTAAGTACTATTTTTTCTAAGTAGATTGATATTGATTTACAGCATCAAGTTCAAGATGACGAGACGATGTTGTCCAATTTGTGCGAAGACAAATTAAAATTGGTTAATTTCTTTACTACGCATTTCAGGTTACATTTTTGTGTTCAAGTGAAATAATTAATGTAACTTTGTTAATTTTGTCATTTTATTAATAATCAAGAGCTCTGTAGTAGCTCAGTGGTATTTGGCCCCGACTAGAACAGTGGTGGCCTAATGGTATCAGCCCCGACTTACGAGTTGTAAGGCCGTGAGTTCGAACCTGTTTTAAACTCACTGTTTTAAAATCAAAACGCTGTAGGAAAACATCGTGAGGAAAACGGCATGTCCTAGAACTTAAAATTTGGAGACATGTGACATCTACCAACCCTTACTGGGCCTGCTTGGTGGATTATGGCCCACTCCCTCTCACAGAGAGGAGGCTTGTGTTTCAGCAGTGGGCAACATTGATAGGCTGATGATAATTATAATAATTATTAATGATCAAGAAATGTATTTTAAATTCCTATATGTTGTCGACAATATCTCACAAGTGGATCATCAAATAAAGCATGGCTAGTATTAAAGTAAGTAGGTATCGGGAACCTGTTCTCTGTTGAAAGTTCATCGTAATACAATAGGTGCATCTGCAGTTATTGCATAAGAGGCACTGCGCGCGTGGGCCGATGAAATGTATTGTGGGAAATATTTTATAATTGCATTAAAATGTCTTAGTAGTAGGTACACTTTAAGTACTTACTTACTTTACACTTACCATAAATAACATTAATGCATTACAACTTGAACGACGACAAGTTCGATACATTAGACACATTGTTTTTATTATCATATCTTTATGAAAATTGTAGCAAAGTCATTACATTGTAGTCAGTAGTAGTACATTGAATATTTTTTTAAAGAATACTTGGGATGTGATCTACAATCGAACACAAAGCCAAAAGTATAGTTTTTAAAATTTTTTTGTCTGTCTGTATGTCCGGGATAAACTCACAAAGTGCTGGATGGATTTACTTCAAAGGCACGAATATTATTATGAAAGCTACATAATATTATCATCCTATTACCTACGGGGAGCGAGCAGTGAACCTTTATTTCTTCAACGCATTCACGCAGACATCGCGGGCAGCAGCTAGTTTATTTTAATATAAAATAGTGTCAAATCAGAGAAAGTACTAGAGAGCTGTATTTGGTGTAAATATCATTTGTTTGCCGAAAAAGTAAAATAACTTGTCCTACGTAGAATTTTTTTTTTCTCGCGTACCTCTTCGTGTGGGGTACCTTATGTCGCATTGATAAAAAAATTCGGCAATCTTTAAAGTGCTAATGGTGTCAATAAATTAACAGCGGAAAAATGTATCCAACCAGTTAGTCCCATTAAAATATGTCATTTCCACTAAGAGGAGCTATTAGATGGTTAAATAAAAATTTAGATTCAAGTCATTTAGTTGGTATTTTAAGTGATGTATCACACGAAAACACTTCGTAATAGTAATTTTAAAATTCTTTATTCATTCATCCTTTCACAGTGCAAGGTTCACTTAAACTACAAATTAAAATAAAACTCAAATTTGTGAAATAGTAATTTTCTTAAGTTAAGTAGCGATAGTCTAGTTGGTTAAGGCGTCTGGAGTACCTATCCAGAAGACGTGGGTTCGAATCCCGCTTGCAATCTAATTTTTCTTTCCTCAAAAATTATTTTTAAGTACTAACAGTTTGCGGTTTTAAAATTTAACATCTTGGTACTTCCGTTACCTAATTCCAACTTTTACGACACAATCAAAACATAACAAATTCTGAAAAGAACAGCAAATATAGTTATCAGCAATTTGTTGAATCATGTATACTAAAGTTATAATATAGTATCTACATAAATGCCTAATAATAATACGGTAGTGTGTATAAATAAAGTAAGTAACATGACTAATTAACAATAGATTTCAAGTTGAATGCGGGTAGGTAAATAAGTTTTAAAAAGTCAAGTTAATATTACATGTAGTTAATACCTATGTTAAAAGTTCTCAAATCATTGATTGATTGTTTGTGCAAGCTTAAACATAATGATATGGTAATATAATAGTCATTTAGGTGGGATGATACTTGTACAGGTACTTACAAGTTTATGACCAAACGCAAGAAAACACATTCTTTCCAGTAAGTAATCTTTACTATTATTAGTATGATTATAATTTTATGTCATTGTTATTCATTGGTTGGCACTATCATTTTTTTTTTACTGCCCAATCACATTTCACATCACATTATACCGAACGTACTACGTCACTTGTATGTTTAGATCTTTAAAACTGCAACGCATTGTAATACGATTTACACTAATAGACAGAATGACTCAAGAGGGAGGTGTATAATATACATAGAAAAAACAACCGCAGCAGGTCGCTATAGTTGGTTATAAATTCACCTGATGACGCTTTACATGTATTTCAAGGCACCGTCATACATCGGATGTGCATAATGATCTATTTCCTTTATACTCGTGAGAAACTCATTTTCTTGAGTTTTCATGCTCTCTTTGAAATCGAAACCCATTACTTTTTATCTTTTATACTCTTTTCAGTATCGTCATTTGTATTTATTTGAAAATTAAAAAAACTTAAAAAAAGTATAGTACTTTTATAATAATCTAACAACATGCCTGTTTCCTCGAATTATTAGGCAGATAAGGTGTTCACCACATTTCGCTAATGTTGTAATGGGGCGAGTTTGCCATAACGGCCCGAATACGACCTTGCCGCCATGAGTGGTTACCTAGCGCGGGGAGGCGAGCGGTAAGATCAAATGTGTAGAAATGTTTGAAACACGCCATGTGGCGCCGTCAGTTGCGAATTTGCGTACTTACAAAGTACCTATTGAATGTTTTTTCGCGCCGCCTTTCTCACCGCTTAGACCAAAATCGTGACAAGGCGTTAGGTTTCGTTATCACTACGTGTAACATTTAGCTAGATATCTATCTACTGAGCATTTGCTAGAGGTGCCACGTAGAGTAGCTGCGCTAGGTTATTCCGGGCATATTTTCCCCGCAGTGGCGCTCCGTGCCCTTGCCTTCCCCAAAGTGACTCCCACGTCTCATGGTGTTTTCGGACGCTTTCTGCTGAATTCTGACGATGCTCCTGAAAAAATATGCATATAACAATTTTACACATTGTATGGCGGGGGCACTACCGTGCCTCCAGATTATTTTCTCCTCTCTGTGGAGGCCTGTGTCCCAGCAGTGGGAACATTATAGGCTGAAGATGATGATGATGGTGATTATTTTCAGCTTTCAGGAATCACACTCCTGCTCGCGTGAAGTTTTGGCCCTCGGCGAACCACGTCGTATCTCATCGCTCGCTCCCGCTTGTAGTTTTTCATTAAACGATCAACCCAAAAACAACACTGAACCCCCACGTCCTTTTAGAACCACATTCGCTTTTGTAAAGAAGATATAGATTTAATTAAGAAGTGCAACTGTGGAATCTTACCTCCTGCTGAATACACTTGACTCGCATTTGATTTTTCAGTTCTCTCAAGTAGTCCATATTGACTGTTTCGCGCCATCTGTAAGAACACACCTTTGTATGCACCCATATTTTTTATTTCGGGCTCTTTAAAATATGCGACTTGTCTATCAGCTTAGAGAAAACAAGCCTGTAACATTTTTTATACTCTAAGAATAACGTGACGCCATTCTAAATCCTAGATGCTAGGAACTTACAAAAAGAACTGAAATCCCACCAAAACATTTCATGTAAATTGTTGCCAAAATGACCACATAAGGTTTGCCCTACGAAAAAGATATCAGATCTCATGTAGAACCAAGCTTCTGAATCTACACGGCCTAACTCTACCGACCCTAACTTCACAAATATCTACACATCAAAAAAATGTATGGCTTCACCGTTTCGGTACGTCGCGTCGTGGAGGTGATGCTAATATTTAGTTTCTGAAGTAAGTAGCGAAACAGCTTAGAGAAAACAAGCCTATAACATTTTTTATCAATTACAAAGATCGGCATCAATAAAGCCTATTGTATTGAGGTCACGGTTCAAAGGCAGCATGAAATACAATTACCATTTATCTGAATTACGTAGTTACTCATCGATATATATGACGAGGTGTCAACGATCATTATCAACAACTGACGGTCGGTCTTGAGGCGTACGTCACCGGTCTAATGAAAGCCGTAAATCTTGGTGGCGTATGGACCCCAAAAGATAGAAAGCCGTGATGCAACTACCGTACCGGATTGGTGACCAAACATTGCCTACCGTTAGATATGTAACTCGAATCATCGCACCGGAAACGTATTCGTTAATATTATAAGGTAAACACGGAATATTCAAGATCAAACATCTCATTATAGTTACTTTTGATAGGCGTTGCAGTTGTTAGTGAATTACTAGAATTTTATTATTAGGTACTTGTATTTAAAATGTAACTATGAGTAACTTAACATGTAGGTACAAATGGGTTAAATCGTTTTTTTTTTTATATTATTGGGGCGTCTTTATATATTTTATTTGAACATGCAACAGTACGCCTGATTATTTCAAGTGCTACGGGAAGTTAATTAAGATCCAACTCAAAGAACGTCTTGTCTGATTTATTAGGAACAATTTATCAAGAAGTTAAATAGTGCTTGCTTGTATTTAATTGTAAAAACTTCATCAACTAAAAGCATGTTTATAGACCAGGTTAATTAATCCCTAATCAATTCACATAACCACTAGGTATACAACGCACACGTAGGCTTGTGTTAAGTAAACAGGCAATGGAATTTCCGAATCGCGGCTCATAATTCAATATTACAATATGATTTACGAAAAAAAGTGTTACGACATCAGCTGACATTTTACACGCGAATATATTTACGATTCGGAAAAATGTGTCACGCAACTGTGCAAGACTTCGGCAAATTACTTACCTACGTTAATAAAAAGTCAACAAGCAATGCTTTAGTCAGAATAATGAGCCCAGTGAATCAAATCGATTTGATAAACGAGTCAGATGCCATGATCTTATAAATTGAATTCTATTATTTTCTGTGGCCTTGGCCCAAAATAAGCTTATAGATTTTATCGATGGAAAAAATGCAAGTTCATGCCAAGATAGGTCATGACACAAACAATAGGTACCTAATCATCACTTGTAATACTAACAATCGCCTTTATTAGTTTCATACGTACTGACACGATTGATCCGCTTGTCTTGTGACATCGCTGGATGGCAGCGTGCGTGCGCCGACGCGACGTCTTCTAGCTAGAAGCGGCACAAGTTCAACTCCGCCTGTTACGTGTAAAATAGCTGTCTCAGGCGTAAGTTTCTTCTCAGGTACAACCACAGCTTCAACTCTTTTATCGTAACTATCATCTAATAATAATTTTGTAACTTTATCGCCATTGGATAGTCTTTTAACAAATCTCGTTTTCTTTGGACTGCGTCTGCCTTCTCCATTACCACCGTAAGATACCTCGTGTTTAACTTTTACGTCTAAACTAAACCTTCTTTGTTCTGCAGATTTTTGCGGCGGACTTTCTGTGTGTTTAATATTTGGTAACTTTTCAACATTTGGCGGTTTTATATTTTCTTTATTAGGCATGTCTTCTCTGTAATCATCGTCTCCCTTTACTTTAGGTAAAGTAAGCGAAGATTTTTCGTTGCGCCCGTCCCCATCCATTTTCGTGAAAATTTCATTATCTGTCCAACCCTAAAGTAAAAAATTTAAAAGTATATTAATTAAATGTATTTTCTGAATATTTTTTACTTTATTTCAATACGGACCATAGACTTAGAGAAATTTAGCCCAACATTTCGGGGGTTCCTCCAAATAGTGCCACCTGGCCCTGGTTTACCCCATGGACCTTCCATGGTATGCTGAAATTAAGTTAGTTGTATAATATCTAAGGACTATTTACTTTAAAATATTTTTATTTTGTTGTTACCATTTTGCGTTCGTATTCCAAATTCCTTTTCTTTTCGTCTCTCATCGCTTTCTTTTTTTTAGTTACCATCTCATCTGAAATATTAATTTTATTTGATAGGTAAAGGTAAATGAACTAGAACCATCATTTAATTAACGAAGATTTACATCTATGGAGGACATGTATAATGTTCATGCAAGCGGCTTCGAAGGCACGGTGTGAGTTGTTCGTTCATTTTTCAAGGGATTATACTACCGGGATATCTGCCTATCAAACATCCGTCAATCCAAACTTTTGTATTATAACGTAGGTCATTAGTCTGGATATGGTGGTACTGCCTCACGATACACCCAGGTTTATGTAACATACAAAACTTCCATCTTAAGTAATTTATGCAAAGGTTTAGCTAAGAACAGACCTAGAAAAATGTATTTATTGAATTATTTATTAGTGAAAGCAGGTGAGAATATCCTATCACATAAGTATCTTAAAAAGTCACACGATTTCGAAAAGAACGAGCATATTATTAATTCCACCGATCTGTATCCCTTTGAATTAGGTAAACTTACCCAATATCTGTTTATAATTTTGTTGTTCATGAGGAGATGTTTTGTATCGTATATCGTTGTCGACACTTTTTCGCAGTGGTTCGGCGTAGCACAGTTGCGGGTCTTCTCGCAACTTCACCGGCGTCTGCCGTTGACGACGGAGGGGCGACGTGGCCCAACGACGACAAGCCTCGTACAAGGATACCCCCTGAAAAGTTATATTCACAGCATTCAATAATGATACAAAACGACTTAGTAGTCCTCGTAATACTGATACCATGAAACTATGAGAAATTAGTGAGGAGCAGTGGTGGCCCAAAGGTATCGGCCCCAACTTACGAGTATGTCGTGGGTTCGAAACCAACCTGGCGCATTACTTTGTATAATTTATTTCATCACCACTGCTCTCAAAGCGGTGAAGGAAAACATCGTGAGGAAACCGGCATGTCCTAGAACCATCAAATTCAAAGACATCTAACCTCTACCAACCCGCACTAGGCCCGCTTGGTGGATTATGGCCCACTCCCTCTCACAGAGAGGAGGCCTGTGTTCCAGCAGTGGGAACATTACAGGCTGATGATGATGACAAGTTAGGTGCGATACTTTCTAAATTAAATTTTCACCCAAACGTAACAATACATCCTTATTTGTAGGTAAATTGTGACCTACAAAATGAAATCCTATGTTTATAATAACCATCCCAATCAGGTATGGTGTCGATATTTTGCCTAATTAGTCTTGATCACTTCGCCATAACAAAGGCAATCAAACATTTTATCACACAGAAAATTGATGGAAATTGGAAACCATGGCCAAAGAATTTACATCTTTGATGCCATCATTTAACTGCCAGCCAGCAATCAGTTTTGTAATAAAATCGTGTCGTATAATTATGGCGATTACATAAAGGAAGGTGAACAAGTTAAAAAAGGGAGGAAATTACTGTTGACGAAAATACAAAAAAATACCTTAAATGTATGTCAACAAATTTCATATCCTCGATACAGCAGTCATTCTCACATTTTTTACACATCTTCGTTTCGTAACGCTACGGTGTGGTCTCGCCTTAATAACATTCAAGTAATGAATGACCCTTTACCTTATATAGATTTATAGCCATCGGTCAATCGCCATCGCCATATGCAACTATTTTTATGTACCGATTAATTAAGTAACCAGATAACCTGTATTATTACCAACATCAAGGAACGACGTCAACTACCCATGTTAGTTTACCGGACAATTTTCTATGAAATTCGTTCATGGGATTCAGAGCATGCGTCGTCGTCACACAATATGTTTGTCAACGGTTTAAGGTCACGAAGTAAAATAGGTCAATCAAATTATTATTCTCCTTCACCGTTCGTTATGAATTATTAGTAGATGAATTAAGAACAGCATATCTTTACTGCGACGAAATATTGCATTTAATGAGGAAACATTTGTTGACAACATATTATATTAATAATTCGTTACAAGATTAATGAAGCCCACTTAACAAATTGCATGTTAGTTCAAAATGTCGGACGAGACGTATCAAAGCAATTTTTATTAAGTAAGATTTAAATGCAGATCTCATAATCATTAATAGAGAAATAATTGTTTCAATTACACGCTTGTTTTAATCTGTCAGGCATGTTATTATTACTACAAAGAGATAGTTCAGAGATAGGTACTTAACATTGTTTTTCATGGACAGCAAAACAATGTTTACTTGCTACATTGTTTATTTGGTTATAATATTATATATTTTTTAGGTAAAACCTACTAAAATTTCTTGATAATCCTTTTGATACTTTTCTTATTTCGCACTTTGCTACGTTGCAAGTTACACGCTTTGCTACGTTGCTAGTTACGCGCTTTGCTACGTTGCTAGCTATGCGTTTTGCTACGCGAGTTGCTACGCGACTAGCTATGCACTTTGCTACGTCGCTCGCTGCGTTACTAGCTACGTGTATTGCTACGTTGCTAAATATGCGCTATGTTACGTTTCTAGATGTGACTAGCCACGTGGATTCCTACGTAGCAACGTAGCAATCCACGTATCTAACAAGCTACACGGCTATAGATACGCGACTCGATACGTTGGCGTTACTAGCTACGCGCTTTGCTACGTGGCTAGCTACGTGGTTTGCTACGCGCGTTGCTACGCGACTAGCTACGCACTTTGCTACGTCGCTCGCTGCGTTACTAGCTACGTGCATTGCTACGTTGCTAAATATGCGCTATGTTACGTTTCTAGATGTGACTAGCCACGTGGATTCCTACGTAGCAACGTAGCAATCCACGTAACTAACAAGCTACGCGACTCGATACGTTGGCGTTACTAGCTACGCCCTTTGCTACGTGGCTTGCTACGATGGTAGCTACGCGGCTTGCTACATTTCTAGCTACGCGCTTTGCTACGTTACTAGCTACGCGCTTTGCTGCTAGTTGCCAACTATGCGCATTTACGCTGATGCGCTACATTCTTGTTACATGTTACGCTATTTGGCTGCTATATTGCTCACTACGTTATTCAGAGTCAATATGAAATCTTGACAGTATTAATATTCACCAGACCAAATTATGCTGTAATATTAAGAATATCGAATATATTTTGTTAATCATTGAATGTTCTATATATTTAGTCATTTTATAGCAATGCATATTGTGATATTGCTAACGTAACCTTTTTAGACACGCAGAACATCTTATTTAAAAATAGCTATAAACAAAACTCGAGGTTGAACACCACTGGCGTTAGTTGATGGAGATTAACTGCTGTAGGCATTGCTATTTCAATGTTGTAATGTAGACGATTTCTCCATTATTACTCGTATGCAATTAAGACGACAAGAACTTAATCAAATGATATTGTTTGGTGTTTGGTTTATGATAAATATTGTACGGCCCACATGCCCCTAAAATATTGTACACCTTAATAGTATGTTACACTGATACTATGTATATTTACTTTAAGATCTCCTTCTACATGTAGCAAACAATAAATTAATTTGAATTTGGTGAACAGATTGGCAATTAAAGAAATATGTTATCAACGTATTTATTTCATGAAGCGCACGTCTTCTCTGCTTTGTTGTACAAAATAGAGATCATCAGATCAGAAAAGGTATATTTTTGAAACGAATCCATAAAACAGCAGGTACATACCCTCAGTTCATCTTCGGGAAAGATTCCTTTGTCTCGTAGGTTTGTAAATCGCACGCCTCGAGCATTCGGAGCGCCACCGCCCGCACGCCCCCACGGCTGGTACGTCGCCAGCTCTTCACGAGCCTGGGTATTAAAAAAAATAATTCCATAATAATATGGAAGTTGATCAGATTAAGGCTCTAATTCCTCGTTCTACTAATGCCTTGTGAGGACCGGAAATCCAGGTACAGGGAGCATGCCCTAATCAAAATCACTCACCTTTTTCTTACGGGTCTAGACAGAAACTGTCTGAATCTTTCTGAATAGCAAATTGGCAACGCTAATAGGTTTGTTCAGTTTTAAATCTGTCGTAAGTTATATTGTTCTTCATCTCAATTAAGTGCGCTTTACTTGACAAGAACCAAGACATCATTATTTAATTACATCGGTAAAATTGTTCTATAAAATATATTACCAAGCTTTACTCAATTTATCAAACGCATTTTTTATGTCTTGTACACATCTAGGATCTGAACTCGGTAACCTTTCGATCAATCACGCCTTGAAGCTATTGTCGCTTAACATTAGTAGGCATTTGAAACATTACTTAAATCATTAATGAAGTTATGATGAGGTTGCAGCCACACCTTCTATTTCATCAGTAAAGTGGGAGGCACAGATATAAATCTTATGGTGGAGGTGTCATCATTGTTACCGAGTTATCATGTTTCTTGGGAAAATTATGTTTAGAAATATTGCCAACATTTTTTTTGTCAACCATTTTTGAAGTGAAAACTTCTTTAGCGGCGTTGTACACTTTTTCTGTAATGGGTAAAAAATTTAAAACTCGCGTCAGGGTCACGTGACCAAAACTCGCGTCAGGGTCACGTGACCCTGATCGAAAATGAGTAAGACGTCATTCAAATTAAAAATAAAACATAGTAACAAAAAAGTTTTCACTTCTACCGGCACTCCTGGAGTGCAACCTTTTTTTTTAATTGCGATATTCGACTCGGTAGACAGGGGCGCCGACTGCGTGGCTGCTCCAGCACCCACTATTTACCTCTCAAAAATACGAGTACTCATACATTGTATACGTAGCTAGGTATGTCATTAAAAAAGCTGGAACACCCACGGGAATTTTAAAAACTCGGCGCCCCTGTCGGTAGATTTTCCAGACAGTTGGTATTTAACAGCATTTTTTTAGCGTGGTAAAATCATCAAATGAGTCCTCCCACCCAGAGCAGAGCGGGAGATGATATTGATGATGATGATGAGGTGTCAGACTCGTACTGATTAAAATCCACGGTGTCTTTTTTTTTTCTTCATTTGTTCTCATAAACAAGTTACATTTTTACAATTTTTCCTCCCAAACTTTATCCTAATAAGTAGCTCTTTACTTTTTGGGGTTACGGTAATTCGTCAGTCCCGCGTCCCCAGCAAGCTTTGGCGATCTAAAGGGGCCCCGTTATTATGGTCTATGGTCGGACAGCGAGACGCCCATTGGTATATAACAGCATAGTAGAAAGAAATGTCTACGATATTATCATACCGATTCATATTGTGCAACTGTTAAGGGCAAAGATCAAAAGCATAAAAGGTTAGATGAGTAACGAATACGTTTGTTAAATGAGCCTATTAAAGCAGAATAAGTACCTATTATTTACTTATTACCAAACATAATTAAATAACTGTTAACTTTTTCATGGAAGCTATTAATTCAAATAGGTACTGTTTAGTTCCCCGTACCTATTGGGCGTTTTTCCATTAGACGGCACGGCACCGGCACCGGCGACGGCGCCGGCGCCGTGCCGGTGCCGGGGAAGCAAGAATATATGAAAATGTATGGCTCGCTTTTCCACTTACCGGCGCCGGCGCCGGCCCGGCGCCGGCCCGGCGATGAGTCCTGCCGGCGCCGTCGCCGGCGCCGGGGTAATAAGCTTCCTGGTCGGTGCTGGCCTGGCGTATTTCAATTAGCCGGCGCCGGCACCGGCGCCGGTGCCGGGAAAGCAAGAATATATGAAAATGTATGGCTCGTTTTTCCACTTACCGGCGCCGGCGACGGCCCGGCGTTGAGTCCTGCCGGCGCCGTCGCCGTCGCCGGGGTAGCAAGCTTCCCAGTCGGTGCCGGCCGGCAAATGTACATAATGTGTGTATAAATTATAGCCGTGTGCGTGTGTGAGTGCGCAGGCGTGTAGGAGGACGCGGGGCGGAGGGCGTGAGACTCGGTCTGTGGCTCGTAATAAGGTTAATTTAGCCTCTTTACTTCTGAAAGTCTTATGATCATGTTATTTTGTTTTTTAGAAGAAATATATGTTCTTGTGTGTCATTTAATGAATTACATAAATGAAACATAACATTTTTATTTATTATTTATATCAACATAATATTTTTTTATTTCATTAATTCATTTTTCATTCATTACTTTAATCCAGTAGCAATTGAATGGTACTGCCTTTGAACAACAGAGGGCGATCAAACACATCAAATATTCTTGAATTGTTATTCAAATATATTGAAAAACGTGGCGAGAATTAGTCGCTTCGCACAAAATACATTGTTAAATTCCGACATCCGCGCGAACGAAGTCGCGGGCACAGCTAGTAAGAAATAAAACCATGCTGAGGAACCGGCGCCGGTACCGTGCCGTTGCCGGGCCGGTTAGGAACCGGTGCAGTGGAAAAACGAAGCCCCGGCGCCGGTGCCGGTGCACGGCCATGCCGGTGCCGTGCCGGTGCCGTGCCGTCTAATGGAAAAACGCCCATTAAGTATGACATATCTCGTTTTAAGCATTTAATGATTAAATTATTAGAAATGCGTCGTTACATCCACCTATTTCCTAACTAATTATTTATATTCATAGTTTATTTCAATGTACTGGTTTTTGTGCGTAGGTTATTTTGAATGGTGAATCTAATGACCCTTTTGTTTCTATGGGAGAAAGCTTCATTATAGCTTTTAGTTTGGTAATCCAGATTACCTTCTGCTGTTGTTCGAGTTTGTCCCGTGCCCTCCGCTCTCTCTTCTCCCGCGCGATGCGCTCGCCCTCCGCCCTAGTCTGTTCAGCACGACGTCGTTCGCGGGCTCGACGTCGAAGTGACCCTGACGTCGGGATACTTAGCCTCCTACACACAACGTATTATTTAGATACGCCTGTCGGTGAAATTTAGAGTCAAACTTTTAATCAAGCTACTTACAACTTATTTCTAAAGCCATAAAATCTTTCGAGCTGGTCAGTTGCAGAGAGATCCATTTTGCGTTGGTTACAGTAATTATATTGAGTACAGTTTTTGTTGTTATTAGGTTGGTTGGAAAGCCGCTTATACGTTTTATTATTAGTTTTTATTGATTAGATACCGATAAGTTATTGAAATCAACCAATATTCATTATACATTCACATTGCAATAACTAATGAACTTTAAAGAATTTATGTTGCTATATTTCTACATTATAATTAATTACACATGATTATCAAACAATGCGTATTTTTCCGCCAGTATAGGTAGGTATTCTGTTTTTCCTTAGTTATTTAGAAAGCATAAGTATTGTCTACAGACCATAAAACGACATCTTACCTACGCAATCTTCGAGAGTGCAAAGCAAACATTTAAACTATAGTTTCACTAAACCCAACAACTAAATTTCATATCACATAACTGAGCACGCAACAGATTCTAAGAAGTATGAACGCGGGAAAGAATGAGCACACACTGAAGATGATCATTTCAGGTGTCCGGTAGTCACTGAGCGGCTTTCCGCCAACCACTGAAAGCGTCTCGCTAAGTCGCCGCTGTTTCAACTGAAACTGTGCACTGTCGACTTTCGTGAACGCTTCCATTGCGTTATGGTATCACTGCGTGATAAGGATAAATTATGATACCAATTTTGCAATACGACATGTTTTGCTAAATTTATTTTCTTTTGATAGATGATAGAGTATTGTTTTCAATATAGAATTCTTTAGTTAAGTGATGCAATACAAACCCAGATCAAAAGATTAAAGCTCTAAAACAAGTCAACAAGAAATAGATATTTATTTGTTTCGCACAACTAATAATTTTTCACTACATTGTATTAGTATCTAGGAATAATTACTTAAAGTTACTAAAAGGTGCAATATAACTAAAGTACCTATAACTACAAGTTTTATTGGGACATACTACTGTAGACGACTTCCTTTATCATGTAAAATTCAATTCTAATTTGTACCTACATGCAACGTTCTTGACGGTTTTAATTATTCAACTATGACGTGCTCCGCGCTCTGGAAAATAAGCACAATTCGATCGATCGTTATCTACGTAAGTACTAGAGTTACGTCTTAAGAATTTTACGAACACTGTTTCTAAAGCTTCATATCTTTTAAATAAATAAGCAAAATCAACGGACCGATTTAAGCAGAATGTTATTTGCGTATTTTAGTAAGGTTAAAAATATTTGTATATAATAGAGCACATTGTTTTCAAATTGCTGCTCTATCTTCTATTCCCGAATGAAGTGCCCCTACTAGGTAAAATATTAATATAAAACCACTTACCGTTAGTGGTAATTATGCAATAATAATTGTAGTACAACTTCAGTACAGGATAAGCAAAACTCGTTTCCACATAGGCGTATGGATTTAAACTGCTTCTTCTTTATAGGTTTTCCGTTGTGTCTAGAAATTTCTTGCAAATCATCAGTTGTGATTAAGTGCTTTGTTGTACCATAAACTACTTCATGTCAAAAGGCTTGAAGTAGGTCGTTTCTTTGTTAATCTTTAAGTTAACCAATTAATTTTTAAAATGTAAAGGTTTTTAACGTCTAGTAGGTGCAACCAAAAATCAGACACAAACTAAGCCAAGACTGAAGACTTCCAACGAAGAAGAAATGATAACACGAGCACGCATTCGGTATATGACCTTCGCAAAAACTTCGGGAAACGAGGATACGAATACTTATCGTTAATCAATAAGAAACGGCTGAAAACCTATGCGAATTTCGTAAATTTACATATCGCGATATCACGTTTGTCTCCTATGTCTAATATACGAGCAATAAATATTTCCTTGAAGGTAATCAAATTCCGAGAAGTCAAGGCGCACGACAAAAATACTTGCAAAAAATAATGGACTTAAGTACCTACCTACATGCACTATCCTCATAGACATTCGTAAGTTTTCTCTAAAACAAAACTAAAAAGATATTTCCATTAGGGTAGTAACTACATTTTTTTGATCCAATGGGAATGTCGACACTTCGTAATTAACTTGTTGTAGTAAGGGTGTCCTACCTATCGACGAGTTGCTCAAATTCCATCTTTGTTACGACTGGATAAGAATCACAATTGTGTGAAACCATAGGTTTTCGCCATGTATTATTGTGGTACTTTGTATAGTGCAGTAGGTCGTATACATTTTTCATGTCATTTTTGAGCTGGCATTCGGCTCGTCCTGGCGGTGCCGGGCGCGGACCGATCGATTGCCGCAAACACGCGGGTACGAATCCTATTGCATTCATTCATATATATAACTTGCAGGCAACAGTGCCATGGAAATAGGTCACCAATAAATGACTTGTACTATGCTGATAATTTTACGACTTTGTCAAGGACGTCCACGCTATTACCATTTGCGTGCGTCCTTGTGAATATCGATGTTGCGTAATATCTAGAAGGGTAAGTAGATGTATTGTTGTGTGCAAAATGTCGTCTTTTTTCATTTGTGAGTATTATAAAACTAAATTGAAATAAAACAGTATTTTGTAACTAATGTTTATATTAAAAATTATTCATGATTTACCATTTTACTGAATAATAATATTTACAAACGTACGTCCTATGAAAGTATGTCTACATACATATAAATAAACTTCATTGACTCCCATTTTTTAACATTTTAATGTACAAAAAAACATACACCTCCATCTCCATTTATTTGATTGGCTGACACAGCGACAAAAGTATGAAATAAGTTCGTCGATTACAGTGCGTCTCTAATGGATACGCAATTAACTGAATCGCTCACATCTCCACGCTGTGGTTCCGCTCAAAAAGTTTTTTCACAATTAAAGTGATAACGAGTTGCGTGTGAACCTATATTTAAAACGAGTTTTCACACACGAATTAATGATTTGGTGCGGTTACTATTAGTACAATGGACGGCATAACCGCACAAAAGAAACTCATTTAAGTTGAACTTTAACATATTAAAAACTGTGCAATCGCTTTTCTCGTGGATTCTTTGTCTGACGCCAGAAAATTGGCTTTAGTCGAAGCTTCTTTCATATATTTTCGGTCGTTGTGTCAGCCTGACACTATATTACCTTATTAATGACTAATATTTTGTTAAATATTAATAATTTCAAGAAAAAAGTTTTTAGAATACTGCGCTTATGGTGCATAATCTTTGCGGTACTCTGATAATTAAATTGTTTATATAAACCTCTGTTACATTGAATATATTTTAGTTGTTAGTATTATTTACAATTGTAACGTACTAATTGGCTAACCGATGTTTACATTCTGCCTCAATACGTAGTGTGGCCTCGTAAAATACTTACAATTTAATACTAGGTCAGAATATAACATACACCTCTAGTATGTAACGTGTACTCTAAAGAAATTGAGGTAATTGGTTTTGAAGATAAAACACGGGTAACTTATCCAATGACTCTCAGTATTTACACATCATAAAATACATACAGTAAGAAACAAACGAACACCAACTTATGAAATTCAAGTGTAAGCAATTTTGTGATGATCATCGGTAGTATATTTGTGCATAAACACAGGTACTTTCTATCTCTACAGCTACATAAAGATTGCACGATACAAAACAGTTGAGCATATTTATATAAACAGCACGTATGTACATACAGCGTACAGTATTTGGTAACAAGTAGTCATGCACGCTCCCTGGCAGCGATAGCTTCGTACTAGTCGTAGATACTTCATGGTGTCACAAAACTCACAGAAAATTATCTTAAAATAAATCAGGTCACACAAGTGAAGGACAAAAAGTACAAATATTTGTATATCAATACCAATAAAAATATATATTTTTTAACATTATGTAATATATAATTACTTGACAATCAGTTCCACTGATTACAATAATATAACAACAATCTACATAGTGTTTTATATAATGTATAGTAGAAATTATTATGTTTATCAGGGCACATGGTATAGCTTGACGTAAAATATCTACGATATATATGTCGCCATGTTGGCTCAATTCACTCTCATATACACAAAACGTTCACTCGCGACTCACGGACCCCGGCGGCGGCGACCGGTCCCGACTCAACACCGCTCACTCATACATTGCTAAAATTAAAATGTCCATCGCCTCTATATCCCTTACAAAAAGGTATCCAGAATTCTGTTGGTCTCGCGCATAAACCTTTAAGTTTCATTAAAGGAGGCGCTCGACATGGAAAGTGAACTATTTCAAAGTACTTTTAAGATCACGAGTGGACGCTGGGGTGCAACGTGAACGAAAAACTACTTCGACGATCGGTTTCAAAGCCTCGCAACGCTCTGAGGCGAGAGGCGTTAGAACTGTGGATGCCTTTCATGGAATATATTAGTTATTTTGGTCGTGCGCGTACTGCAGTACTGTACTGTCGTAGTACTATTTGATCCTGTTGAGCACGAGGTCGGTGGTGACGACTAGCCCCTTCTGGTAGGGCGAGTCCACGAGCTCGGCGGCCAGCCGCGCCGCCTCAGCGCCGTGCTTGCGCGCCAGGAAGCGCGTCTGCTCCAGGCCGCGCGACTTGTGAACCAGCTCGTACGCCTTCTCCACGTCGCCCGGCTCTTGGAACCGCCTCATTATCATCGGGTTCAGTTCTGGATACTGGAAACGGACGGAAACCATTCAATCAAATGCAAACATCGCGGTGAGTTTCGCTATGGAATAACTGAGTTTTCAGAGTTGTATCCATAGTAAACCTAGATTTATTTGGAGTGAGTAAAACGTTTTCATTATTTGAATAAACATCTATCGAATTTTAGCTAAACTCGTTTCGGGCGTTTTATAATAGATGCATGAATAAGCGAAATCAAGAGTAAAAATAAAGCTCCAAAACACTTTCATAACTTTCATTTTTATTATTTTTCTATGACGTGCGAATTATGAATTTCATCGCCACGTTGCGTCGTGTTCGTCACAACTCACAACCGGCTATCGTACTGGCTAAAACGTGAATATTTTTGCAATGTCGTGCAAATGGTTCAGCTGTGGCCCAACGTGTGTATTGCGAAAACAAATATTTTTGCGCAAGTGTGTGTTTAAACACCCGCTATGGCCGCGAGTATGTAAAGTTGAGGCAGGGCAACCGGTTTCACATAATTTAGTCGAATTTATACACGCTCACATTTGGAACTGGGATATTTTAAATATGTCGACTTGATCATTTGGAATTAGGTATGTAGGTCAAGTACGAATACTTTTTTTTTGACCGACAGCAAAAAGGGAGGAGGTTTTCAATTCGTCGGAATATTTTTGTGTGTGTTGCCCGATTACTCAAAGACGGTTGAAAACATTTGAAAAATAATGTTTTGTTGGAAATTATATAGTTTCCAGGTGGTCCCATGACCATCATGTCAGGATTAGATGATGGGAATTTTGGTTAAATCGACGGTGCTTCTATAGCATTTCTATGTATTGTTTACGCAAATACGCGACGTCATATCACACCTATACCCAATAAAGTATAAAATCACGAAATCTTTAATAAATTGATATATGTGATCCAAATGTCAACTGATGTTACTTCAATTGTTAGATCCGGTATATTCGGTTAGGTTAATTATGAATGAATTATACAAATTAGAAACATTTCTTTTTTTACTTCTCCTTTACTTTGGTTGCTAGTTTGTAATATTTATCATTCTTATTTATCTCACTAAACTAGAGCGTTAGCTTAGCTACAGGTGCTGTGACTAAATGTTTTTGAGATAATGAATGTTTTGAACAAATCTTGTCTCAAAGACAAGAAAATTAATTGGTAATAGGCATTTAATGCAAGTTTATTTTTATTTTAAACTAGCTGAGCGGGCAAACTTCTTACCGTCTCAAAATCACCCTCTAAACATTCCCTGGACTTCCAAAAATAATTCAAAACAAAAATTTGCCTAATCGGTCCAGCCGTTTTCGAATTTTAGCGAGACTAAACTACTTTATAGAAGATAGATATATAATGAAAATAACACCAAAATTACGCCTTCAAAGATTTGGAAAATAAAATACCTTTTCGCAGGCAAACAGCACGGGTGCAGTTGCCAGTCCAAGTTTGAGGTCAGCGGCTGTGGGCTTGCCCATGGCTTGCGCTGAAGACACGAAGTCGAGCAGATCGTCCACAAGTTGGAAGGACAGGCCGAGGTTGCGTCCGTATTGGAACGCCAGCTCGCACGTACTCTCGTCAGCGCCACTTAGGAGGGCCACCTTGAAATTGAAACCATTTTAGTACTCGGGACCAGTACGTATGCTTTTCTTTAGGTCATTAAAAATGTGGTTTTTATATAATAATAAATAAATAATAATAAAACTTTATTGTTCAACAAAATAGTACATATTTAAATATCACTAAGTAGTACATATTCAATCAATCAAAATGATTCGCCAAAACACATGTCCGTGCAGAATTTCCGGACGGGGCAGTCGTCCGGAACACACACGCAACACGGGTATTCTTTATTGTTGGGTTTTCCAGGAAAAGGTTGGCATGGAAGAAAGTTTTCCCACATAAAAGTACACCCATGCGAAGACGGCGTCGGCCACCGAGTTTATGTTATTAATTTATTTATTTAAACTTTATGCACAAGTTACAAAAAACATGTACAAACGCGGACTTAATGCCTTGGGCATTATCTCCCAGTCTCTATGTTATAATGTTGCATAATTTCAATGTCGGTTTTATGCCTCAAATCTGAGCATTTGCAACTTAGTTGTTCGTTGTACTAATAAAACTAATAAGAAAACAAAACAACAACTGCGAATGACATAATTTCTAAAGCCTGCATTGAAATAATATTCTTTACATTTGCAAACGAGGCTTGCTTCCTCATATGTTATAATAAGCATAATTCCGTAATTAGAATAACATAACACGTCACTAATGAGAATATTACCGCTTTGACGGAGTTGGCAATGAGCGATGCCGTCTTCCTGTAAGTCTTGGTGAGGTAATGTGCGAACCGTTCGTTCTCAGTCTCCTTGCTGCCCAGCTGCATGAACTCGCCCTGTACTAGGTCTGTCACCACCTGAAAATAAACAACACAACTGATACATAATAGATCTAAGAAGTCTTATCTAAGTAGGTAGGTAGGCAAGGTTTAGCCGGGGGTGCCTCGGAAAGCACGTGAAATTGTTGGTCCCGGCTGTCATTTGTAGATCTATGACAGTCGTTACAGTTAGTCAGAAGCTCGCCTGCAAACCAGCCTTACCAAATGGAGGTTGTGGAGGTCTGATAGTCATTAGGTCTAAATAAAATACACAAAATTTATACATTATATTCTTATGAAGCCGTTGGCAAAAGTTAGCCATTTATGATTTTCCGTTTAAATTCCTAGTTATTGGTCTCCCGGCTTAGTCTAGTATAAGAAATTATATGCAGCTTAGACGTATTCCTCATGGATAAGGTCGAAATCGGTCGGTCAAGATGAATTGCCGAATACGCTGTGCGTAAAATATTGATGCAAATAATGAAACAATTTTAAAGACAAGTAAATTATAAAGTTAAAACTCAATGGGTGAACTTAAAACAGATTCATCGTAATCTTACACGTATATAAATTATTATCCGCTATTATTTTCATCTAGTGATTGCTGATAAAAATATTCTACGCTTCGCATGAATTTTCAGTATTTGAGACGTAAAGTAAACTGGGACTTTCAAAGAAAAAAATAGTTTCTTTTTCGCACACCAGAGGCGCTGTTCCATTTTTTCATACAAGAAACGCTGTAAAACCTGTAAAGTAAAAGACTGAAAATTCGTGCTAAGAGTAATGTTTCATAATAATTACTGTAAAACAATCAAAACTGTTATCATCGTCATTAGATAACGAAGCTTTGCCATTGACCAGGTATTAAGATAATTGCAAGAACCTAACTCGTCGTGGCTTTTTAGGTCTTCAAGAATTTAGACTCACAAAATACTTAGTTCGTATCAATTTGTTCTATTATTTCCGTGAATTTTACAGTATTGCATAATACAAATCATATTTATTCAAACGATAATGGTACTCATTAGTGTGTTCTTGAATACTGTGATTTTCTAAATGTTATAATTATTCAAAAAGACACAATATATAATAATATACAATACTAGCTGTTGCCAGCGGTTTCACCCGCTACAACTCGAAAATTATCCCACGGGAACATAAAATCGGGATAAAAGCTATCCTATGTGTTAATCCAGGTTATAAACTATCTGTGTACCAAATTTTAGCCAAATCCGTTCAGTGGTTTTTGCGTGAAAGAGTAACAAACATCCATACATCCATACTTACAAACTTTCGCCTTTATAATAGTAGTAGGATATGCTAATGCAAATACAAATATTTCAAAATATTGCATTCTATTGAAATATTAAAACATATAATAAGTCGACGCTGATGACTCGTAAGTATATTATTATTCTTGCATTTCGCTTATATTTTAACGAAACGAGTAAAAAGTATATGATTTTTAGCTTAGTTGGTTATGCTTCTGGAGTTCTAATTAGAAAGTCGCAGGTTGGAGTCCTGCTGGGAATCAAATTTTGCTTTCCAGAAAAATCTTCACTTACAATTAATTGCTTAATACTCGTACGTATAGGCAACATTATAACATTATGTATCATACATAGTTGATTCGGAAAGTATATTGATAGAGATCAACAATTAAAAGTTTAATACAACAAAATCATTTATATTACTAAACAACTAATTAGCGATATACTATGAGCGTATTAGAACAAAAAAAAAACCTTTAAACGTATAGCACAGCGTTATTAACATCGCTCTTAAGAAGGCCGACAGGATGAATCGTTTTAATGAATATTCTAACCGAACATTCGACCCCAATTGAGCATGCGTGTGCGCACGAACACTCAAAAGGTTGTATTAAAGTAATGGTTGTGCTACTACTTGAGACTTTGAATGGGAGTACCTCATCATAATGATGAAACGCAATACTAATGTTGCATGTTAACAGTTTAGCACATCAAGCATATAAAAGGTGCTTTTTATATTTATTTCACTCTTATCATCTAAAAGTATTCAAACAATACAATTTAATTCACTCATCACCATCATCATCATCAGCCGGAAGATGACCACTGCTGAACATAGGCCTTCCCCTTAGACCACCACGCCGAACGACAATTCGCCACTTGCATCCATCGGCTGTCAAACATACATACTCGTATATATCTTTGTTCATACAAAGTTTCGGGGACTAGTACATGTTTTCTGTCGAATATCTGTGACAAGAATATACTGGGAATATTGCCAGTGTTGGTCATAGATTGAAACGTTTATCATCCCTCATTCATTCTACTGCGATCCTCAAGCAGCCTGCCAAGCGTGGAGATTATGGCAACCCCCCCCCCCCCATTATGATTAAATTCACTAAAACTATATATTTACAAACAATGAACTAAATACAACTTAAAAAAAGAAAGGCGCTTTGGCGTCAAAGAACTCTTCCACTTCGCCGTCGCTGTCATACACAGGTTGCTCCAACCATAGTGCACTATGTAAATTTTATATAAAACTAAAAGATTTCAGGGAATTATCTTTTTTTTTTTTTGTTGTAAGTATGATAGAATAATCTTTGCCAATTTTGTGTGAAAAAAATATCGACCGAAATATCGGCCTTACTTCTTTGGAAGTAAATTAAGCAGTTACCGTCAATGGAGTTCACTATCGCTAAAAGATAGTCGACTTTTGTGGTCAGAAATTGAGGATATGGAGCTGAACGATATGTGGTTTCAATAGGTGCCATATGCCACACAGCCCACGAAACAATGGTTCTTTTGCGCTAGAAATCTGATGGCTGTGTTATCTCACATCATGGCAACTTCATTTAACTGCAACCATTGTGTTTGAAACCGATAAACTTTTATTTTGGGGAAGTTTAAAAGAAAAAGTGTACGTCTTCAAGCCAAGAACAACTGAAGAGCGAAATGGTGAGATAATTTGCCACGACGCGACGCGACATTAAACCTCACTAGGGTATTATACTGTATAAAAAAAAAAAAATCTGTTTAGTCCGTCAGTTACAATATTGACAAAGATAAAACGCCTCCAAATTTGGGAGTGGGGGCTTGTGACGTCACTACGCTTGTAAATTGTACCGACCAATTGACGTTTTGTGACCTTTAAAAGCGTTGTACTCGTATTATCGTCAATTTTGGTTTTCGGAATACAAAAAAAATACAGGGTCTAATTATTATTTTTAATCTGTATTTAGACTAGTATTTTCTTTTTGCAAAATAGCATATTCTGCCTCAGAAAGTTGTAAATATAGGCCATCGGATAGAGGCCATCGAAGCCGTGTCGAGTGGGTATTTGGCCAATATTTTGAATGTTTCACACATAATTGCGAAGATCATTCTATCATAATGACAAAAAAATCTCTGGAAGATTTTTGATTGCAACAATATAAAGGTAGAATTTTATCATTTAAAAAAGTGCTGAGGTTGTCGAACAAAGTTTTCCGGTATCTTTTCTAAATAAGGATTTTTCTCAGTTGGCCCACATAAAAGAATGATTCTGTACAGGATATTAAATTATTATAGATTTCGGGCTTCAATGTCATAATAATTGCATTATTTTATTTACCGAGTACAAAACGGATATAATAAAATGATGGATAGGTATCACCTGAGATGCCTTGAACACTAGTGCACCGGCCCTTGAATATTAATTAGATCATTAGGTATGACTTACATAAGAACTGTATTATATCGAGTTAGGCTTAGGTACAGATTACATATCAGAATACCTACTTTGTATTGGTCAAGCGGCTATTGAGGATCGGGGAATCCGCAACACGAAATGTTTTTTTTTTAAGAAAATGGACAAACATGACTCAGATTTTTTGAGTAAACCCCAGCCGAATCCGTGTACGTATTTTATGAAGCAATGAGGTAAGTATATTACAGTGCATACGTACGAAATACTGACATTCAGTTTCATTCGATTACGGCATTGGAAGTCGATCCTAATATGCCTCAAAAGGCAAAGCAGATGTCATATGAGTTCTACCATTATTATTACTGTTCACTGAATTCATCATGTGAATATTTCTCAAAGTAGGATTAGCACTATATTTTATGTTTGCACTGTTATACTTGATCTAGATATTTGACGTGCTGACCTAGACTATAATGTGCTCTTTAAAACAGTCACCCACTAAGTCGATGTGCTATCATTGCCAAACCTCATTTAGGTAGGAGCCTGGCGAATTTGTATAGTATCTAATGTGCGATAATGAAGTAGTTACCTGGCTGAGCACGAGTGTGACGTCATCGCTGCGCAAGCGAGCTATCATCATCGACGCCACGGCGAGGATGAAGTCGCCGGCCATCGCCACCTGAAAACAATTTAATGCAAATTTTAATTTCTGTGAGTACACCTTCAACACACACGAACAAGGAAAATAATACAATAATTAATGAATATAGTTTATAACCTCATGTAAATGGCGCTAGCGTTGTTTGAAATCTTAAATTTTTTGAATTAGCGGAATAACTCCAAGGATAGAGTTTCCTTTAAGTCTAGGCAACATTTTAACGTTGGGAATGAGTATCTCAAAATTAAATTATTTACCCGTTATCAATTCAAAATCATCGTTCTCATTTCTAGACTGGTCTGTTGGTCTAGTGGTTAGTGACCCTGACTGCTATGCCGGAGGTCGTGGGTTCGATTCCCACCCAGGACAAATGCTTGTGTGATGAGCACGATCATTTGTTCTGTGTCTGGGTGTAATTTATCTATAATATGTATGTATTTAGAAATATTTAAGTATGTTTATCAGTTGTCTAGTACCCATAACACAAGCTCTGCTTAGCTTGGGACTAGATGACGTTGTGTGATAGTTGTGAAATATTATTATTATTTCTGAGACAAGTGCAGGTTACTTTTATAAAAAAATACTAAAAATGGTTTTAAACATTAGTTGTTTCATACACAGACCAGAGAGCTCAATCGATCACCATAGCGTATGACAGTTGAAACCAGTATAGGCTCAAATTGCGCCACAATACTGCTGTACGTACGACTAATTAATAATAATTTAAACTATGATATCTACACACGTCGCGTGAGTATCGTTTGAAACGTACGTGTGCAGGGGAAAGTGAGTGACATTATCGCTTATAGCATGTATTGATTATAATATTACTGCAATGCACGCAGAGAAAATCATTGCTTGGGAAAACTATTAGGAGAAAATTTGTTATTAACTTGCGAGTATTATTTTCCTTTTGTGTCAAATAATCGAGTGAAATCATACCAAAATGTATTGTTGTTCACAGTGAAACGCAAAAACTACTAGTTACTATTTGTACCTACTTGACAAATCCGTCAATATTATTTAAGTTTTCCTCTATTCCATTTATCCTCTGTTGATAAGAATATGAATAAATATAAGTAATAATTTTATTTTCAGGTGCAAAAACATATTTATGTTAGGTACATAAACTGATGAATCTGTTCCAGACATAATCTTGAATCTTTTTTATTTGACTGGCCTGTTGGCCTAGTGGTTAGTGACCCTGACTGCTATGCCGGGGGTCGTGGGTTCGATTCCCACCCAGGACAAATGTTTGTGTGATGAGCATGATCATTTGTTCGGTGTCTGGGTGTAATTTATCTATAATATGTATGTATTTAGAATTATATAAGTATGTTTATCAGTTGTCTAGTACCCATAACACAAGCTCTGCTTAGCGTGGGACTAGATGGCGTTGTGTGATAGTTGTGGAATATTATTATTATTCTCTTTATTCTCTTTATTTCAAGACGTGTCATCATCTGCCTAGCCTTTACCCAACTATATTGGGGTCGGCTTCCAGTCAAACCAGATTCAGCTGGATATCAGTATTTTACATGGAGCGACTGCCTGTCGGACCTCCACAACCCAGTAACTGGGTAATACGATACCCCTTGGTAAGACTGGTTGTCAGACTTTAGAGCTTCTGACTAACAGTAACGACTGTCAAAGATCTACAAATGACAGCCGGGACCAACGGCTTTACGTGCTTTCCGAGGCACGGAGGAAACTCGCTATGATAGATGGTCACCCATCCACAGACCAACCTGGGCAAGCGCGGCTTAACCCGGAAGATTGGCCTGTGCGGCTGCGATTATTTAGCCACGAGCGAGACGTGTAAATACGTTTAAATAAAATATACGTTTTTTGGGGGTGGTAAAATCATCAAATGAGTCCTTCCGCTCTGTTTGGAGCGAAAGTGACTGTCAGACTTTTACTGATTAAAAAGTCAACTCTCTTCTTTCGTTTGTCCTTTGCATTCCAGGGCCTCTGTATCCTAATGAGACAGAGTCGAGAACCTTACCCATGCCACAGTAGATATGAAAGAAGCCCTGATAAGTTTTTCGGTGAGTAATTTATCCAAAAACATCTTAAATCACTGCAAAACACCATTACTGGCTACAAGCCCATCGAAGTGTACTGCAATGTATAACATAGATCGTAATAAATGTATCGATGGCGCTCATTTCTCCAGTTGTTGGCAAGAATGTCGAGAAAGTTGTGATGCGGTGTTCGGTCGCATACTAATGGCAGCGCGGACGTTTCGCCGGCGGCGCGCGCGCTGCTTCCGAGTGTAGGCGCACGGGACCTCACGCTGCCGATGGGGACCGACCACAAGCAGCCTCTCATTAAACCACTGGACACTTGTTAGCCTACATCGAGTAGTCGGGTTTAATACAGCGACTGACTCGACATAACAATATAGGACGACATACAGGACGATTGGATATAGAACCAACGCTCAATGTAGTTTTATTTTTTCTTACGATTAATGTCTAAAAATACCACTTCAAATTGGTATTAATGGCTATGTGGCTCATTAATTTTGAACTCTATAATTGTTGAACATTGATCAATAGCAAGTACAGACCTTAATTTGGGTTTAGCGAATTTCTTTTTTAATTAATGCTAATTAAATACGTAATGTTACGATCATAAAACTGGAGAAACCGACGACTATTGGATGTTTACATTTTAAATATCATTATTAATTTCACAGAAATATTAAAAACAGGAGAAGTGGTAAGGGGGCGTGTCGTTGAAACCTGGTTCTGAGCGTTTTGGCCAGAAATTGACTTGGACTACTTTATTTATGTTTCCTTTATTACTCCGACTGTATTGTTTTTCATAAAATACATTGCTCTTTTACAACGATCTCACATTATCACTGAGTGACTGGACCAGCAATGTAAAGCTGACATAACGATACCTCATCAAGCCGTAATGTCGCGTGGTGCGTCCGTTGTATTTGAGCGGGAGTAGTACCGCCCCCCGCGTGTCGCGACAACACACAATGATAATTGTTAGTGTGAGTAAGTTACACGGAAAAAGAGTACGCTGTGGTTTTAAGAATAAGGTTTATATTTAAATGACGTGAGTTATCGATGGCGCGTGTGTGCACTTGTTCGTAGTATTGTTTTGATAGAACTACATATGCAAAATTATCGTTATGGTGGGGCTGTTGCGGCTTCACTGGTTTTCTATACATTTTAAACTCCACGCCATATCTCCTTCTTTAAGATATCTGTGATTAATTTACACAACATTAAACAATGTTTTTTTTTACAATTTTATTTGATGAAATACTATTCTGATAATAATTAGAAATGTATTGTGTAATTATTAAGTTAGATCAAAAGAAAAATATAATAATTCAATTATGCAGCTCCTATAAAATATTTGTTTACAAAGGCTAGACTTGTTTTGGGAAGGCCTATGTTGGCACGATTATAATTGGCGAATGTCCTTGACCAACCATAATATTCTCCGCACAAGAGCTCATTGCCATCTAAGCGGAGGAAATAAAAAAATGTGAAAGTGGTCGGACGATGACGCGATGCGTATTTCCATAAGGTGGTATGAATGAGGTATCCGGCGACGGGTCCGGTTTGAAGTCGATGACACACAAATAACACAATCAAATGTTAGTTAATTAAATATAGATGTAATTAGGTACCCACCACTATTTGTACTGACACCCGCACGTGACTGAATTAATGAATTGGGTAAAAATTCGGTCTCGGTCTATGTAAAAACGTATAAGTAATATTTCTGAGCAGCGATTTATAAAATTCAGTATTAAAATTGATCTCTGCGATGGCACATTGGTCGGTTGTAACGTAACTCCACGTAACATTTTTTATTATTTATTTTATTCATTATATTTGGTCTGATCTAAAGAAATGTATCGTATGTATGTATGTAGAAATGGCTTGATGCGGGATCCATTTCTGAAACATTGTATTGTACAGTATTCAAATATTAGCTGGAATTTTCACCTATTACGTCTACGGTGCACACCTGCCCATAAACCATGGAATGTTGGAAATAATTTTACGTAACGTTAAGGCGTGTCACAGAGATAAGTTCGCAGGTCGGAAAAGGGACGGAGGTTCAACGTTTCAAAACTAAATTACTAAAATTATCACTAAAACGTAAATTGTTTCAAACTTTATGCGTTTTTATTCTGGTGTATGTTTGATTAACGATTACAGACAACCACGATGAAGTCATCCAGCATTTTTTTTGTTCACTTGGTTGCGTTGTAGTACTTTTACCTACATTTACTCGCAAGGTTGGCGATGAACGCAATTCTAATTTGGATATCAAATTGCTTATACATATAGTATTTTATACGCTATATGATTTTGTAATAAATGATGTAAAGTTTAGATTAGTAACATAAGCAACGGGACTACATACGGGAGTGGCCGCGCGTATCGTACGCGCTTGGTTGCGCAAATCGGTGCACGCGTTAGCACACTTTCTGTACGCTAACCGGGCTAAAAACGCATCCGTTACGTGCGCGAGCCGGACCGGCACAACTGCATTGACGGTACGCTCGCGATGTGTCATGACACTCACATCCGTGAACCAGTTTCATGTTTCATTAATTACAGGAAAATATTCACTGTAATTCTTCATAAGGTGACTGGACATTCAAAGTTTAGCTGACCACAACGAGTACGCGCAAAATGAACTAACTAGTTCTTCTGACAATTTCACTGTACTGTATTCAATATACATAGCTCTACGCATTTCTGAGAAAATGATTGACATATACATTGTATTTAAATTTACTATATAAACGTTTAAAATACATACAACTCCCATGATAAGAGTGAAAGGCTTTCACAAGAACGCGTTGAAAGTCTGCCCAACGTGAGCCACATGAATAATTTACCAGAAAAATCTCTACGATTTCACGCCAACTTAATTCCGAATGCGTTGTAGTTTCTATTCTGTAATTCATTTACACCCATACATTGTAATGCAAGTTCGCACTTCTCTTGAATCACTAAACTATTGAACCAAGCACTTGATATTGTTCTCATGTTACTGAAAGTACGAGATGCAAGCGATAGTGCGCCCACTAAAGTAACTGCTTTCAACAACAATACCACAGGGCCGTCTGTAAAAGTAATAATATAATATTAAGTTCCTTTTCAAGGCGATTCGATGTCAGTCACCCCGGTAACAACAAAAGTTTTCCTTATTGACATGCAAAAAATTAAATAAAGTTAAATATTTCGAGATGAAAAAGTTTCCGCATTTTCTCATGTCGTAAATCAAGCGATCCATGTAAGGAGTCGCATCATCAGCGGGGAATACCGTGGCAAATAAGGCATAAATATTTCTTGTACGCGGAACTTCTCACCATTGAGGGGAGGTTCGTAATTTGCTTTTTTACTTGCAGGATAGCAATTGTCCTGAGCGACAGTTGAAGGCCGTCATCAGAGCCTGTCGGGTAATTGCGAAATGATTTCTTGAAGCGGATCTCGTATAACTAGATGTATGCAGTCGACTGCATTTCGCAAGGTAGCCTTGACAGTGGACAGGTGGTGGTGGCGACGGCGGCGGCCGGCGCGGCGGACGGAAGGTGAATGTGGCGGGATCTATGTCACGCGGCCGGCCTTGACTCCCCCCTCATCCTTCTCACAACACCAGCCATTTGGAGATCGGCTACCGAAACAGCTGCGCCGCGCAACGTTCCGTAACACGACTTCAACTCGTTTTATACCATTCAGCTAAAATTCATAAATGCGCCTCGATTTTCAAAATCCTATACACACGTATTATTTGGTCGTAATGATCGAACAAGACTTCTGTCGATCATACTTTCCATGAAAAATAAGTTAAAATAACCGGTACTACGAGCTAAGACTAGGCCCGAAAGCTGGAAGATGGCTTGTGAAAAATATTTTATGAAACTGAAAAGCACTGGAGACGTAACGACGTCGAGCCTACAGTATAATAACTTGCGAAGAGTTATAATTAAGATAAATTTAAGTTAGTGAGCTAGCAATCAATGTGATCGATACACGTTCGTATTACAGGTGATTGAGGTATTTCGTATCGAGTGAGTGGAAGGTCCGCCGGTTGCGACACCGGCGGCCATCTAGTGGTCGTGGCGATTAGTGGTCGACGAGTGGGCCATCGTTTCAACATACGTCGTGTTGTGGGCACGTGTATCCGTCAAAAACCGGTTTTTGTAATAGTGGCTAAGTATTTAATTTGCGTGTCATCAACTGCACCACAATTATTCTCAGGCACATATATTTATAATTATTATGACAGTTTTATCAGTATTCGTTGTTGCCAACATTAATTTCGACCGCTAGGCGCTATCCCACCATCTGCTCTTCACACAGAGCGAGAATAGAATAAATGTTGTATACATTTGTAAGATTAAATCTAATATCTTTAAACGAGCAATTCTTGTATATTTATATATAATCAGGATCTCGGAAACGGCTCCAAGGATTTTCATGAAAGTTACAGATTAGGGGTTTTTCGGCTCAAGGAATCGATTTATCAAGGTCCCAGGTTCGAGAAAAGCTCGGTTCCCAAGATACAGACATTTTAAAAACCGAGCGTAGCTCGGTCAACCAGATATTATACATTTATAAGATTAAATAAAGTAAATAGATGACAAACGTCCTTGATTCGCCGGTTAAATCTGGCATTATGTTGTGCCCAATAAACAAGTTACTTTAATAATTCCACTTAGGGCGAGTTGTTTTAATCAGTAGTTACTTAATCTATTAGTTAAAACCCATTATTTTTTTAAGAATTGGTCAGAACACGTATAAGATAATAACAAATTGTTACCATAAAAAACCTAATACATCGAAACGTTCAGCACAAAATTCTTTCTTCGCCGTGTCCATAAACCAAAGTAAACTACGCTCAAAGATATGGGAACAAACGGCGTGACCTTGACTCAGTACCATCAAGGCTGTTGGCTCTCGTAGCGGGCTATACTTGTTTGAAAATAAATCTATTAACAAAATATTGCATCATTTCTTTTGTAGTATCTTTTAACCTACGTTAATTTTAAAGTTGCATTTGAAAATCGTATCGGTTTAAAAATAATGTATTGCTCAAAACATCTGTATAAAGGTCTAATCACGGGTCTGTTGGGTTCGTAACGCTTGCCACGGCGCGGCGTGGTCGCGCGTCCGACCTACATCCCCCCGCGCCTACTTACGGTTCCCCGCAAACTACAGTTACAAAGACCAGTTTTTACTTTACACTCTTTAATAAATACCGCCGTAGGTCACTTAAGGAAAGTGTTGGACGATTTTGCTTTCGATGGATCATTCACAATTTCAATTTATAGAAAGTAATAATTCACAACCTTGTGAATCATATAATAAATTAATAATATTGTAGATATAAAACAAGTAAAATACGACGCTGTCTAGACTGTGTTTGACCGCGTAACGTTTGTAAATAGTGTAGCGAGTGAACGTTGTGATTGCAGGTGCGCTGCGCTCTACAAAAGACATCAACGCGTGCCGTGTTATGAATTTTATTTTACTTATTACTTTATATTTTTCTACATAAAAGTTATTTAATAGTAAGATGAGCTAAATATGAATAACTGATATTATTATATTATATAGCAAAATTGTTATTTCACGTCGCGAGTCAAAAAACATAAATCAAAAGAATTGGAAATCAGAATTCCCAAGCATCTTATTGAGAAATATTATATTAACTGGAACCAATAGGCACCTTACAACACCGTATATGGGGAAATTTCTTGACACAAATGTAGAGATAAAACAAAAAAAGTTACATAATCGTCCTGACCTTACCTTACAAAGGCAATAAGAATTTTGAGGATATGAAAACTTGAATGAAAATATTGTTTTATTTGACACCCGAATTGGCTTCATAAAACCTACGATGTGGCTTTTGAGAACTATGAACCTGAGTTGACTGACCTTTAACGTAATAGCAGGAGATAAGATAAATGCATCAATTAAGCATGAAGACCACAACTTGCCCATTTATTTGTAAGTTTAATTATGATTTAAGTGGACTTCGTGACATTTCAGAAACTGCTGTCATTATGTTGGGACGCTTACTTCCTCAACAAATTACATGGCAAAGTGACAACTGAAGTAACATCATAATAATATTCTTCTATCTATGACAGTTGAATGTTTAAATTTTTCATTTTTACGGGTTTAGTTCCAATGGATGGTAATCATCTTGCACAACGTATTTATATTGAATTGCTAATCAATCAATTGACCCCAAAACATCAGGTTTTATACAATTACTGCGTCTGCGACTCGATTTTGGCTTTAAGATGACGTATAAATAGAAAATATTCTTCGGTACAAAGCCGTGCTGGATGCCGAGATAAGAAAGGAATGCTCATGCTCTTGGTATCTAGGTGGTTTTTATTGTGAAGTTTGCCATTAGTCTGTTTTTTTTTCTTTTAAAACCTACAACACGTTTTGTCAAAATGCTAAGGCATCTGAACTGGTACAGAAGCCATTACCCGCCTCACACATTACCAACAATTATAGAACATATTACGTACAGGCGGCTTCACATCAAGCTATACATAACCTGTTTATTTTGGCCTCGTTTTGTATAATTTTTCTGCACAATGAAGTGTCAGCTTAATGTGTAGCCGTGTGTACTGTAAAGCTGTGTTCTGTATTGTAATGTCTGAAACCTTTACTCAGGTTAAATTCATCATATCAGCCCGGAATCACCCACTGCTGGGTATAGGCCTCCCCCTTTTTCCGCCACATCTCTCGGTTCTGTGCCTCTCGCATCCATTTATTCCCCGCGATCTTGACGATATCGTCAACCCAACGGGCTTTTGGGCGGCCCTGGTTTCTTTGGCCGAACCTTGGCCACCATTCGGTCAAAACCTTACTCCATCTGTCATCTCTGCGTCTAGCCAGATGCCCTGCCCAGCTCCACTTGAGGCATATCGCCCTATCCCCGACGTCATAGACTTTCGTCCGACGACGGATTTCGGTGTTACGCACTCGGTCTAAAATAGAAATGCCGAGCATGGCTCGCTCCATGGCCCTTTGTGCAACTCGTATTCGGTGCACAGTCTCCTTTGTAAGCGTCCATGTCTCGGCACCGTAAGTCATCGTTGGCAGGACACATTGGTTAAAGAGACGAGTTTTCAGACATTGGGGTATCTTCTTGGATCGAAAAACATGTTCGAGCTTACCGAATGCCGCCCACCCGAGCTGAATTCTCCTAGAAAGCTCTTTATTTGAATGCTCCTTTTCAAAAGATAGAACATGTCCCAGATAAACGTAGTGGTCAACCAATTCCAGACACTTGTTATCAACCATTACAGCAGAGCAAGTGTCATCCGAAATTCGTGACATCACTTTGGTCTTGGACATGTTCATTCTCAAGCCAACTTTTAAGGAAGCATCATAAAGTTCTTCAAGCATATGTTGTAGGTCTTCGATGCATTCAGCAAACAAAACCAGGTCATCCGCGAAACGAAGAAAGGTTAAATTACCTGGTTTTAAATATTTAATAATATATCTACAAAAATACTTTATGACATGCGATGATTTACAAGTACAACTTCATTTAAATGTTTCAATTGGGTAACAACCACCTCTTGTTGATTAGTAAATCATTAAATTAATTTGATTATAAATCGATTATGATACTAACGTAAATAAAAACCATACATATCAAACGATTTATGAATTAGGATGTTAGATATACACCTGCAATATTATCTAAGACATTTGAGATCATAATTACATAAGATTATTTATTAAGATTGCGTAAAATCAATTATTATGTCTACTAGATTAGTGGCCAGTGGTGAGTTCATGCCATAGGTCGTGATTTGGAACTTAGGCAGGCACTTCGCACACTGCCCTAGAACGTCAAGGTCATGTGATGGAATAGGGCAGTTTTTAAGTCAGTAAGAGTCTGACAGTCGTTTCCGCTCCAGCTAAGGACTCAATTGATAATTTTTACAGCCCAAAAAAAGGCAGAAAATTAAATCAAGAAGATAAGTCACATGTCTAAGAATATGCGTATATTGCATATGCGACTATGTCAAAAGAACAAAGGGTTGTCATTTTTTCTACCGATCAGAAATCAATGAGAAAATTAAATAAGCAAACAGTTTAAGTGGGTTTTTATATATCAACTAGCAAACCCGGCGAACTCCGTTTCGCCACCAGATGGCTTCGTATTTTTCTTTGCTATAAACCTCACGGAGCCCGAGACCTTTCCAACGAATGCAAAACCGTGGAAATCGGTTCGTGCGTTCTGGAGTTATAGCGTCAGGAAGGAAAACCCGACTCATTTTTATATAGTAGATGATTTAAGTAATACTTATTGCTCGCACATTTTTCATTCAGAGATATTTTTTGTGATACCAACATAAATGCAATAATTATGTTATATGCTTTGTGGAAGTTTCAAGTAATTTCGTATTCTTGTTTGATATAATTAACAAGGTCTCAAACTTTTTATGTGGAATTTCTTTACCTTCGTAGTAATTTCTTGAGGAAAATTGGTTTAAGACTTATTAAATAAAACCTCATTTTGATGAAGTGAATGTATTTTTGTTCGTGGAAACGGTAAGTCTTCTTTTTCGTTTTGTTCGTTGAAAAGACTGCCTTTGCGAGAGGAAATTGCATTGTGTGCCCATTAGCACTACCAATAAAGCACACGACAAGTTTCCTTTGCACATTATACCATGGGCAATTTCTAGTTTCACACGGACGGAATGTAGCTTGACCTTCGTAAACCCAAGGGAAACTAGATTTTCACAGCATGATAGTCTCCATGATATAGAGATAATTGGTATCTAATGCTACAAGGACATTAGTATTTACTAATGTCTATATTTCATACTTCTTCTTTTCGTGTTTAATTTTAAACAGTTATACTGTTACTGTTTGGACCCAGTAAGTACTCGTAGCTATCTATTTTATTTATAGGTACTTAGGTTTACATTAAAAACGTATCCAGTTGGTTAATCCTTTCTGTTATTATTACATACTTGGTTTAATTAGATACTAATTTTACAGACTTTTTAATCATTGTTCGCTTGTAAGTTCATTTAGTAACAATGATCAAGTGAATGTTACGCGAGCTCACATCGGTACACCTGACATCCGCTGTTGATAGATGACTGACGCCCCGCACCCCGCGCCTCCCTTCTCGGTGAAAGCTACCAGAGAAACCCCGTGCCCGAAAGCCCGCGTCCACGTGAGTCCTTCCAACAACAACATTTTGTCGATCAACTTTTCAGTTATTATTTAGAAAGCATTCCGATTATAAGAGTTCCAAGTGAATAATTCTAAACTTTGACCTCGACGATTTACCTAATCAGTCTATATCTACTTGAGAATTTCTTAATCACTAACAGTGATGTATTTAATTAATTACTTATGAATAAAAAAGTCAACTTTGACCTCGTCGAATTCCATCATTAACAAAATATATAGCATATGCTTCCAATTAATAAACACGTGTTAGCAAAAAAATGAATTTTGTTTGATGGTGAGATTTTAAAATTCACATCGATGATATTATGTTTTTTTTTTTTCATATCTACCCATATTTTTAATCATTATCCGATTTTCGAATTCCATAATCAGTAATGTCAGAGAGTCAATACAAAGCGATGTTGCATCAGAACACAGGCTTGGGCGCAGGTGATATTACAGAGTCAGGTGTCGCAGCCGCCGCACGATAAATCGGCCCAGTCTTACTACGACGACGGCCCCACCTACATAGAGTACGTAATTTTTATGTTTGAAATATTACCAAAGCAGTATACCATAGGTATAACCCAGACGTTTTGGTATGTCTTATATTTTTTACATAAATTCCAAGCGCGTACGCTCTGCATTTAAACTCGTCATTCCATAGCACAGCTCAGACAAGGTGAACAATAAGGTTCGCGACATATTCTGAACAATGGTCTCAGATACGATAGGAATCGGAAATTCGCTACTGACGTTGTTGAAGACTCCTACCTATTGTCGTACAACACTATACAATACACTTCTTTTAAAGAGCAGGAATACATACATATTTGAAACGCACCGCGGTTGCAGCGGTCGATGACCGAATAAGGACCTTTGTCGTAAAGGTATTTGATTGCATAATTGTATTAAATCCTTAATCGTAATACCCATTGACACACAGAGGCCGCAATGGAACGAATTATCAGAGATTTCGTCCACGTAACAGTAAAGTAAATATTCCACATCCGTGCACAGCAAAATGGTCGTAAATGAGTTAAATACAAACAGACGCGCCCTGTTACCATGATACCATATTTACAAACGTATGTATACATACGTATATGGTAGGTAGGTACTAACACCAACATTTGGATGTTTGAATTACATAACTCAAATACAGGTTATTAGATCCCAAATTAGTATTAGCGTACTGTGACAACATCCGCTACCTGCACCTAACAAGACAACGGGTTAAAAGAATATAGGTACTCAAGACAGACACAAATTATTAAAAAAAAAATACTTTGCATAAAAATATATTGTATATTATTAAAAAAACAATCATCCTAGCTCCAATCTGCCCTACGATTTCTAAATCATTTCATTTTCTTACACCGATGAGTTGATTTTTGACAATGATATTAAATTTTACATTAATATAAGATAATTCCATCATTCAGTTATTAATATAATAAATCAAAATAATGAATTCGAATACAGAATCTGTGAAGAAAAGGCAAAGGTCATGCCGACCTAAATTGCACAACATTCAACGTGTTTAATGGGACATTCTCGACATCATGCCATTAGATGAAGAACAGCGTACGATCAAATGCATTGTCGATTCATAAAACGTTTCACACTGAAGATTACACCGCCGGAAGATGTAATCGCAGGATAGGCATTTGTTCGTGAAGGACGAACGCAAACGCAAACTGCTTACAAGTAGATATAAACAGATAACGACTAATGTACAATACAATAAAAGCATTCAGCACCCGTAGCTAAGACGAGATACGTAGCAATAAAAAAATCGACTTAAATGCTTTGTTCTACACTAATTTCTATTCAAACCACATCGATTCTTTGTTAAAACATCTCGACTATAAGGAACTACACAGGAATCTATTTCTATAATATGAAGATATCAAACCATGGGATGAAATACAAAACCAATCCTAATATTTGTTGTCAGTTGTGACAATACTTACGAAAATTGCCTTGACCAATCTAATAGTCATAATAGCTTTAACAAATATATTCAGGTAAAGAGGAAAATATTACACAATGATCGTGTCACAAACGTCATTCAAAGCGCCGAGCTTCTGTTTACGGTCATTCAGTACTCTGATTACGCATAACATGTAAACATGATAACAGTGATTTGAGTATTTATCTGATAACTAGTGGACAATGTAGGTAGCATGTTATGAGATAAAAAAATGATGACAAATAGTTCATTAACTAAAACAATGGAGGATTAGATGATACCGAATTATTTATTATTGATGGTTAAATTAAAAACTGTGTTCAACAGTCAATTTCGAATCATAAATGTGAAATACTACAAGTCATCAAAAAAAAGCCGGTATCAATATTTTATTAGCGTGATGAGGCCGCGAGGTACTTTCACCGAGGGTCGCTTGCCTTTTGGCCCAGTGCGAGTAGGTGAGGCTTGTCTGACACAGCCACTTATCACTAACAGCACGACTTTAACTGAATTGAAGCTGGCTTATAGCTACGTCTCACCCATTCATAAAGTGAAAGAAAAGAACACGTGATAGCAATCATTTATTTTGATTGTCCCGTCGACGCAGATGTCTCGGACTACTTCCCACAGATTATACTTTTTTGATTATGTTTAGGGCAACAACCTGGACTTCAAAGTTTATTAACTTTGGTAAAACAAAAGTGGGTCAAGCCGAGAACAGGTTTACTCAAGTATGTACAAATGTATATTCATTGATTAAGTTATATAAACGAGTGTTTATTTAAACATTGAAACCAAACTTGAAAAAAGTAAAATACTCTTTTACGGTTCTGTACATCAAATAAAATATACATCCTTAGTTCAGCTGTTAAATAACATAGTTGCGATTCTATAAACAAATAAATATTTAGTAGAAAATATTTTTTAAACAGGATTTATTCAATAATTATTACAAGCAGGTCATCCCAAACCAGCTTTCTACAGTCACGTTGAAAACGAAATTGAATATGAAAAACGTGTATCTACGAAGTTCAATATTTGTACAACAAATGGGTAAATACAATTTCTCATTATAAAAGGGAAAAGGAGCTGTTCTTTTTGTGACTCATCTATAAAAATGCAAGTCATCCTCACTTTCATGTGCCGACTAAAGCTTAAACTAATATTGCTAAAGACAACAGGCATTCATTTTTTTTGGACTGTATGCCAATCCTAAAGTTGCTATTATTTATGGTTCAGTGAAAACACGAGAACATTGAATATTAATTAAACATTTATGTATTAAATTCAAATATGAATTGAAAGTTAGATTGTGATTTTGACCTTCAATAAACTATTTATATGTATATGCCTGAGGTGTTTTGGTATCATGATTTAATGGAACGCGTTATAAATAGGAAAATCATAATCATAACCCAGATTTAGCCAACAGGCAGCAAACTAAAATACAATAAGTTAAAGCACTCGAACATGCTCTTAAAATCTAATAAAAATTACGGTTCACTTGCTTATGTACTCATTTTTGCGAACTACTAAAGCATTGATTTATAGTGACGCACGTAATCCAACAGAAATTCGGCACCGCCTTAGCAACAGACATAATGACAGACAAGACACAGCCGCTCCTTATTTATGTACTTAGCCTATTTGCACTTTCCATTCGACTCGTGATCGCGAAGACATGGCACACATATTAATCAGCATTTGGTTTATCCCAATACAATAGGCTACCTACTAACATAGAGCAAAGCTAGTACTACTTATTCGTTCTATTTAGAGTATTGTATAGGTACAATGACAAGGTTATATGTGAGGTACTTCAAATTGGCATGCAACAGGTCTATCAAGCATTAAAATATAACTTAATAATCACTAATTGTATATTCGAACCACGCTTTGAATTTACTAATGAATTCGATACTAATTTTCGATTTATATACAAATATCTGCAACTCCTTGAAAACTATTATTTATCAACTAATAATAGTTTTCAAGGAGTTGTGAGTTTAAAACTGAATTTGGAACATAAAGTAACTATGGTGGTTATTTCTCACTGATCTAGTTAACATTACTAAAGGATCTAGTTTAACTTTATTTAATTTTAATCAAATAAATTCTAAAAATAATCTATTTAACCATGTTTAATTCATTGTTTGCAAATTATGTATAGAACTACAAATATGATTGATGTGGTAAGTAATCCCTTGTGTATACTAATTAAGTTAATTTAAATGTACACACACGTAGTTACGAGAGAATTTGCGTCAATCTACATATTAAGATAACCACAGGGATCGCTGTCATAAGGCGATCACCTCCATAAATATAGATTCATTCGTATTCTGCAAGAACAATTCTGAACACATGCCTACGTGTTATTTTTATAAACTTAGGGACTTTTATAGGGACATTACATAAATTGTTCAATGTTGGAAACCGATAAATTCGTTGTCTTTTGAATAGCATATGTTTAAGAGACTTCTGTAAATTATCCTCAACACGTGGATGCAATGTTTACTGCACTGGAAGAGATGGTTTTAAGTTGAATGTCACGGAGAATCAACAACGCAACGTTTAAAAGTTAAAGGAAAACCTTCAGTTGATAATATACCTGGTTTCATAAATAATTTGCCGTATTTTTATAACGTCTACATGGGAAGTATTATTTGATACTTGTAATGAGAATTTTGTTAATCTACATAGGTAAACTTTAAGATTATCAGATGTACTTGAAAACCCATTTTCGGTTCACTCGAATTCTCATGAGATAAATATAATCGTTACATTGTAGTACTAAAACCTGGGAACAAGACGTGAGTTTCGTACTGGTAGGTACGGCATTAAAAGTTAAGAAATAGAGAAAAAGGTCTTTAGCCTCTTTACACACAGCTAGCGTATCTGGCACAATCTCAGTGCAACGTTGGCAATACCAATGATTAAATGAAAAAAAATAATTTACCTTCTTGTGATTCCAGAGCACGTTGACGGAGGGTTTCCCGCGGCGGAAGTCGCTCTGGTCAATGACGTCATCGTGTATGAGTGATGCTGAGTGGATCATTTCGCTGATCATCGCCACTTGCCGCTGTGACGGCTGCAATGCACTGCACAACAACATTGCAAGTTACCATTTGTGACATTGTCTCACTTAAGAAAAATCATCTGTATCTTGGGTTTGTTTACAAGCATTTAAACTCGCGAATGCAAAACGACAGATCCCAAAAAACCACCTGTAGATCACACAAACATTTGTTCTGTACGGGAATGACCCCCCACATGCAATGCAGCAGCCTATTCAGCCCAGCCACTGCGCCAAGCGCGCCGATAAAACATTAGAAGTTACATACGTCACAAAGATAATAGTGTGAAAATATGATAGCGATGTCAAAGTCATGGGAAAACTGCTTCTGGGCTGGAAAGTACTGAGATCCGAGGATAATTAGTTATAGAAAACAAAGGTCAACATTAAGCAGTAGGAATTTAAGAGCTTGTATGATGGAAATGAGCTGTATGAAGATTAGCATATCCATGCCATATGCAGCGTGTTACGGAAGCTTTAACAAATGTTCTTTTACGAAACAATGTTATAAGTAAATTCAAACAATAACTATGATCCTTTCAACGATTTGACGTGGTTGAATAAACTTTGACAGATGTATACCAAACACGTTTTGCTAATAAAAAGCTGATCGTTAAGTTTTTCCAACTAGTTTTACGTGAATGTAATAACTTCGGATAATACGTAATGTTTCACGCTCTTCGCAACAGCTGTGACGTGGGTATTGGACTTTAAATATTTATTAGTTATATACTATGGAGAGAATTAAGTAAAGTTGTGGAAGCTTGCGGTTGTAGACTTGAGAATGTATTGGTAAAGAGAAATCTAGGCTTTGATTGAAAGTTTATTTAGCTTAAACAATGTAGTTCCTATTGTGTTCATTTTAGTTGTGTTTTTTGAGAAAACGAAAAACTCACAGACCCTTTGCTATTTATGGATTAAAATAATAACGCTTTCTCTGTTTCTCTTATAAAAGACAACAAAAAAATATTATTATTAAGTTGTAAAATCCATATGAAAAGTTACATCTATTGCTGGTTACGATCCAAACAGGAGCACTGTATCGTCAGCCATGAATGCACTCCGTACCGGACAATTACGCATGTTAAAACTACTCAAGCAAGATTTTGTTACAACATTTACTTACATACGTAAACTGAAATGAAACTAGTGTCAATTGTAACTTGAATAAAATATCGCTCATTGTCTTATGAATTATTGGTAATAATTCCTCTCTGTTTCTTAGAATATGTTTTTTGTGAACTGTCATAGTCCGTAAGTGAATTTATGCCGACATTATATAATTTTAAATAACCACCTAATATTGAACTAAGATGTTCTTTTGTACATTTTATTCAATTATTACAAAAACCGCAGATTGTATGTCTAAGAGTTTTTGGACGTTTTAAAAACACACAAAAAGCTCTAAACACCTAAAAATACACGTCACCATACAGAAGTTTAGTTTTACTCATTTTCTAGTTCACAATAAAGAACTGTATAAATACATGCAGATCGTGATATTTTTAGTTTTAATGGGTTAAAATAATAATAAAGACAGCTATTGCATCAATAAGTTTGAGAAGCCTTGGTTAGCGGTTCGGTTGCGCTTGCTCATACCGCGTGATGTGCGAGATAGTTTGTCTGAAGGTTTCGGAAGATGGGTTTACGATAACACGACTTTATATGTACTTCATGTTCAATGAATAGGCATACATTTTGAAATTTCGGCTGTTACTTCTATTCGTGTATAAGTATCTTGTAACTACATATTCATATAATTATCTCTCTTAGCTAGATCATGGTCAGCTAGTCTAAATTCGTAGGTAAATTAGCTGACCACCAGTTCGCTTTGCGTGTTTACATCTAAATTATTCTCATCATGTAAGTAAGGGCGGTTCTCAGCGAACCACAGGGAGCACGTGAACTGACTGACTGTCTGAATAGGACATTTACTATTCATTTATTGTAATTGTTTGCACTGAATGCAAAAATAAAACTCTTTTTAGAACTCCAGATTTTCCTTAAGATAGAAATATATTCCAACACGTCTTCGCGTTAAGAGTCTTATATGGCAGGCAGACGACAAAGAAAATGTGAATATTTTACTCCGTTCCAGCAAACGAAAGATAAGGTCCTTTATTCAATGCATTTTTAAAATTTAATTTACGCTCTGTTATTTTCTACCACATCTTGTTTAAAAGTTTAAAATTTTATTTTAATAAACCACAATTAATAAACATAGCTCGTTTGTTAGTTAGAACAATACGTGTGCTCATTATTTTACAAAATACAACGTTACTGATTAGAATACTACACGAAGAATCGGATTAATTGTTATGCTAATGAGAATTTACTACGTTTTAATCTTCTTCAGTATAGTTATGTCTGACCATTGAATACAACCTTCGATTGAATGTAATAAATGGTCTCGCGATATGTGACGACATAGAGACCTTTGAAAAATCGTTTGTTCAAGGTCCTCGGCGAGACATTGAACTATGGAGCGTACGGTCTGATGACCGAACGCAATCAAAAAGTGTTGGCAAACAGTTACTCTGAGGCAACAAGTTCAATGAATTAAGCGAAAGGCTCGGAAATAAAAGTTTAGGTATCAGTGTCGGTCGGACTTCCACTTCACAATAAATTGTTCGTTTCGTCTTGTTAAACATTACTCATAATTATTTACAACGAAATTCATAAATTATTTCAGTTATTGCTTCCGTTCACTGCTGTTTTAGTTAATTAAAGCAAAATCTGATATTTGTTTTTTAGAGGCATATACTAGAGTAACATATAATTATGTTAGTCTATAAGGTATGTATCTACTGGCCCAAGTAGCCTGAAATAAACTACCTAGTCGTCACGTTCATTCACATGAACACTATGACGCCGTTGTTACCGGAGGGGATAGGCGTGGCCAACATTTTTAATGTCAATTATCTGTGGGAGACTCTTGCACTTTGACTCCTACAACTCAATGTTCATCATTCAAGGTTAGATTTGTACATAACATAGGCCGCTGGTTCTCTTTAAAACAATAAATTAGAAGCACAACGTAATAAAACATATTATTTATGCTCATAAACCTTGTGGTTATTATTACAAAGCAACATTGCGGGTTGACCCCAGACTTTTCTAACTTTCTTTACTTTCTTACCACTACGCGTGTTCGTGATGCAGCACATTGTTTCATAAAAGAATTCATTTTAAGTTAGTTGTAAATAATTTTAACAAAGTTAGAGAACAGATGAAATGATAAAACATTTTATGCCTTTTATTTACAAAGACTACTGACTGTCACGTCTTGCAGAAGCTATATATCCATTATCCAAGATCATTTTCCTTGAATAAAAACACGTCTGCAAGGCTTGACTGTAAAACATAGTAAAATATAATTATTTGAAGAAGTCTTAAGTTGGTGCTCATACCTGTTTTCTCCATAGACGTGGTAGTTGACGGCTCTCGCCATGAGTATCGCGACCATCGGCCTGAGCGCCTTGCCCTGGCCATCGAAGTAGTATGTGGCTATGGTGTTCAGTTCTGGTTGGTTGGTGTTACGCTCCAGCTCCTGTCGGGCAAAGGGGCTACAGTCGAGTTGGGATCACATCTTACAGAAATACAATATAATGGAGATTCAAACAAGAGACTGCGCAAACAAGAAAAAGTCAAGGTTAAAAAAAAATTGCGTATTTTTTTTAACGTTGACTTTTTCCTATGTCATAGGTTCGATTGCAATCATTTACACTCACACAAACACCCGGAAACAGACCAACTACTTGCAGATCATATAAATGTTTATTTTATGCGGGGATCGAACCCGCGACACGCTGGGCAGCAATCAATCGCTCAGCCCTAGCGCCAACCTTGTCTCCTTTTTGGTTGCATTATATTCCATTCAACAATATTACTTCTATGCTGATCTTGAAGCTATAGAAAAACATAGAATGTACCAGCTGCTTATCATCCCGAGCAAGTTGTAATAGTCAGCTAAGGGAAACGATTACTCTACCATGCATAAGTAAACATAACCAACTTAGGACATGCGAACTATTTAGAGGGCCAAAGCCTGCCGAGGTCGCGGGATACCCGTATACTAGGACTCCGGTACACAAAGGGCTACTGAAGGACACCGTGGATTTTAGTCAGTACAAGTCTGACAGTCTCTCCTGTCCTGGCCCTGGGTAGGGGGACTCATTCGATGATTTTACCACGATAAAAAAAGGGCATGCAAACTGCCTCCAACAATAATGAAGATTTAAATATTCATCGGGTTCCCGACAGACATACATCTCTAGTCAATCTTTCCATCAGTGGAATCCTATCGATTATCATCATCATTAGCCTATAAAGTTCCCATTTCTGGAACAAAGATTTGCTCTCTGTGAGGCCATAAAGATTAGTCTATTCTACTCGTATGCCTATAGCATTTAAATTATTCAATGAAGTCATTATTCAATTTACGTATGCAGCTAGTTTATAACAACATTGCTGATAATATTACGAGCACAGATAAGAAAACTGTAAGCCGTGCCATACATGCATGATGCGCAAGGGCATTTACTGATATCTGTCTGTACAATTCAAACCTAGGCAAGTAACAATGTATCTTTTTCAATTCACTATGTGTTTTCTTTTATCTTGGACATCACTGTCTTCGGTGACGGAAAACATCACCTCATTGTGAGCAAACCTAGACTTATGATAATTAATATCTAAGTCCAAAGCCATGTCAGAGGTTTTTGGTGTTCCCCAGGCGGCTTAATAAACTCTGACACCAGGGTCATATTCACATCCTCACACGAAAAAACAAAGAAAGTAATTAACAGCTTAAACTTCAGATTATGCTGTAACTGCTAAATCAACGATTAATTTTATAAGCGATGAACTGATCAGTATCTCTAAGGTTTGAACTATCGCGTTTCCTAATGATAAGAATTGTCAAGCAAGATAACCGACTGAAGTAATTCTGGTGTTTTGATATTGATATACTGTAATACAGATTACGTTAATTCCTACATAAATCGTACTTTCTTGAAGCTAATATTACATTACAAGAAACCGTATAGGTTGTATTGACAATTTCACTACGTAGACAAATGAGTCATCTGATAAAGTGAGACATTTCTCTTTCACTTTCTATATTCACTAAAATATCATAAACTTGCTAATAAGCACACATTCATACATTCCTACAATGTCCTAACTGAAATAATAAAGCATAATTACATGTGCTACGCTTTCGTAGCACTTGCTACGAAAAAAATTTATGTGCATTCCAATGGCTATTCATTGAGTTGTGTCATATTTTGTATCCACCAATCGCTCTATTTGCTTATTAAATTCGTACTTTGATTGCGGACAACATATTGGTAGTATTTTGAATATAAGCTGGATTTTATTTTACAGCATAATGGTTTCTTTGATTATGAAATGTTTGTTGTTTTCGCTGTTTCTGTTGGGTTCTTCTCAAATATTAATTTAGATATTCGTAAGTATTCTACCGGAGTCTCCGTTTACAAGAATGCTAGATAAACATTTTAATACGTTTTCTGGACTGACAATTTAGCTACTTATGTGCTTCCTAATTACAGCTAATGTCACAATGACAAATGCAACAAATTAAACTTAAGTATGTCCATTAGCTAAACATTACAAAAATGAAACATTGAATACCTAGAAATAATAATGATTCCTTTGCCGTAATCTAGTAATTACTAACACTTTAGTTACTTAGTTATAGTGAATTCACGCTTTTGATTATATCGGTCGAAATGAAGCCAGATTCTTTAACGCTCTGAATAGTAAGTACGACATTATATCTTATTACAGCTAATTTAATTATATACGAAGTACTGCAACTCGTACCTTATGTTACCCTAATTTATAGCTACCATGACTGCGTAAAAATACGCAGGTGCTAATTATTATGATACGCATTTTGTAAAAGACAGTCTAAACGTTGTTACAACAGACATAATTTGCAACTGCCTGAAGGACTTGGTGGTAGTTTTCAGCTAGCGGTGTGGTAACCACCATCGACTGCACATTGACGCAAGCTTGACGCAAGTGTCCTCCTGCTATAGCGGACAATGCGACTTTTGCCTTTGCCTTTTCAATTACGCTTGTTGAACATCAATTTCATTGTTTCTTTGACGATGACTGTATGCAAAGTCATATCAATTTAAATTCGGATGACCTATATTTTGAGTCAACGGCTATTATGAGATACAAACTGTATTTTATAAATCTGTAGTTGGGTGTTACGTACTTGCTTTATAATTATGTAAAAAATGATCATCAATGTAAGGTCACTAATCATTTTGTGATTATGATAATATACTATGATGATACATGCCACATATTCAGATTCTATTAAATCTACGTAGTAAAATCGCTGGATTAACATAAAAGTTTTGTAAGTTTTACGAAATATTCGTGTAGGCGTACCCTCCATTGCAAACTTCCTTAGATAAATATCGTAAGGCTATACTTTGGTAATACTGGAAACAGTCACAGACTTAACAATACATGATAAAAAGTATTAAAATACATATGTTCCTTCCAACGCTCCCATGTTGTACCAAAAATTCATTTTGTGCAAGATAACAAAATTAAATCACACATAGTTACCAAAATTTTCTAATTCGATATCACTACCTAAATTATAATCACAAATGAATCATGATGGGCCTATGGGTGAGGCACAAAATATTCAAACCAATATCCCCTCTATGACTTTTCAACTCTTTTGCAACCATTATCTATTCTGACATTGAGGTTAGTTGGCAAAGATATTTAAAAATTCATTGAAATGTAACCTCATTAATATAATCTCCTAAAATATAGGCATTTTAAATATGTTTTGTTAAGTAATTAAGAGTATGGTTTTGAATATGTTAAATATAGTAGTAAATATTGGATGAATGGATCCTTCAGTCACCACCCGTTGTTGACCTAACACATTCAAAACGTCACGCAGTCTATTGCGAAACCCGAGGACAGTACCTACGTACCTGCGCACCTACATAGTGAGATTCACCTTCTATTAAAGTGCTGAGTATGCGTAGTAGCACTACTGTTTAATGACAAGACAAACATATACAAACCCTGGCACATTCAAATAATGCGTATGGTGTATTTAAATCTTTTCGAACTCTGTCAAGGCAAAGCAAAATGATGCCTGTACTAAGTTTCCGTAGTACAGGGTAAACGTACTAATATGGACTGACTTTACTACAATCGTTATCTGCATGTCATGTTTAAGTTATCCGTGTAGACTGAATTTTGTTCACAACCTCCCATTGCCATGGTTATTTATTTCTTTTAGTGTCAAGGACACTATCAATCTTGCTGTAATCGCATTGGAAACCATCATTTTCTATAATTTATTCAGAATAAAAGCCGTATCAGCTGAGAATTGGTCTTTCAAAACTAGAATCGAGCTTCGAACTGCCACCCAGATGTCGATTATGAAGAAGTCCGATGTTGACATTCACTATAAGCTGTGTTAGCCATACTAGCCGATCCGTCCAGTGGTTTGGGCTGTGCGTTGATAGATCACTATGTCAGTCAATCACCTTTGAGTTATATATCATACCTTCAAAATACAGTAAGATTTTCTGAAACTGAAAATAACTAACCTAGACCACATTGCATATCAGCACAAAAATTGTGCAAATGAAGACTCAATGTCGTATTTCCATAACATTTTTTGTAACTCATAGTTTCTTGCAGTTCTCTCTGTTTAGATTACCTATATTAAGTTTATTTGCACATACATAAGGTAGTTCTAACACAACAGCCTTGATACCGGTAAAACCAACAATGACATGTTATTTTGAACTGTAGCGGAAACTCCAGATGTAGTGAGACATTGAATGTAACATGGACGATTTAATTAGATTTATTTAACACATTAAACTCAGTATGACGAGTAATTCTCCGCTAATATTTTTAGGGTTCCATACTTCAAAAGAAAAAACAGAACCCTTATAAGATCAGTTTGTTGTTGGTCCATCCGTATGTCAAGACGTTCACCAAATGTGCAACCGATTTCTCAGGAACACTTGGTGGCAGAAATTAATGTCAAATACTCAAGTATACAATCCCTTGGAGCAGAGAAAAAACGTCAAACGTCAAGTCAACGCAAGCAAAAGATACGGCTGTTTATGCACTGTTTTGCCGCATAATTTGGCACTCGCGGTTTTATCAAGACCCATAGGGTAAGTACTTTCCGTTGATCTAGAATAATGGAAATTGACTAGAAACAAGAACTTACAGAACAAATAAACGAATATAATTATTTTAAACGCATTAACGCATGCGACGCGCACCGAAAAGCGTTCAAATGAGGAATAGAGAATTTCAGCTTGCAGGTGTGGGTTGCAATAGCCTACTTGGTTAAGGCGTCTGGAGTACCTATCCAGAAGACGCGGGTTCGAATCCCACTTGCAATAAGAAATTTTTCTTTCCTCAAAAATCAAAATAAACGAATATGTCCGAAATTAAGGTTTTTTATTTGAAATAAGAACCAATACAAAACTTATATTTGTATTTAATTTCGTTTTGTAGTTATTTTTTTTTTTTCATCATCAGCGGATTTCAGTTTGCGTTAGAGATAAATCATTTTCAACTACGGAACCCTTCATTGTGGTCCGAAGCGCACTTGGCCAGTTTTTTTTTCATATTCGGAGTAATCTTATAAGGAAACTCCAGACATGAAAAACTTGTTAACTTGCTCATTAAGTCCTAGGTGTCAAAAATATTTCACACATAATACCGGTAGAAGTCTTGTAAAGCTGTTTTGCATTTTCCTATATTTTAATTGAATAAAATTACAGCCAGTAACGGAAACGAAGTAATGAGAATACTTGTTAGTTGTTTTTGCGTACCGGGTCTGGAAACAAGGTCAATGTTCAAGTTTAGCGCTGTTCCACGCCACACTTTCCATTTCCCACTCATTGCTTAGCACTGCGAGACCCATTAATTACGAAAATGACTATACTCGGGGCCAAGTCGTTTTGCAAAATAATGTAAACAAGAAGCAAAAACAATTTGTGGTTAGTTTGAGTACTGCAGTTTTAGACGTCAAAAAGCACAGTTTTAACTTCAGAGCGTCTTTTTTTTTCGCGTTGTAGCGGCTTTATAAATCCATATTGTGCTTGTAAATCGATAAAATACTCGCAACTGCAGCGCTGCCTCAGCGCCGCATATTTCGGGGCGCCCAAAAGAAAGTAATTGAATGAAAAAAAAAATGAAGCTACCTGTACGTCAAAGCAGCAAATTATTATTTATACTAAACATACTTATATTCATTGGCTTTAATGGAATTTGGCAGAGATAGACAACACGTAGGTATATTCTGAGTGCCAGTTGTGGATGAATGAAATTTTATGTATGGTCTACTATTACGTAATATCAAACGCTAAATCTTGGCTCGACTCTAAGACAGGTTTGGTGAGTTTTCTAACATAAATAGAAAAGTCGATTACGCAGATCAATAATAAATCTTAGCGATAACCTAAATCCTATTTCCGCTTTTGACATCCCCATTTGACAATAAATAAGATATTCCATTGAATTTCATACAAAACCAGAATGCTTATCGTTAATCTGCTTTTAGTCCCAGTTAAAAGATTTAACCTAAGATGGATTTAAAACTAGAAATCAGCCTATATGGAGGAAATGATCGTGTAGAAATACGCAGCTTGCCAGTACAGCATTCACACAGGGGCCTAGTTTTAGACGAGTTTTCCAAACAGAAAGTAGGCAAACGAGCACTGGCATCACAAACGGCGATGATACGGTAGGACCGATGTCACTAAACCTTTGTGATCAACATTCTTTATGTTTTAGTCAACAAAATAGTTTTGCTAGTATTTATTTAACATTTATAGTCTTTATTTGATGTAACTGTCAACAAAACCGTCTTATAACATCTGGGATTCAAAGAACATAGGTAAGTAAACAATCGTTTCTACATTAAGTACACAAAATGAACTAGGAAGAAATATTTCTCGCAACACCAATGTAAAAGAGGGATATCGAATCGATGTTGAGTGCGCCAACGTAAATACACTTTAACTTTAGTGCATTACGGCGTTTTGCAATATCGTTGTCAAAAGTTCAGTTGAGCAAAATGCGCAACCATACATCACTGCCGGCCGAGGTTGCCGGCTTCGGGCACAATGCAGAGGATGTCATTAATTTTTGTGTTTATTAACTGCTTTAAGGTCAGTTTCTGCCATTACAGTCTAACACTTTCATGCTCCGGTGCACATAGAATCACTTAAAACATAATTTATCTGTGTATGACATTTTTGGACAATAGCGGCTAGCGAGGTCTATGCTTCCGATAGCTACTTACTTGCAAATGATTACAACCCTGAAAATGACCAAATTGAATAAGAATTTGGTGGGCTGACACATCGGTGACACATTGCCCAAAAACATATCAGGCACCAGTCTCTCACAAAGCAGCTTAACCACATGTGTGATTAACTTTAAAGCAAGTTTGTGAATGGAGAATATATAATTCATTTATTATGCAAAGCAATCTTGAAGAGGCCCATAACCCGTTTAGAATGAAATGAGCACCGGCGGTTATCCCTTTAAGCACCGTGCAAGTATAACTAAGGACAAATCCCGGTTGGAGTAAGACTACTGCGGACTATGGAACAAAAGACAGGGTTATAGCGTATAGTGGGTTTAGTGAATTATTGAGTTATCTATAACTATGTTTTTTTTTAGAATCTACATTAATAAATTAAACATACAATAGAAACAAACGAAGGCAGAACCGTAGAACGGCGTGTACCAATGTTACATTTCCCAAACCATTCGTAGTGGGGATCTCCGGTTTAAGTCGCAATGCGTTCACTACGACTAGTTTAAGCGCACTGGAATCTAGCTAACTGTGTAATTCAGCGAATAATTTACGTTACGGTAGCAATATTGTGTACCGTAGATCTCAATTACCGGCGATGCGCGAATTGCACAACCCGAACTGACCAACGTGCTAACACGTCGTGACTTTGACACAATTGCCGATCAATGGACACAGTGCCGACCAATGGGCTCGTTAACTGCTCCCTTTTTATCACGGCCTATGATACAATGAATGACACATTGATCAGTCTACTTTTGTCGGTTACTCGTTCTTTATGATAATTTGTTAAGTTAATCAGATGCTACTCTATTGAATACAGTCATCTCATGTGTCATCGACAGTAATTCTTTATTCTAATTGTAACACCTATCTACTCTACCTATCTCATTAGTATTTTAAATGGTAGTTTCAAAGTTAAATGCAGAACTCTTAATGAGGTATATTATGTTATAATATACCTCAGTCGTAATTATGGTAATTATTAAATGAAGTATGCGCAATCGAGAAGTAAAAGTACTATTAACTAATATTTTTATTTGTGTTGGTCGGTTTTGCCTGCAGTAATTTCGGCGCAACGAAAACAGCCAAGAACAAAGTTCGAAGGTACGAGACCATTCATCAAAAACTTTTTTTGATTATTCAGTTTCACACAATGGCTATAAATTACTTGGTACTTACGGATCGGATGTCTTCATATATTCCGTTTAGGTCGTCTTCCAGTAAGCGGTAGGGGTCGACGATCTGTGTGCCGTAGTCTGGTAGGGAGCCCGTGCTTGTGCTCTGGAGGCTGGAGGCGAGACGGCGCACCATCCCGCCTGAGGCGGCAGCGCTGAAGCCGCCCGACCCGCACGCGGGGCCGCAAGTTGTGACTCTCTGTAAATAACAAAAATGTTCGGTCAAAACAAAGTGCTTACATATCAACTGCCATGCTAAGATGAATTACACTGATAACACGGGACCAAATGCAAAGAAATCGCAGGCATAGTAAGGCATAAACCGATATACCGGTATGGCTAGTCAATTTTGTAAGGTGCGTTAAAAATTACTCAGTCTTATCAAACGTTTTCCACTTTTCTACCGCCTTTGTCAGCGATTAGACTCAAACGGTAAGCAGTAGATGAGTGCCTGACAAGCCACGAAGGGTGCGCCAGGTGCCCTTAACTAAGTGGTAGTCGACGGCGGCAGTGACCGCGATACGCGGGTTTCGCAATTCCGTTTATGCAACTGCAAGCGAGTGCAGTGCGCGCCCGATGGGCTGCGACCGGCCGCGCGTTGCAAAACCACCACACGTTCAACCGCCGCACGTATGTGCGCGCAAGTACCAGCCCATAGATGGACGCCTTTGCGGTTATAAATTAAGAGAAAACAATTAGCAAAACCATAGACTAGACTTCATTACGTCAGACATAACTATTAAGGTCTAGATTGTTTAGTCACACATTTATATTTTGAGCGCCGCTTAAATAAATATTTTGTATGCTTCGCTTTTCATAAAGTTCTCTTTTTGTTGTTTATCTGTGATCTCCATGATTATTTCGACCGTGAACCCTAACTGTGACGGGTGTTACTTTCATTTATTGACTGAATACATAAGTATGAAACTACTAAATCGTGTGCAGCTATGAAAGCAAGAAAAAGCATGCACACATTAATTTTATTCAAGGTACGTTTCGAATATTTTAACTGAAAAATAACGAAAATACTGGAATCAAAGGCATGCGCTATTTTGAAGTAATAGCGAATGAATAAGCGTGAATTGAACGGTAATCTCAGCGCCATTCTCCGGTTGCAAGGCTCGTGATGGCTGGCGGGAGGTAGGATCAATGTTGCAATTTTAAAATCTAATGCATTATTAGTAAACGTAGTTTTAGCTGCGAATATACACTTCAAGGTTCTTGTGTTAATATTTATCTTGCCACAGAAGCTACAAAAAGACGGTTGTAGCGGTTTGGTTAATGTTGCCTTTTTTTTTTTTTAAGAACGGCTGAGTGCATTCGTCTAATCTGGGTCACACTTCGATTAGACTAAATATTTATGAATAAAATATAAATGCGCCTGCACTTATAGGATTAACTTGATCTAAATTGAACTCGTTTGTCAATAAGTGTACCTACCCTTGATAAACTTTCCGAGATGAATAAATCAATTTCATTTATTAATTTTCACAGAGTCAAGTTCAAAATTACTATCGAAGTTCCGACAAGTGTTATCCTTTCTATGTTTACTTAGATCTTATATAACGCAGTGTGTAACATGAAATTAAAAATAAACGTATTGGTGGAGGGGTTTCAACAACATCCTTAATTCGCAGCGACGTCTGATGCGTAGCATAATAATTACTTCCATACGATTTCACACACGTTAGCACGGTACAGGACGGGTTCATTGAAGAATAGAGGGAACTAACTCAATAAATAAAGATTATATTAGAAGAGGAAAGTTTTGGATTAACTAAATTTTTGAATAGAAATTATTAAAAGCTTAACTAATTAAATATTACCAAAAATACCTAAATTAAAATTAGAATCAACATGTTAATGGTTTAAGATTAATTCACCTACTAAAGAAGACCACCTACTAACATTGATTAGACGTTACTTATCTTAAACAGCTCTTAAGTCACTTGCCATCTCTATTCATTGAAATAGAAATGACAATGACAGGTGATATTTAATCGGTAACTATGCAACACAAGTTTTTATAAGTAAGGGGGTAATTTATTTAACTGACTACTTATTTTCATAGCAACAATTGAGTTTTGTTTAAAAAAAATATATGATGAAAATAAATTAATAATAAGTACCTACATAAAATTATGTGTATAATGCCGCACAGCAATGACTTTGCTAAAATATAAATAATAGGCAATAATATAAACAATTTTCATAAATATTTATTCCTGAAAAATTGCATCACGTGTAAGTGGACATCATCAAGGAATAATGTTTATTCATACACAAATGACTGTAATTTCAAGAGTATTACATTAACAACGATTGTAATAAAAAATTAGTTACTATAGGAGCAAATTCATGAAATTCAAAAAGACTTTTGAAGAAGTTGCATCAATATAATAATTAAATATTTTCCTCTTGACCTGCGAGTACAAGTAATAAACAAAATTAAATACAATTTATCACAGTAAAAACCACTTCCTACTAAAAATAAATAAAAATAACGATACCCCCAGTTGACCTTAAGGTAGTTGTCAATTATTTTAAAAAGGCGATTCATGTGCGTCACGGTAAATAAATGTAAGTGTTTATTCCAAAACCTTGGTAAAGCTGTCGTGCCCTTTCCCTATCCCATATTACTTATGAACCCGGAACAGACAATTTATATATCATACTTTACCTACATTCTGTTCGAAAATTATCCATAATTCTTTATATTAACATACCTATACAGTTTTACTGATCAATTATTATTAAGAAACCCTGTACAATGAAATTCCGTAAGTACTTAACGACGTACTTAATGACGTCAATGCTCTAAGTAATGAAGGCGTGACAATTCTAAGTATTTTCACGCTTACGTGTAATATCAATATGTGAACTTCTTTTAATTAACGAGGAAAAATCTCATTAAAACGCCTACTACTTCCACCATCCTTTTCTATGAACAATTTTAATTATTTTTCCGTAAAAATAACATACTACGTAACCGCTACGTAAATCACAATGAAATAAATTTAATGGCGCTGTTACAAACGTATACCTATTAACTTTAAAAAACTTAATACGAATATCATGATATATCCGTGTTCAATGTAAATGATGAAGAACATTGTCGCACGTAAAATTGCATGTGTTACTGGGCGCACATAACAATTAAAACACGATAGAAAGTGAGCGTTTCGAACACTCTTGCGCATCGATCGACACTGTTCTTAAAATAGAAGTGAACACCGATTGACACGTACTACATTAGATTGATATATAGATGTTACGTGGACAATCCGATTCATTAGGTATGTAGACCAAAAGGGAGCGCTTAATTAGTCCTCTTATTTTAATGTAAATTGGATAAGTTGACGGTATTTACTAGTTTACATTACAGGATTACTCCATCTATATCGACATGATATCAACTGTAGCACAGCATCAACACTTTTCAACAAATCAATCCAATTGTTATCAATTAAATAAATGTTCGACAGATAACGCCACGCCCGCGCGGGCGCCATAATGTGTCTTTGTATTGAAAACAGAATTAATTTAATGGAAACAGGCAAATACCTAACCACTGGTCGCGAAAACGTAGTCATGTGGCATCAAGGAAATACATTTACTTATTCCTTTATAGCCATGTGACGAAAAGAGAATATTAGTGTGCTATAAAACAACGTACCTCGTTTTTTATTCTGCCCAAGTAATATTCGACAAGCTGAACTGGTTATTTGCCCATTTGTAACTAAGCTCCTGTATGTACTCATGTGCTATTTCTGACAAATTAGTAAAAATTCGAAGGACATTGGCGGAGATTTGAATAGCAAATTACAATAAAAATTAACGACGGGAAAAGAATTTACAAATTATTTGTATTTGTAAATTATTCAAAGTCTAATTTACCTATTCACATAAGACAAATGTTTAATTCATATCAATAAATACTTCATTCATTAATTTATGATTTGCATGTGTTAGTGCTTCTTTGTTATAAAAGGGTTAATTGTTCAATACTATATGTTGATGGTGATAATTAAGCCAGGAACAGTTGAAAAAGATTATTTTGGAGGTTACATTCTCAAATTGTCAATATACATTATTAACTGTGGAGTATTTCATTTTAATATTTTTGACTTCTGCTCCATCTCTGTTTTATGGGAAGACAGTGCATCAATTACTTCAAATATAATTTAAAGTTACCATTTTATAGACTTCATCGCAATTAGGTTCTTGAGCAAACCTGATTTATAAAATTAAAACAATCTAAGAAATCACACAACTACAAGTTAGGGAAAGCCACTAAACGGATTCATGAACGTAATTACGCACGCTAACGCGTGTAAAAGACATCAACGCGTCACCTGCGCCAGCGCAAACTTATCGACATTCGAGTTGTGTGAATAATTCAGTGTTTAAGTTTAAACAACCTATTATCTAGACAATTTATGGTCTTCACACTGTAAATAGATAAAAGGATGTTTAACACGAACAATAATTACATTATCCACATGGTATTTTCTTCGCGTAGTCATCAAAAGTCCGATGACGATAGAGCTTCATCATTTTACGACAATGTGGCAAGTCATTAGTAAATAAGTGATATACGTTGTCTGGGATTATCCATGATGAAGACACTTGTTCTTAGCTATTAGATTCATATCTGCGTAAAACAACTACTTAATTATTTTTTAACAAATTGACTAGTGCATGCAACCACCTTGGCTTGGGTCGAAAAGGGTCAATATCATTCTCGATGACAGCTTCAAACTAAATTACTCCTACGCATGCGATGCTATTGCATAACATGACCGCAATCTGTCTAGACTATTTAGATATAAATAAAAAAATGTTAAATCAGTATCCTTTGTTCTCCTAAGATTAAAGATCAAAGGCCCCTGTCTCAGAAAGCAAAAAGAACAAAATAATAATATCTTACTCAGCTGTTTTCTAACCAGAGACAATACTATTCTTAAATATCTCTCCGATCATCAAAACAAGGAGCTTTTGTTTAGTTTACTTCATAAGCTTGTGTGACCGTGTACTATTTTATTCTAAAGCAATTTTGATTGGCGCTAGATCGAATTAATTGTGGCCTTATTTTACGTGTCAACGACAATCGAGGTTTTATTGGACACTGTCCATGCAACCTCGACAGTATGCGTGTCTGTTAAGTTGGTGAGGTTGGTACCAACAATAAGTGCAGCCTCAGAGTATGGTAACCAAGGTCGTTACTGCACCCACGGGCGGTAATGATCACAGGTGCAATTAGCCTCCACCGGTCTGTGGCGAGAGGCATGTCGGTCGAAGACGCCCCGCCCCGCTAGGTTATGAATCAAGGACGGATTTAACGGGAACAACTGGTTATGAACGCTTGAACACTCATAATGCGTAGTTGGTATTGGACTTGGGATATTTTGAGGTACTTTTTGTCATAGGAAAGTTGGGAACTATTACATGGAACAACGATTAAGTAGAACACGAGTTGAAAATAACTTTGGGTAAAGTTAGAACTACCTTTTTTTATTAGAATAAGATTTTAGGTCGTATTTCATAAATTTCCTAAATATTAATGACGGAAATCAAAAATTTGGGTAATCTTTTAAATCCCTAAGTTTTTAAACTTATGTATAATTTGAGGTTAATCTGATCTTTATCTAAATAATGTTTCATGAAAGAGTTCTAGAAGAGCTTAAACAGAGTTAATAACATTAGAATTAAAGATAATGTTACGACGACGTTAAGTATGAAATATGAAAAATTGGTTTAATTATCAACAGGTTTTGCATCTTAATTGTTAATTATGTAATAGCTCTGAGCATCTAATTATAAGTAAGTGGATTTGCAACGCAAAAATAATTAAAAGGTCAATTAATTTAAGACTTTTAACGGTTTTATTGTTAAACCTATCAACAAACAAACGCTTTAGAATTAAATGCACAAATTCTACAAAATTAATAAATGTTTTGTTTTCGATTGATTGTAAAATTTAGTTGGGGAACTAATAAACAAAACTACTTCAAAATTAAAATACTATTATGCATAAGACTGGGTAATATATATAGCTACGCTAGTTATTCATTATAGAATATAATCATTTAAGGCGCATAGTACCCTCAATGACCTTGAACTCAGGCGGAGCTAAATGCACAAACTGCACCGCACATATTAATATTCCCGAGCATAAACCTCAAAATGATATCATAAATACTATGAGACTAGATACTATACATAGTTATGTTATATAATCATTATAGAATATAATCATTTAATATAATCATCAAATCATCTGTTTACATCGATAGTAAATGTCCGATTACGTTACTAAAGTTTTGTACGTAAATTTTTGGCAGCACGTACTAAAAGAACGTCGCCCTTGATAAAAATAGCAATAGATAATAGGTATTCTATCTGTCTTTATGTCACAAGACTCTATCTTAATAATATTGTGAAAATAAGGGCTTTAATAAAATCCATCTGGTCAAATGTGTTCACAGTTGAGATATAAACGTCAGTTTTACTGCATATTGATGTGATACTCGATAACATTATCTTATCTCAGGTCCTATTCGAACGAGAATGGTTTGATAAATAATAGAGCAGACGGGTTTTCTGTCATAATGACTACAAAATAATGATAAACATCTCATATTTTTACACAGTAAATAAATTGCAGTTTCAGGTGTTAGCTTCTATTAGAAAAGGACATAATTAGATGTATGACAAAAAAAATTAAAGACTCTGCGCAAAGCAACTGCGAGGAAGAAACGAGAAAAAATACTCTCAATAATATATATATTTTAAGTAATTCCAACTTATAAACGGGACATACACAGTACCTATTTAGCCAGCACAAAGATTACAGACATCGACCCTGAGTTTATCTGAAGAATGCCGTGGAGTTGTCATGATATGACGATTATATACTTTCGGACATAATTGCCCGTGCTTACAGATTGCAATCAACTCCAAAGTACGCAACGAGGACGAGAGAAGAGTCTGTTTGAAAATTATCATTGGTAAAGCTGATGTAAAGACTCGTATCTCGAAAGTTTCTACTTTAATAAACGCTTTATTATTGTTGTTTTTGACAAACAACATGATGGGAGTAACCCCAGAAATTGCGAGTTAAGAGAGTGTTACACAAGGGTAGACGTAATGCATAAATCAGACCTTGTATTCTTACATGTCGTGAAGGGTTTTTAATAAAAGACAAACATCCTTGAAAGTCTTACCGTGTAAATTACGAACGCATAGATCTTGCCAGAAATAATAAAACGAGTACAGAATATTTTCAGAAACACAACTAGTTCTTTGTATGAATCGATAAAATCAATGCTTACACGAAAACAATATGTTACTGGTTCCTATTAAGTTTCTCCTTTTCTCTGTAATAGCTAAAGGTTGGCATTGGTTTACGATTTCACGGATCCAACGGAAATATCACGGACGCAAATTATAAAGCACCTCCAATTTACACTAGCAAATATTTCAGGCTATCTAGTTAGAAATGTATGTGATATGACACCTGCATGAGTAAATCAAATGATTGTATTCTATTCAATGTATTAATACGGTGATTCAAATCAACGTCTCAAAATATTGTAATTTTACCAATTTTTCTAAATTATTGTGCCGTCCTTACTTGTTGGTAAATTGGTAACTAGACGAATCATTCACATTTAGTGCGAGAGTTCTTGTTCGGATTACTATTAGTCACTGGAACTTACTACTAAGAAAGGTTAGTTACCTTGTGCACGTACGCAAATAATACTTATTGTCATTTTGATCTACGTGCTTATAATTTTTATCCCAAGTTATCACCTTTAAAGTAACGAGCATAGTAACGTGTCTGCTGACTCTAGTGTTGTGCAGTGGTCATTAAAGGTAAGTCAAGTGACTTACTCAATTCCTAACTTAAATACTAGTATACGAAACATAGTTCTCTTATCAAATAACAACGTCACGTGCGCAAGTTACGGCAATTAATATTGCTTCCAGAGACAACGTTGATGAGTTCATTGTTTGCAAGTGGCGACCGAAACGCGATTGCCCAATTGTACCCACCTAAGCATGCAACGCTTGCAAGGACATTCGAACATCGGCAACAACTTCTGCAAATACCGCTAAGCATTAGACAGTTTCAGTGTTTAGAACCAAGAAAAATAGATTATAGACGTTTATTATTGTATACGATTTAAATAATACATATTATTAATTTGCACCTTTCGATTAAGGCCAAAATCCAACCTCTTTTTAGTGGCTAAGTCATTACAAGAATAATCAAATAATGTATTCACAAGGCCGTGGTCATTGCATGTCACAATCCTAGCCCACGTTCGCAAAGATCTTAAAAAAACTGCGCAACTTGCATTATAACTTTAAGATCCGCAGTAAATATGCGTTGAATAATTGCGAAAATGAAAATGGGTTTTTCATTTTTTCCATTGTCGAATTTCAAAATTATGGTTGTAGTATGTTTCTAGTCCTGTATGTGATCTTCGTAAGCCCAAACAGATTACGCCCACGACTAGTACATATTAGATTACATCGAGAAAAGTTGTAGGTAGGTAGGTACCTACCTATTTTCTTTTAGCGATAACTGATATTTTCACCTGGAAATCTTCGATCTTAATACTTATTACAGAAGACTTATACATCTCTGTGGAATTTGGGAAGGTAAAGCCAGGGCGATTTTAAGATGAAACCAGAATCATTATAGGTAGGTACATCGGCAATGATGTCGGCAATCATCGGATCTAAGTAGCTAGCTCTTTTTTCTGGTTTTATGTTAAAATAATTTGCACTTTGCAGAATGTAATCTGTTACAAAATTCAGTCGATGGCAGCAAACATAACAGTAGGCTTTCTATGCCCTTTTGTATTGTCATCACGTAATTTAGGATTGAAGTAAATGTTGTAAGTCGAAAATAACATATGCTACATCGTGTGTATTGCCGCAAACTCTTATACAATGATGTCGACTGAACAAATAGTTGTGTGTTCCGCATTTCTACTGAGCTTCATTTACGCAGGAGGTTACGTCTGAACGGTGCGATTCAGTCAACCGATTCATCTACCGAATAAACGTTTTGTGAAAACCCAATTTACTCCCTAATATTTGTTAAAGGCCTCATGAGGTCTGTAAGCTAGAATTGTCTTAAAAACCCATGCATCCATCTACTTTCCTACGTTAGACGAAAAGTCGGAGACACGCAACATCCAAGAAATGGCGTTGTACGATGATGTCTCGCTGCAAACGGGGTCAATGCTCGCCAAATGGACTAGAATAAAAATAAGAAAGGCTATAGCACTCCTTCGACAGGTTACTTACCCAGTTTTCGCGCTATTAAAAATTCAACGAATCGTCACACAACTTTCACTAGCCGTGTGCCAGTGCACGCGTCTAGAGATTGTCATCATAGGTAAAGCTAAAGACGCGTACGTCAATGACCACTATGATTCGACCAATCAAGATTTCTGATATGGTAATAATACTTAATACCAACCGCGCGTTTTCGACAAATGGAGTTATGGTATGGATAAAGAAATCGGCCAGTAATTCAATTGTAATTGAAGGAGTAAATGAAATATTAATGCGAATAATAATTGTTGCTTAGAAAGTTCTATACGAGTCGTCGAGATTGGACATTGCATGCTCGCACGCTGCGCGAGAAAGCACGACGGCGCGCGTTCCCAACTAACATGTACTGTTGATATTTTGATGCGGTGTTAGGACCTTGATGCTGGTTTACGAGAGACACGTAATCTTTTTGTTTTTTTTTTTTTTAACTTTTAAACTCTCGTGCTCAAAGACCAAAACCCGGAACAGCTACGTCACATGCTACGTGTAGATCATACAAATAAATTATTTGTTCCGTGCGGGAATCGAACCAGCAACACGCAGCGCAGCAATCAGTAGCTCAGCAAATGCGGCAACTGACTATTTAAATTCCAATGGGTCTATATGAACCCGGTCTTTAACGGGGTCTATTGCACACTCTTTTGGGAATATAGTCGAGTATTTCTAGGTAAAGATCCCGGTATTTATTAATATAGTGCTTGACCTAAAAAATGTAGCATGGAGCGCGTAATTAGGTCAGGGTCGATTAGCGTAAACAGGATTGGTTCGGCGTTTAACAGATAAATTAAATGATAGTGATTATATTGTAACAAGATATTACCGTAATTGCTTCCTATTATGTGATCGTTAAAACAAGTCTACCTCTTAAATTTAATTTATTTCCAAACAGAGCTTCGCTTTGTTTGATGAAAGTAAAAGTCGCGAATATCTTTGCTTACGGTGAAAATCATCCGACAAACCCAACAAACCTGTGCGGCGCGCGAAGCGACCCACTGCTCACCGACTCACGAAGATTTCACTTTTAACATTTCCAATGAATGACCCTACTTTACCACATATCTTAACAAATAATGTAAACGCTTCTAAGGCAATTTCTAATCGCACCTTGAGTCAGAAAATTCATATTACATATTTGATTAGATCAGCTGACAAAGAGAGGTTAGCTATTCTGTCATGCTGTTATGTAAAAAGGAATAACATTGTTGAACTGCAAGATACAAATAAAAATACCAAATAGTAAAACAAAATAATCCCTCCAATGATTGAACCAAATTTGCTAAATAAATGAATTATATGCTTCAAAATATTAATTATAAATTGTCTAACCTGACATGTCTTTCCAAATATTCGCAATGGAGATGGTCCGGGAGGTTTGAGTTTCACAAATACAGTTTGCTTTCGAACTTTATGTCCGAATTGACACAATAACTTATCTTGAACACGAGCACAGAGCCTACTCGAACTTAAACACGCCATAGCTACAACTGCAACGAAACGCTTGAGGATATGAACTGCATAACACACACAGCATACAGGCATTCGCCATTCCCCCCCACTTTTAGACAGCTGATTGTCAAGTCAAAGTCGCCATGATTTTTTATGTTGCCTTATCCAAAAAAGTGACGACATTTTTTTATTGAGCCTAAATTAATTTCCAAAGAAATTATTCTGTATTAAAAAATTTCACTTGTTAAAATGCTTTTTTTGCTTCCCTTCATGTCTTTGCAAATAGAAAGAATGTTATAGGAGATTATGACATATTATTATCCATTATATCCAAAATTCTAAATGTTTTCTGGCATTTTTAATGTTGCCAGATGTGAATAAATTTAATTGACATCAAAATAGTCTGTGGTTTTCAATGATAGCCCGTGACACTACTGTAGTCCTTTTGCCGCGGCGCTAGTGTCTTTGTAATTACATAACATTTCATTAAAAAAAGTAGTACCACCAATTTTCCGCGATCCTTCTTTTGTGGGGCGCACTCTACATGCTCCTCTACTTGCCTGCCAGTGTCACTGTCACTGTCAGTCAGAGTCAAACTGCCACAGGGCTGCGTTTAAATCCTTTATCCAGTTTAATTTTATACTGACTAAATGTCAAACAACCCGTTTAAGTACACCGCGAGGTGAAAAATGAAGCTAACTAAAATTTAATCTGCCCCGTTTACGGTCGTCCGCTGGCATAAGTTTTTACTAAATGGAATAAATTTTTGCGACCTTTTTACCACGCAAAATTTTCTCCTGCTGTCAGATTGACATTAAGTTTTGTTGTTTTGCTAGATTCTCGCCGTAAAAACGAATATTATTTTTATTTTAGAGAGTAAATAATAATTGTGGATTATGGATTTGTATTAGACCGGCAAATTGATTATTTGTTCAATAAACTGAGCTGTCAATTGAATTTGACAACTAACATTGACAGAAACTTATGACTCCGTTCAGCGAAACCTCGCCGGTTTAATTTTTTTCCGGCGAAATACCGCAGAAGGATTTAAACGCACCCCAGTGCCACTGACAGAAAAATAACCTGTGAAATAACCTAAGAATTGTTTCCCAATTTCCGACTGCTTTAAATTGGCTTTAGTTTTTGATTTCGTTATTTTTCATCGAGAAACGCAATAATGATACCACGACTAACTCATGTAGTACAACTTATGAAGAATGTGGAAAGGAATTTATTTCATATGTTTGGTTATCCACCCAAAGGTAAATAACAAAGGAAATTAGTTTAATTCAGACAGGCCTAACTAAGTAAATAAAAATGGCTCCGAAAAAGCCTATAAGCTCGTTGTGTTTATAAATTTGGTTTCGTAAATGTTGAAAAGTAATTATAAAAACCAACTTCTTAAAATAACATAGACCCACTGCTATTTAGAGGTTAAAACTTTTTAAACACATTACTTTTGTTCTAGAGCTAGCATTGGCATACGTCCATGAGAAGCAATCTGCTACTCCACCCAAAAAGTTTTCGATAAAGGACATAGTTGGAGATGGTTTCTTATTGGCTGTTCCAAAATTCCGCAGAACTATTGAAAGGAAGCTAAAGAGAAAGTTTGGTTCCCCTGAATATGTGTGGAAAATGCTAGTGCCCAAAAATTACATTAAAGTATGTCAAAACTGTGGACATCATCATGAAAAAGGCAGATTGTGTGGTAAGAGTTCTAAGAGTACATTAAGTGATTATCTAATATACTAATAAATATAACAACAGATTGTTTAAACAAATGAAATGAACATTAAATCCATATAAATGTTTGGCGCAGTGGCTGAGCAATCATCACTGCTTTGATCCCCTTACTAGTATTATATTATCTTTGCCCTTACACTCTTACAGAATAAATGTATGACCCTCAAGTAGTTGCTCTGGGTCTGGGTGTTTGTGTACATAAGTTTGTAGACACTCAGACGAAATTCATGTTGTGTAGCAATCTTTTAAAAGATATTGTGTGGCTATAGTGAAGTGACTGAAGTAACTTAAAAGCTGTGACAAAAAATTGCAAAAATGAATAATTTTTAAGGGACTTCACTCTGTTGGGTGGCTAAAGAAGTTAATACTAATCACAAAAATACCTTTATTTCCCTTATTATATAACTAGCCATTACACATTAGCTTAGCTTGTTATGATGTGACCTTGTAAAGAATTGCGTATTTTCAGAACATTGCTACACCAAAGTAAAAAAAGAAACAGAAGAAATTCAAGCCAAAATACAAGAAAAGCTTGGTATCAATCCAGTTGAAAATGATGTTGTTGTGTTGTATCAAGGAGAAACCCTTCCAGATGAGGTAATCAAATCTGATTTTCCTCTAAAAGTATTACTTGTTTTAGACTTCTATTTTACATGGCATCTTAGTTCATAATTTCCTCTTGTATTGGCAAGAAACACACCATCAAAAAAAGTGGATGACCTTTGTTTATTTTCATAACGGGCACAATGATATACTTATTAAATAGTAAGAAAGACAGAATCATTATTATTTTTAGTTGCTGCAGGTAGCAGTAACAATTTTATGATTACCTACATAGTATCGAACAAAATTACGTAAATGTTGCTCCAGACATCTGCACCGAATTGTAGAATAAAATTATTTTTTGGTGTGTAAAATTAATATCAGGACTAGGATAACAAGTAAGAAAATTATCAGAATAGCCAGTAGAAAGGTCGAAAATTTGAGACCATTAGCCATAGTTGCACATGCTAGTGGACTGATATGATTTTTTCATTCATTCTGATCATGCAATTGCAAATCAAGAAAACTAATATCCTTATTTTCATTTTCAGCCCAAAGAATTCTGGAAAGGTAAAAGGGTAATAGAGATGAAAAAAGAAAGGCCTCAATGGTTTAGCAAAAATCTTCTTGAAAAGACAACACAGAAGCCATCCAAATCAACTGATGTCAAACCTACTGATTTAGCTTAAAAAAGTAGTCATTAACAAGTAATTGTATTTAGTGTTATCAAATGAGTAAATAAAATAGAAAATACTAAAAATAAATAATTTTATTTCTTTTAGCTACATCTATGATGTCATTCTACAGTGCTTCTTATATACTAATTTTAACAATATATTTATTTTAATGGATAAAGAAAATTTAATATTTAATTTAATCATTTAAATTCAACTTAATGGAATAATACAATTTTGGAGCTGATTATTTAAATTACATGGAAGTAGTTTAGATTTATAATTTACACACTACTGGTTGCCACATAGTCAAATTCAACCAGAAATAATTGAAATCTTAATGTAAAAATACCATAGTTTTCTACACTCTTTTTTTATTATTTATTTAACTGTTTGTCTGTATATTTTTTTAAAGCAATCATAATTAACCAATCCCTAGATTTGAGCGGAATGTTGCATACTTTGATGACATTACATAAAATAATAATAAATTCATTTAGTACTTTCTATGTCTGTTTTAAGTTATTAAATCATATTATCAAATGAATTAGGAACATGGTCAAAGTTATCAGTAATGGAGTCAGGTTCAGATTCACCTAAAAAGTGGTTTTCAACATGAGACTGGAACTGGGTAAATGCAACATCTTTTTGGAATGTTTGTCCACACATTGGGCAAATTTTATCACAAGCTTCATCAGAAGTATCCTTTTCACTCTCTTCTAAAATACTTTTCTTATAAGCTGAAGTGTTCAGTTCACTGAAGTTATTATTATAGGTACTGGAATCTGCTGGTGTAGCCCAATTGGCTAAACTATCACTTGTTTCTATCTCCTTATGTTCTGATGTTACAACTCTAGCATTATTAGCAATGCATGTGGGACACTTGTACCCTTCTGAAAATAATAAAAATATTGATTGATTAAAAGTTTATAACAAGTTTTAGCTGCTTCTTGTGCACCCACAGACTAACAACAGTAGTGAAGAGTGTTGGAACATCCAACAGTGATGATGCTGCCATCTAACCACTTTTGGCTGCAGCTTCTGTGATCTATGGCTTTTGAGAGTGGTTGAGAAACCTCTCAACCACTCTCAAAAAAGCATATCAAAGCTGAAATGCTCTCCTTTCATGTGCTCCTGGCATAGCCAACTTCAACATGCCAAAACTTACACAACAACTTAGTCTGCTTGGATTTCAAAAAAATAATTTTACCCATGTGACTCAGGAATAACATAGCTAAAATCAATTCCGTTATTTTAGAGATTACTCACTACAACAAAAAAATTTCTTCTTTATAATGATAGTATGGACAAATCCAGCCTCTGACTAGAGTCGACACACTCAAGCAGTGGTCCATTGTTGGTTATTCCTACAGTTTTTAGCTTGCTGTTACCTATCCATATTATTTAAATAATAAATAGTAACACAAAATTCTTAGGAGAATAATCAACGGGCCTTTTTTACCTTGTAATATAGTTTCAACTCTGGAGATAATCAATTTTAAGTCAGTTTCCTGTTGTGCTAGTTCCTTTTTCAAACTCTGTAGTTTCTCTGTTTGGCAGTGTATTTCTTTGAGGGAATCTGTTGCTGGGTCTTCTATGTAATTGAACCCAATGGAATCGACATTCAAAAGATCATCGTCCATATCCTGCAGTTGCGCCATCTGTTCATATTGTTCAACTAATTGGGACTTTTCTTGAATATAACTGTTTATCAATTTAAGAGATATTTCCTCAAGACTTGATTCAGAGTACTTCTCTTGATAATTTGCACTATTTTTGGGTGTACTGTGAATATATGTATTTGTGCGTAGTAAGGGCTGCTTATTTATGGATTTGTCGGGGGCTTTTATGTTGGTATGGTTGGTTGATATTTTGTTCCACAAGTTTTTGTTTTCACATTGTACCATAAATACATGATGCATGAGTTTTGACTTTTGTTTATTAAGCTCTGCAATTTTCTGGTGTAGTACTAGTTTTTCATCCTCTTTGAGCGGGACGTATGGTGAGCACTCAGTAGCCTTAACCACATCAAGCTTTAATCGCATATTATCTGTTTCCAATGCGTTTATTCTTCTTTGCAACACAAGACATCGATCTCTCATGGCATGAAGAGCCAACTCATGAACGCTAATATTATTAGAATCACCTTTTAATGTCGTTTGGAAAGTAGAGTCATTGTTAAAACTGACTATAGATGAAGACTCCATAATGTCTCTTTAAAACTTAAATTTAGATTAAGCCATTGAAAAAGGTTATGAACTTTGAATTTGTTACGGTACTCCAATAAGCGAATTCTTCTGTGAACCTGAATGGATTAAGAAAGATCAAAAAAACAATGCAAAAAAATTAGATTCGTAAGCGTACAACAACTTGACAGATGAACTGACAGTGACTGACAGTGACAATGACATTGACAAAATAACATAGACAACAGTTTTTTTTTTTGGTAATGTTTCTGGCATGGCTTCAAGGCTCTTATGCCAATGAGTAGTTTAGATTCTACCACGGACCTAAAAAAAAGGCGGACGGAACTTCACTAAGAAACGATTGAAGCACCACAATGGCGGCGACGGCGGTGTATATATGTGTGAGTTTGTATGGGGATGCCAGATGAAGGAAAAAATTACCAATTTTAAAACAATATTTAATTAAGATCTACCTTGAACTTAAGTTTAATTACAATTTTTTTTGTAACGGATACCTATTTTTAAAATAAAGGTAAAATAATTTAAGCACATTGGATATAAAATATTTACAACTCGTTTAATATTAATAAAGTTTTACAATCCCTTTTGGTGGTTAAAATTTTTGTAGACTTGTCTTTTGCTATTGACACATCTAGAAATCCCTTCTAATTTACTTAAATGGTGAAAACGAATGTTTAAGTATTTTTCGCCTATAAATATTTAGTTAAAGCTATTTTATGTTCCATTCCTATTCCATGTCTACACTCCCTTATTATTTTTATACAATCATTTTTCCATGCATCATTTGCCGTGGGGAAATTTGTAAAAATACAGAAGAATACAATAACGATAAATAGTAACAAAATATAAATCTCCCAATTTGAACCTTGAAATAGTTGCAACACTGATAGATTTCGAGATGTTTATAAAATTTATTGACGTAAAATCGAGAAATAAGCTCCAAAATGACATGTTTAAACTATGAAAAGTGAGCCCCTGGCTTTTTTAATTGAACTACTATGGTTTAGACAACTTTTTGCAACACATGACGGCATACTTTGATTTTTATTAGACAAAATAATACCGTATAAAACCGCGAGTGTCGTTCGAAGCGTAATGGCCGACGGCTGACTTACTATGGTGTGAATGTGTGCGTGCAGGCTTGTCCATATTAGCGCACTGACTTACTATGGGTGCTTCAATTCTTTCTTAGTGATGTTTCGTCCGCCTTTTTTTTTAGGTCCATGGATTCTACAGATAAGACCCGATTCGCACAAGCGTTTTTTTTGCGGTTGAGGTTGAGTTTTTTTCCATATTTGTTTTGCATTTATACTCAATTTTATAATAAATCTTGTTTGTTTTTTGTACAAGGTAGACAGTAATCTGACGTAGGGACCAACTATCGCAGCGCCATATACGATTAGATTTGAGTTGCCATCCCCATTGGTAATAATGTTCTACTTCACTATGTCCCTTTGAATATTCGATTCCATATCGCTTTTTTTCTAACCTAAGATCAAAGACAGCCAACTCGAAGAAGAAAAAAAACTGATCTAGTTCTTGCAGAAGTATCCTGACCCAACCGTACCTTGAAGTAAAAAAAAAACCGTACCTTTTCAGAAAGCCAACCGTACTTTTTTGGGAAATCATACTGGCAACGCTGGTCACGTCAGTCATCAACACAAATCAGTCAGTTTGACCGACAGTATAATTTCTGTGGCCTTTCATTAATTACTGTGTTCAATATTATACCAGCCGATTTTATTTACTTCGTGTTTAACAAATGGTCTGTTTGATTTTGTTAAGTTGACTTCGTAACATTTGTATTATTTCATTTCATCTGCACTTTCCCGAGTGACTGCGATCAAAACAGGGTCAGCACGGATACTATGGCGATGAGACAGCCAATTCATTGAATAAACTCGCGTCGTGTATAGTTTTTGTGATACAGTGATTCATACTCAAGACAATTCTTCAATAAACAGATTTTAACGTAAGTAACGATTTTAAGTCTCCTTATTTTTGCATGTATTTTCTGATTAGCGTAAAAAAATCATGTCAATGACGAGTTTTTTTAGTAAGACGGAGTACTTTGTTTGTTATTCAACAAGCTGATTCGTATTTTCTTTTGTTATTTGATTTATTTATCTCAAAATTGTTGGGTGCTTAGTGTTTTTTTAAACTGGGATAGCATTTGCCCTGCGATCATAAGGCGAGGTGAATTCACATTCATCAGGTACTTATTATTGACGAGCTTTATATAGTATAAAATCGAGCTTTATATAATATAATAAGTTTTTGATTAGAACACACAATGAGAATTTTGTAATTGGTTTCATAAATTGTGTCTAATGTAAGAAAATCTTTGAAGGAGTTTATTTATCAATAAATAAATTCAACCCTAAGCTAGGTCAGTGGGTCATCTAGCTATTGTCAAAGAAGTAAATTAGAAATAACAAATAGACCTTAATAATAATCTTCCTCTTATTGGTGTTCTATAGAAGATTTCATCCCTTTCATTTGAGGCAGCCGTTGAACACAAATAATCTAACATTGATTATTATCTAATTATTTAAATAAATAAATAATAAATTACAGATAAGGTCTAAATAGATCTTATCTTTTGAAAAGATGGCTGGGTAAGTATAAACAAAAATGTCCTTCCTCACTATACATATATCCACTTTTCTGTGAAGCTATGTGCATTATTTGAAATACATAAGATATTCCACTTTGAGAAAAAAGAAATGCCCAGTTAGGCCATATAACATGTTTTTCACTTCATTGAATGTTCAAAATGGAACATTAATATTTTCTAAACATTGTTGTTTTAATGTTCCACTTTGTCTATCAATGACCTAGTTTTAGTTTACATTGCCAACTTTCTGTGCAATTTCTCCAATAATATTGTCAAATGTCTTAATGGCTATTAATCATGCAACAAATATTTGTTATGCATTTGAAAATTATCAATGGAACAAAATTAAAACAAAAAAGCTTCTTATCTTGCTTTTTGTTTGGGCCATTTCCTGCCTTCCCTAATAATGCCTGAGGATTGATTGCTCCCTGACACAACATAATTTATTTTAAAAAAGTGAGGGAGTCATATGAGAACCTTTTTGGAAGCCTGTTTGTTAGAGGATTTTTGTTTATTGTTGTGGTAAATTCATCAAATGAGTCCTCCCACCTAAGGCAGAGTAGAATTGATTGTCAGACTCATACTGACTTAAAACCACAGTGTCCTTCAATAGCCCTTTACATTCCAGGGTCACCCTAATTCAAAATTCCCGCTACCCCATGTTAGAGGAGCTTGTATTGCTAAATAATAATAATATGGCCTATGGATGGACCATCCATCGCATCTATCTATTGTGTCTCCTCTGGGCCTTGGAAATCATGTAAACTTGATGGTTCTGGCTGTCATTTGCAGATCTTTAACAGTCATGACTGTAAGTCAGAAGTTTAAAAGTCTGACAACCAGTCTTACCAAGATGGTAAAGTATAACCCGATACTGAGTTGTGGAGGTCAGATAGTTGCTCTATGCAAAGTATCAAAATTCAGCTGCATACGGTAAGGCTGGATGCTGACCCCAAAATGTTTGGGAAGCGTCTAAGCAAATGATGTATGGAATTTTATAAAAAAAAAACTATGTTATAATTAAATTTTAAACATTCGGCTGGTTAAATGAAGACAGTTAACAAAGATTACATTACTTTGATAAATAGTACATATTTATTTCATTATTGCAAACCTGGGCTTTTAAATACAATAGGTACTTATGTAGTTGTAAACTTTAAATAAATGGATAACTGCAGAGTGTGAAAAGACAGTTATCTAATGTTTAGGAAGTTGCTCTTTATTTTAATAATAACCTACAGTCAGGGTCACATATAAAACCTTATCAGTAAGTTATTAACTTATTATATAAAAGTATTGTTCATTGCTAATAAATACACTGTACAGACAGCATATCAAACTAGTCAAAATGTCCATTCCATCCATATAGGTATTAGATTTTCAACTTTATTATAAAAGTAGAAGGTTCATATTCAATAGGGAAATTTTGAGATTGGGGTTGACTCATGTGATGGTTTCCATAAAACAAGTTCCAATTTTAAAATCTTTCAATTTATTAATCAGATGTTGTCTATGAAATTTTTTTTACACTATGGCTGCGCAATATTCTAAATATTGGCAAAGAGAACATCTGCTTAACATATTTCCAACAACTGTGTTTATTTTGAGTATTGAAATTGTTACCATCAGGTTGTCCTCATTATCACAAATACCGAACTATTTGGTTTAGCAAAACTCAAAAAATATGTAGGTATACAATATAGAAAACATTAAAAAATTAGGTATTATGACCCTGAATAACAATTAATTACTTAATTCATCAATTATTGTTTGATGAAATAATGAGTATTATACACAAAAATAAGAATTAAATTTAATATTTGGTGGTACCTAGTAATGTTTTTTAGTTCAAGCCATAGTCTATTTATGTATTAAATTCCTTTAAAATCCGTCATGCTGTTTCAGCATGTAAGAGTCATATTACTCCCTTAAGTACAATTTTTAAAATTTTATTTCACTAAAAATCTTAGAACATGTTCAGTGACTAGATGTTTAAATTCTTAGAACAGTTTGTTTGAGAGTTTTAAATTTTTCCCACTACCTTATCTAGTATACCTACACTTATCTTTTGTTTATCACAAGTGATTCATCCAACTACACTTGCAAACAAAATTATGGACTAACTTCTACACAAGCATAAAAAATAGTACCATTTTAAAGGCTTAGCTGTTAACTTTAAATTGATACTTAATTCATTAAAATCACGCCATTATTTAAGGAGCTATCCCAGATCAATTCCATGAAAGTGATTCCATATTTGGCTTGCTCCCTAGTGTAGTACTTACAGAATGTAATCTTTATCACTCCAAGTTGTTTATATAAGTGCTAAACATGCACTCAAATGGTTGATATGTTTACAATTAGTGATGGGCAGAGGATAAATACTCAGAAGATAAATACTCGAGTATTTATCCGAAACGGATAAATACTCTTTTTTTATCGTTTTTATCGGATATTTACTCAAAATGATGGATATTTATATTTTTTGCGAATATAATGGTTATTTTTACAAATTCAATGACAAGTATTGTTACTTGGGCTCTCCAAAAATTATATTATTGTATTATTAGGTCTCACGAGTCTCTCCAGTCAAGGAGAAGCAATTTGTTTCTCACTGCAGCCTAACTCTGCCTCATTTTATATGCAGTTTATTCCGTTTGCGTATCTTGGATCTGTAGATATCCTGTTTGGCTTCTGCCAAACGTGCATGTGAGTGATTTGACTGACTGACGAGGTGGGCCAAACGCCTGGCGGGGTCGCGAGACTGTCTAAACAGGTAACAGTGACCTTGAAACGTAAATGGCTATTGAAGAAAAACCGTGAATTTTAGTCAGTACAAGTCTGGACGACTCATTTGACAGTTTATCCTCGTTAAAAAACAAGGGCTTTGGCAGAGGAAGCAATCGCTCGGGGTGAAGACATCTTGGCAGTGTCTCTCGTCATGACGAACGTCTTCCAAACTTTGCCCTAGAGTTAAATTAAGGAAGCGCTCCGCTATTATGAAGTTTCGAATTCAAACCATCTACGGTGCACCGTCGCATTTGGAACCTGGCACACTGTTTCTGCTTGACTGAGCACTACGTGGTACAATCCTCCATGGTATTGACGTTGTCTGCTACGCCATGACATGACATGTTTGACTGTAAAATAAATATATTTTCTTTCTTCTTAACGAAGTGGGGAGGACGTACCTTGACTAGTCACTACTGATAACTGCCTGCAGGGCAGGGGTTGAATAGGTCCTGCCACAGACACGGCAATTAGGCCTTGAGATGACGTCAACAAGGCCAAAGCCCTATGTTAGGTAGGGTTGAAAACAAGTTTAGTTGACATGTTTTTTAATAAGGTAAACCGTTTAATATGAAAAAATAGATCAAATCTCGGAGTAAGACACGTTGTCGAATACGGTTAGACTCAGTAAGACTTGTTTAGACTCAGTCATCGGGCAGACTCGGGCAGACTCGGTAAGACTCGGTCAGACTTAGTAAGACTCGGTAAGATTCGGTAAGACTCGGTTAGACTCAGTCAGATTCAGAATCAGATTCGGTCAGCCTTGGTAGGACTCAGTCAGACTCGGAATCATACCCACTAAGACTCCGTAAGACACGGTCGGAATTGGTAAGACTCGGTCAGACTCGGTAAGACTCAATAAGAATCGGTCAGACTTAGTCAGGATCGGAGTCAGACTTGGTAAAACTCGGTCAGACTCGAAATCATACTCGTTAAGACTCAGTAAGACTCGGTCAGACTCAGTAAGAATCGGTCAGAGTCAGTCAGACTCGTTCAGACTCGAAATCATACTCGCTACGACTCCGTAAGACTCGGTAAGACTCGGTCAGACTTGTTCGAACTTGGAGTCATGCTCGTTAAGACTCCGTAAGACTCCCAAATAATGGGTCCGACTCAGTAAGACGGTCAGAGTCAGTCATCTCGACTCGTTCAGACTCGAAATCATACTCGCTAAGACTCAGTAAGAATTAGTCGGACTCAGTCACACTCGGTTAGACTCGAAATCATACTGGCTAAGACTCCGCAAGACTCGGTAAGACTTTATAAGACTCGGTCAAACTTGTTCGAACTCGAAGTCATGCTCGTTAAGACTCCGTAAGACTCGGTAAGACTCAGTCATACTCTGTATTAGGTTCGGTCAGACTCAGACTCGGAGCCAGACTCCATCAGAATCGGAGTCAATCTGACGGTTACACTCAGTTAGACTCGGTTAGATTTGATCAGACAAATGTGCGGTCGCTTGTCCGCGTCAGTCCTACTTCATAATTAATTAGAAACTGAAAATTATGTTTTATTTAAGTTTTCATTGAAAAAACGAAAACTAGGAATTATGAAAAAACGTGAATATTTCCTCCTTTTTTCAACGCATAAAGTAATTGTAATTATTAAAGTGATTAAAAAAGTACGTTACAAATCTATATTTACAGATTTTCATGTATTTCAATCATTTTTCTTGTAAAACAACAAAATTTACGATGAACAATGTAACTTACACTATAAGTAGTATTTATCCACTGTTTTGGATAAAAACTCGAGTAAAAATGGATATTTATTGAGTATTTATCCATTTTGAGTATTTATCCGGATAAAAACCCATCACTATTTACAATTCATTAAATTTATTTTCAATAGATTGATAAGATAATACAGTGAAGCTACTGATAGAGTAGATAAGTAGGTACACATTTAGTTCCTGGCAGTTTTGTTAATGCTGGGTATTTTACACCCAATTGATAAGATTATAATTGATTGTTTATTTGTGTAATTAAATTTTTATCGTAAATTCGTACCCAATGGCGCCACAATAACATATTTCATTTCCTCTTTGACGATGCCTTTGAAAAGCGCTTCCATTGCGCTTAAACAAGCTTAAGGCTGCGGTTCCACTGAGGCGGTGCGGATAACAGCGATTCACCAATCACATGGCTTGAGTTGAGAAAAGATATGGATTTCAGGCCATGTGATTGGTGAATCGCTTTCCGCTCTGCTCTACTTCGCCTCTGTGGAACCGCTTCCCAAGCATTAGTTGGGTTGAAAACACGTCTGCAAAATTGCAAAACGGTTATATTGAAGGGCTTCAAGTGGCGGCGAGAGTGTCTCTTCGAATTATTCACTTAAATAAAAAGTGGACCCTTTAATATTTTTGTTATCTTTGATACATTATCATTGCATCCTGAATGAAAGCGGGTGATGCGGATGCGTCTGCGGTCTCCATCGCACCCAGATCTCTTGGCTAATAGCTTATTGTAATGTATGTGGTTCAAGTCATGAGCTTTTTACCCTTTTTTTCCAATCCCAATTTTAAAGACAAGAAGCTTCTATTCAAGTTTTTCACATGGATTGTACTTATAGAGTTAGCAATATATAACGTGTGTTGTTTTATTATCAAATTAATTATCAAGTATTAATAATGCCAATGTTATCATCATAAACGGTTCCTTCATTATCATTAACGAGGCGTGTTCGTAGGTGTACAATTTCGCACGAGTACCTTGGTACGGTATATCGCTCCACTTTCACGCCTTGCACCGCACGCCTGATATTTACCCATGCCCACACGTTGGTGCGGTGACCTGTTTAACTCATGGCATGATGGGCTCAATTGTTTTAGTCTTCAAACATCGCTGACTGGTGTTTTGACAATATTCGCGATGACTGTAGAATGTTACTCGTGTTTCTGTTAAATAAGCAATCAAACGATGCCGGTTTGACCTACTTGCAAACTCATGAGTAGATAAACATATCCATGATGATGACGCGTTACTACTGGCGTTCGTAATCTGCACCTATTATGTACTTAAAATAATATACCCTTTATCGTGTAGGCATTTTTCAATAAATTAGAGTATGTATTTCAATATAACAATACTTAATAATTATAATAAGTTTCCCCGCAAAGTGGGGAAAAACATAAAAATAAATATTTATATTAAAGGCACGTTCTTTGGCTATCGCCAGTTTACTTCACACTCACTGTGAGTGTTGTACTCTTCGATTAATGTTCTATTATTGAAAAGACGCTTTTTTAATTAACGATCTTTTATTTTATATTTAAATGTAAAATAAATAAAAAGTGGTTTAAAAGTCCTCGACGATTCGCAAAAGGTAAATAAAGATACTTCTTACTACTGATTAACGCAAAATGCACATTGCTACAGGTGGTATACGTGTGCCTTAAATGTAATTAAGAAAAGCTCTGATTTGAAAACTACAAAAAATAGGGAATTGTATCCTAGTCTCAGTCTTAAAGTTTGCAGCTAGCTCCACGTTGTATCTTTGTCAAACTTAATGACTATGCAGACTCAGTGCAGACCGGATATTTTTGATAATTAAATATCACCTCCCACGTTGATATCGTCACCTCTACGGCAAACTTACGAATCTGCAGTTTTTGTGAATTTGACATTTCTATTGAAATCTACACCTTATGTTGTCCTACACATGGTGTAAAATTTTCAAAATTCTATCTCTAACGGTTACAGAAATGTTATAGTGCGAATCTAACTTTTTTGTTGATACACCCATATTAAACTTACGAAACTGATATCAGTTGTTTTGGCGTATTTGAAAACGTGAAGTCCGAAAAAAATGCACCACGGTCAATCTACGAATCTGTCATATTCGTGAGTTGAGATCATAGCACACTTTAATGAATTGAACTAGCGACTTACAGCAAACATACGAATATGTCAGATTCGTAAGTTTATATTGGTAGAATATATTATTTAAGAGTCTCAGTAACCCATAGTAAACTTATGAATCGAGCAGTTTCGTTAATTTACATTGGTACCTTGTTTGACAAAGAGGGATATATATCCCATAGTAAACTTCTGCATCAGGCATTTTTGTAAGTCCGCATTGAGAGTTTTTTTATAAGTGTCTCTAATGTCCCATAGCAAACTTACGAATTGGGCTTTTTTGCAACTTTTACAAGACCTTTTATTTAGTTTTTTTCGGCCATTCTCCAAATAGGTGTTATTTGCCTAATTACCGTGCCCTTTTTGAATTTAACTGATATGACGTTAAACACATTAGAATATGAAACACATCAAAAATAGGAATTCAATAGTTATTGTGGCATTGGTTTTCTAGATAATGAGATTTAAAAAAAAATTGGTATGGTAATTAGACAAGTTGAATATTTGATGCTACGGTAATTAGAAAATATTTTGTATCTCCATACTTGTATCTTTATTTTCTTTAAATTGTTCAATATTGCTTAATAATGACAAATTATTAGTAGCAGAAGATGAGAGAGCACTAGTTGGACGCGGATTTGATGTTATTAAGGTAGGTATGGAAGTGTTGGCATCACCTCCGAACTCCTAAAAACTGCGGACTAACCTGTGCTCGGCGAGCTTAAGAGGCTGTTCACCTTCATCATAGCCAGTGGGATTACCCCGGAGGCGTGGAGCAGGGGCGTGGTGACATTTTTTTCCAGAAAGGAGACAAAAATTTCCTCAAAAACTACAGACCAATCCCGTTCCTGTGTCACGTCTACAAGCTGTTTTCGAGGGTCGTCACTGATCGGCTTTCCGCTAGATTTGACGTTTTCCAGCCACCGGAGCAGGCTGGGTTTCGCAAAGGCTTATAGCACCTTAGACCACATACATACAGTGCGGCAGGTTATACAGAAGACAGAGGAGTATAACCGGCCGCTGTGTCTAGCCTTTGTCGACTACAAAAAAGCTTTCGATTCCGTCGAAACCTGGGCTTTTCTGGAATCCTTGCAGTGATGCCAAGTCAATTGGCGGTACATAAAGGTGCTAAGAAAACTATATTATAGCATGGCGTCGATGTCGGTCCAAGTACAAAACCACCATCCAGCTGCTAAGAGGTGTGAGACAGGGAGTTGTAATATCCCCTAACTAAACTGTTTACCAACGCGCTGGAGGATTTGTTCAAGAAGCTGCATTAGGTATTCTAATGCACTTTCGTTTCGCCGACGCCATAGTTATTATTGCGAAATCGCTGCAAGACCTGCAAAAAATGCTGAACAGTCTCAATGCTGCCTCGAGACGTGTGGGTCTTGGGATGAATCTGGACAAGACTAAGGTCATGTTCAATGACCACGTCATCCCAAAACCAATTTCCGTCGAAGGTATATAACACTCGAAGTTGTCCAAGAATACATCTACTGCCAGAAGATTGCAGCTTGGGTATTATATCCTCACGTCGCCACTGCCACAGTGTCTGAAAAGCCGGGTATTCAATTTAGTGCGTCCTTCCAACCTATGGAGCCTAAAACGTGGAACATGTCAGTCAAGCTGGCCCACCGACTTCATGTCACGCAACATGCTATGGAAAGGTCTATGCTTGGGGTTTCACTAAGGGCTGTGCTAAGGGATAAAATTCGGAATGAGGTACCTACGGCAAGTTACGGATATTTTCCAAATCTGTAGCAAGCTGAAGTGGCAGTGGGCTGATCATGTCTGTCGCAGAGCCGACGATAGATGGAGTAGGATGGTTCTTGAATGGAGACCGCGTGTAGGTAAGCGTAGGGTGGGACGCCCCCCGGCAAGATGGACCGATGACCTGAAGAAGGTGGCTGGCAGTGGCTGGATGAATGCAAGAGATCGTGAGTGATCGAGAGGCCTATGTCCAGCAGTGGACTGCAATAGGCTGAGATGGTGAATGGTGTTGACAGAGTTTCAAGAGGATCTGATTTGCTTTTATCAAGCACGTCTAGATGTATGACTACTTCTTCCTCGATTGTTTCCAAGTTTCCCATTTCCTTTTGTCTTTTATTACTCTCTACTCTGATTTTTTCTGTATAAGTTTTTCATACAACGGTAATTATTAACATATGATAATTAGAAAACGATAGACTTTCTTCAAAATTTCGAAAACCAACACAGTCTGCAAATACTGGCTTATCGTAACATACGTAAGTCAAAGTCCTGTTTCATTTACATTATCAACTAGGGTCTAACTTTAAAAATCAAGTACTTAAATAAGTATAACGGTAATTAGAAAAGTTTTGAACCAAGGGCTACGGAAATTATATACTCAAGTGCATGCATTAGAGTTCAAATGTATTTTATTACGCTTTAGCAAACTTACGAAAGTGACACTTTCGTGAGTTTACCAAAATATTTATTCAATAGTTTTCATAAGAAATTACGAAACTACCACTTTCGTAAGTTTGCTAAATCGTAATATAATACCTTTAAACTCTCGTGTATGAAGGTGTAAAGTAACGAATATGCATTTATTTGTGATGCGTGTTATATATGTACAATCCATTCATGGTAAATAAAAACAGGCGGATTTTGAAACTGAAATTTATCGCAGAATTTATTACATCACTTTCTTAAAAATAAATATCGTCAATCTAAAGTTTCAAAACGCTCCCCTGTAAAGTTTGATTTTTGCAGTTTCGTAAGTTTACCATAGAGGTGACGATATGTAACCCAGTGACTGCTGCGAGCTAAGCTGTTTCGTATCTGTTTTATTTATAAGTTTCAGACATACTCGCTGACCTAGAAATAAATTCAAGCGTTAAAACTTGCCTGAATCAGCAGCATATTTTCGCAACAGTTCAATTATTTAAATGGGCGAAGTCCGTACGATCTGTGATGATGACGATGTGTGATAGCAATGTCAGCTTAGCATGTAGACTAGATAAATAATACCAAATGCGCAAATTGTTAGCTTTTAGCTGGGTTACATTTTTAATTTCTATTACTTTGTGGTTTCAAGTTCAGCTCAAGGAAACCGATTTTGTGATAGATAGATTAGAGCTGTGGTGGCCCAGTGGCATCGGTCCTGACTTACGAGTTATAGTATAATTTATTTCATCACCACTGCTCTCAAAACGGTGAAGGAAAACATCGTGAAGGAACCGGCATGTCCTTGAACCAAAAATTCGAAGACATGTGACGTCCACCAATCCGCACTGGGCCCGCGTGGTGGATTATGGCCCACTCCCTCTCACAAAGAGGAGGCCTGTGTTCCAGCAGTGGGAACATTATAGGCTGATGATGATGAGCATCACTGCAAGTTCTATGGGGTTCGTTTAGTCTATGAATAATTGCCCCGTTTACGTAGCCAATGCTACTTACGTGCAATAACAAAACAATAAGCCTGTTACACAGGCACTTCTTTGTAGCCATATCAGACTTCACATAGACAAACAGAGTCTAGTAATGTGACTAGCCTAGAAACAATGAATGATCCATTCAGTCCGTTACTGGTCAAGTGATCCGTGTCATGCGTATCAATGGCCAGTCAATGCACTTTCAATTCATAACTACTAATGTGAAATTAGTTATTGTGGCTCTAATTAGAGAACCTGCTAATAGGTACGGTTTATTGTGAAGCTGGTAACGTTTGTTACCTTTTTTCAATAGTTATCTGACTTTATGGTTCAAAATTTGCTTGTTAACCGTTTCGTTGATGACTGTACCAAGAATATTTTTTGGACAGTCACCAAAAACAGTTGCCCCTTTAACTGTCTGAGACATGTGTTTGACGCTAGTGAAGGTTTACACTTCAGCAATTCAAGTCCGGTGGACACAGGTTACGCGACTATAAAAAAAAAAGTAGATGCCTCGACTTTTGTTGTGGACCGTACAGTAATTAATTTATGTATACCTTATAACTTGCATAGAGTTCGACAGACAGTAAAACAATGTGGACATGTTCGTAACCACAAATATCCAGAATTGTAGAAAATATAACTGTTCACTGATCATAATAAGGCTTGTTTTACCAATGACTATAACATTACAATATCTTGCAATACAAATGTATTTGTGGTCAGTATTGGTTACCTAAGGTACTAATAAAGAGAACAACTAAATGCAAAATAAATACGACATAATAAGTAGGAAAATACGATCCATTTCTATTTCTAATTTTGTGTATTTAAAATACAAACAGTCGTAATCACAAAAACTTTTAAACGTCTGTTGAACACAAGTTGTCTAAAAAAAACTTTTTCAAAAAAAAAGTGGCTAAAAAGACAATGAGAAGAAAAAAAACAAAAGGCACCGACTTCCGAAAGAAAAGTTATTTTGTAGATTATTTTACACTTTTTTGTAGTTGTTTTTGAAGGCGGTTACATTTTTTTTGAAAAAGTTTTTGTTTTACTCTTTTTAGTTTAAATATTCAACCCGAATTCGTTTTTGAATTTTGTAATCCTTCGCACCGGTACTTACATCACTCATGTAGGTACACAATAACCTAATAAAATTCCATATCTCAAAAATTACTGAACCGATTTTGATGAAACTTGCAGTATTCTCTAAGTAAAATGATACCTAGTACAACAAAAAAAAAAGAATTATTTAAATCGGACTTGTAGTTCCGGAGATATGCGAACACATAGTAAATCAATCGATGCCTACTCCTTACTGTTAAGGAGTTGTAGCTTCCATCATCAGGTCATCCACCTGACATGATGATTATCAGATGCAAATACTTGAACAGCTTTAGAAAATATATGAAAATGGTACTATGTGCCTATTAAATTTGAAGGTTGCCCTCGATTTCCCTAGGATCCCATCATCAGATCCTGACCTGGTGATCATGGGACCAATTGGAAAGTATACCCTTTCAAACAAAAGAAAAACTTTCCAAATCGGTGCAGGCGTCTTCGAGAAATCGGGGAACATACATAAAAAGAAAAGATTCCGACGAATTGAGAACCTCCTCCTTCGGTCGGTTAAAAATAAGGTCCGTTTTGCAGTCACACTTTTTAGACAAGTGTTTAACAGATGTTTAAGTTTTTGTAGTAAGTTGAAATTGTTTTTTTTTCTGTCTTAGTAAAATTCTCAGCACGTTTTAAACCCACTGATTTCTATTTCCTAATTAAATTAATCATGACAATTCTAAACTGAGCTAATTAGCAGTGCAGCAAAGTGTTTTCGGTATAATTGTTTTACCAGACATGTCTGGATTGGTCAAACTTGTTACTTATGGAATGCATTGCACAGTTAGTGGCCAAGGATTTGGACCACGTTTTGTAACATCGGCCTGATATATCAAAGTGCATTTCAAAGAATGTTCGAGTGCACAGCAATTATAACTTCTATATAATTTATTATAGCAACGATGCGGACTTTCTGGATTCCTAACGTGCAAGAGTACCTATATAATCAGTTTTCTGACTATTTTTAGACCAGTTCTACTCATCCAGTACAAAGTCAAAGCTTTTCTTGTTTGCAATAAACATAAATGCACTCAACATACATGTGTACCTAGATAACTAGCCACAATTACAAGTAACTAGTACCTACGCACAGAAAATATGTGAATCATTGTTTTCAGTGTTTTGATGTAATAAAATAATTGTTATGTTGAATTTTTCATAAAACTGTACAATAGCGGTTTGATATATTTAAGTTTAAAACGCGTAATGAATTGCTTATTAATTTTGCTTCGTAAGCAACTTTACATGGTAAGCAACAGTTAATGATGTAGGAAAATCTTAAATGTGCAAAATCCACGCCAAAGTTGTAGAACTGCCTCGTTTACTAAATGATTAACATATAAATCTGAAATTTTTTGCTACTGTATTTACGCAACTGTAAAAAAACTATTCAATTGTTATTTTATTCACTTCGTGTTACCTAGTAACAGTGTTAGTAATTTTTTATTGCCTAGCCTAGACCAGGGGTTCACAAACTGTGCGTCGTAGAGAGTAGGTAAAAGAGGCATCATGAGACGCGAGGGTCGACAATTCTCCGGATTTATATTGCGTGGAACCATGATTACCTATCTATATGTATAAAATATCCACCAGAAAGAAGAGGATAGTCTCATTGATCTCTTTTGCAGCTACAAACCCAGATTCACGTCCTCTGAGATAGTTAAGTTCGGAACCTTATTATGTATTATTGTTTTGTTATTCACCTAGTATCAACTAGCTAGGGCGCCAAGAAAAATTCTAAACATGTAGGTATTATTTATGTGCGTTGCGAACTGAAAAAGGCTACATGTTTTGTACTACCTGACATGCCTGTTGCTGATGTTGGTCGTGGGTTCGATTTCCACCCAGGACAAATGTTTGTGTGATGAGCACGATCATTTTGTTCTGATGTGTCTGGGTGTAATTTATATATACTATTTATGTATTTAGAAATATATATGTACCTATGCTTATCTGTTGTCTAGTACCCATAACACAAGCTCTGCTTAGCTTGGGACTAGATGGCGTTGTGTGATAGTTGTGGAATATTATATTATTTTTATTATTTTGTAATGCATGAAAATCCACTGCCTTTGTCTCTATAAAATATGGCCAGTTATTCTCGCAGTATATTTATGTTTTTTTTTTTTTAACAATGAAAAGACATACAGCCATGTATGTTATCAACGACTCGTGTCCTGTCCCACTCGTATTGTACCTACCTAATAAAAATATTGATGTGCTGACAATCTGTAGTCTCGTTGTCTGCAGTGACGCCCCCACGACAATCTTACTTGGATTCTTTATTCAAGCTGAGTCTTCACTTAATAAATGATTATGAATCATGAATATAAATTGTAAGTGGTTACAAACCAAGACTCCACTGTGTCTCGGAAAGCATGTTAAACTACACTTATACTAGAACCCAAGTATTTGTAGATCTTTGACAGTCGTGACAAGTCAGTCTCGAAAGTCAATTGGGTTCCACAACCAGAAGTAGGTCAGATAGGTATAGTCGGTTTAAGAAAAGTCCTTTGAGACGCGCGTGGAACACGATGCTCTGTCTACCCCGGCATGGTCCATGATCGGACGGTGAGCCACGTATTACTTTAGTTAGACAGAATGCTGACCCGAACATAGTTGAGAACAGTACCCTTTTTTTTTAGCGTGGTAAAATCATCAAATGAGTCCTCCAACCCCGGGCAGGGCGAGAGGGACTGTCAGACTTCTACTGACTAAAATCCACGGTGTCCTTCAATAGCCTGTTCGGGGTCACGGTAAGGGAATAATCCCGCGACCCCGGCAGGCTTTGGCCCTCTAAGGAGCACAGTACCCTTAGCACGAATTTTCACTCTTTTACTTTACAGTATTTACAGCGTTTCTTGTATGAAAAAATAGAACAGCGCCTCTGGTGTGCGAAGAAGGAACAAATTTGTTTCTTGAAAATTGTGAATTTGAAATTGTTAAAGTTCCAGTTTACGTCTCAAATACTGAAAATTCGTGCTAAGGGTACTGGCTAGACAGAGAGTCAAAGGAAAACATAATTTTTATTGTCTGTATCGGTGTAAAATGTATGTGGACTTTACTAATAACATACCTAGTCATATTGCAAACGTAAAACAAAGGAATGGACAAAATCAATCACGTTAACATTCGTGCTTACTCAACTAGCGATTCATATTTATCTAACTTATAAAACGATGTGAATCGATAGACAATGTGTGTTGTGCAGTTTCTATGATCGTCTTTTTTTTAATAAAGAAAACCACTAGGAATTTCTGCTGTGTCGTGAGTGTGTTTAAAAACAGAAACCCTTACACCCCGGACAAACTACATGTAGGACATACTTACAAAATATTTGTTCCGTGTGGGGATGGAACCCGTAACATGCTGCGCAGTCCATAGCTCAGCCACTGCGCCAACCGTATCCTATATTATAACAACATTTTACACTTCTTTAGTGTATATCCTTTTATGTACAAGATGTATAATAAAATATCTTTATTTTCAGGTAAAATTCAGGAGCCCAGTTCCGCAATACTTGTAGAAAAAGAATTGCAACGGAATCGAACTTGAATGCCCATTGTGACGTAAACAAGCCAAAACAATCGTTTTTGTTATGGAGATACGGCGTCATATTGCGTGAACTGAAGTCGAGATGTGGTCGCTGCTAACCGTGTTGTTTGCGCTCGTGAGCATTAATTATGCACTGCTGGAAGGACCCAATGTTTGTACTAGACAAGAAGCGTGAGTATCTAATAACTAGTCTATTTATGTTATAACAAAAAGAAACTTGCGGCCAAAGTATGGAATCACATAAAATATTTACAATCAACTTCAATTGATCCGGGACCTCCTAAAATAATGGCGTGATTGGAATGAATTTAAAGTCAAATGAACCAGTAATTAATATAATTAAGTACTCGAGATCCCGCAGAATCGAACTAAGTGATTCCAAACTTTGCTGCGCAGCGTGCCACGGTTTCGATTCCCGCACGGAACAAATATTTCTTTGACTTACACCTAGTTGTTCTGGGTCTGGGTGTTTATGCATGTGTGTTTCAATGTTTCTAAACGCACCCACGACACAGAAGATAATTGTACTTGCTTGTGACGTATTGACAATTTTAAAAGTTTTTTTATCATCGTCAATTTATGTAGGTATAGTAGCAACATGAAGAAAAAAAAGTCCGTCAGTCAAATTATCAATTTTTTGGTAATTTATCTCGCAGACTAATGAGATTTCTTCAGTCAAATACCCCTATTCAATGGGGATGGAACTGGGGAACTAATGGCGCTAGTAAAGCTTGTTCCAAGCATCGTCATTGGTTCAAATCTTATAGGTACTTCAAAATAGTACTACCTCATTGGTCGGTTTAGGACTTAGCTATGGTGGCGCCATCTACAACATCTTTGCGTTGCCAACCCCATTATATCAGATACTACTCCCATGACCTGCGAATCTTTATTTTACTTTAGAGAGTTCATTTTTCAATTTATCAATATTTTCAAAGAGGTAGATGCAAATTAGAATTTCACGGATACGTTGACCTTATTCTGGGACTTGAAATCTGAGAAAACCCACTTTATGATACTCACAATGGCCAACTTATAATTGGAAAATCGTTCAATTTTCTTTCAAATTGGAAAATTGGATCGCCTATCTATTTCTGTGTTGCGCCTCTATTTATTTTTCTCTTCAGACATGTAGTAGGTATTGCTTCAAGCAAAGAAAGAGTTTACAATTCTATCAATAGTTAAGAATGTGAGACACATTTGATAGTGTTTATTTAACTGATCAAAGAAAAATAAATTCTTAATAATTACAGATTGAAATAAAATCAATAATAATTCAACTCGAATAAGTTGTGAAATGGATGAAATCTTCAAGTTATGAATGTAAACCATAATCATTGTTTTAAAACACTTGTTTTAATTTTTGTAGATGTTTATTTAGAACATTTAGGAATCTTAACCACAATCTTAACATATTATAAAATAATAAATGCGTACTGTCGCCATTTATCTGCGTGAGATCTCCAAAGAGGAGGGCAGTGTCGCCGCTAGTGTGGCCAACCTGCAGTAGTGTTGCCAAAACTGGACCAGTATTGCCAACAATCATGGTTGAGGAAGTTGTATCAATTTGACACAGTAATGAATTACAATTGGGTTCGTCTACGTTCCCCATCCTCACTTCCATAGGATATTATTAATATTTCTCTAGGTCAGATATTTTTGGTCGCGGTACTTACGAATTGACGTGACCCCGGAACGTAAAGGGCTATTGATAGATTTTAGTCAGTACGAGTCTGACAGTCCTTCCCACTTCTATGTTTACACTAGCAACACAAAAGTAGTTTTGTAAACTTATAATTTCATAGTTAATGTTGGATGTGCATGTGTAGCTATTTATTTTCTTATCATTTATTCATTAATGCTACTTCTGATGATTCATAAGTTTCAGTTACTTCTACTTACGTCAGACAATATAATCTAATGTGCGTACACAATAATTAATATTATTATTTAAATAAATAAAATAACAAACTCAATATTTCAATACTAGTTTTTGCTTTGCGGCATAAAAATCGGGATAAAAATGTCCAATGTGTTAGCCCTGGTCGTAAAGAATCTGTGTGTAAAATTCAAACAAATCCTTAGAAGGTCGCGGGACTTACCAAATTACCGTGACCCTGGAACTTAAAGGGCTATTGAAGGACACCGTTGATTTAAGTCAGTACAAGTCTGACAGGAAGGTGGGAGGTATCTTTTGATGATTTTACCACGATAAAAAAATCCTACGTAGATTGTACCTACGTGAAAGAGTAACAAACGTCCATTCATCCTCACAAACTTTTGCATTTACAATGCTAGTAGGAATAGTTAGATTAGTATTTATATATTTTTATACAGATAAAAACTACTTTTGTAGTTCTTAATTTAAAAGAGAATCAACATTTTGAGTTGCGTATTGTTTTTTTTTTAAATTTTATGTTTAGTTTTAATTTGATGCTAAAAAAATCATCAACTTCAATACCGTTTGTATCTAAAGAATGGAGCCAATCAAAATCACTGTTTTGCCTTTGTTTCCGTTTTCCTACTGATTGCTAGTTTTTTATCGACAAAGTGGTTAACAGAGTGTTTTATTGTTCAATTAGTCGATTGGAGAGTTAATTAATTGACTATAATTTGCCCAGATTGTGAAATTTGACCAAAATACTGGTAAACAATAATTAAACGGCTAATTAATTGTTGATAACAGTGCATAATTTGTATTGGTTTAATAAAATCAGCCAGTTGACGTTGATTTTAAAATTAAAACGAAAGTAAAGTTTTGTTGTTTTACTTAGTCTAAATTGTTTGATAACGATTTAACAGTTTCATCAATGTGACTATTTTAAGATCAAATTAGAAAGTACTTCAAAGAATTTCAGGTAATATTACTCTTCATTTTTTTTTAACATAAAATTTATTATTTCTCTCTGTAACAATACAATAAAATCAGAACTGTCGTTGGAAAAATCTAGTTGTCAGGAAAACTAATAATAATCTTTGTTTTTTGAAACTTGTATGTGACATTCAAACATTTAAATGAAATAATTAATATTTTAATGCAATTAATAGGAAAATAAACACCAGTGAACTGCCTACTTACTAGCATTAACTTAATACTTGTATCAACAATTAGAATGGTAGCCACAAACCGCATTGATGATAAAACATGGATATTACTCATATTTACGGTTAGCAATATAAATACTGAATAAGGCAAACTATATTTTTTCAAACAAATATTTTATAATTTTCCTTAAGGCTTTTAAAACCACTGACAAGATTATGTGAGCTTTAGTTGCACCATCCTTTTAATACTCATGCATATAGTTGTTGAATATTCCTGACTTCAAATTACTTCAAGCTAATATAACTTAAATACATAATATAATATGCAGCATGAGTATGAGCCTTATGTATATGCAAAATTCTTAGAAAATCACTTCAGTAGCATGGTGTAGTTGCTTGCAAGTCACGTACTTATATTTTCATACAAATGTAAATAAGAGAAGAAATTCTTTCTGTGTACGTCCTTTGTTCTTTGTGTCCAGACATTGGTGCAGTTATGTTTATTATTTACTTTCGAATGCTGGGGCGACTGATTGTCGCTGATCAGTGTCGTTACTCATCGGGTCAGTTAACTTTATCGAGTTTTCCGCCCCGCGCCCCGTTATGTCCACTTGTTGACGATGTTAACAACAGTTCAATGTTACTATTATCGATATCCGCTGGTGCAATGCGTTATCTACTGACAGTGAACCTTAAGACTGCAATGCTCTGTTTTCCCACTCCACTTGAGTCATTCATTATGCAGGACAGTTGCTATTGATCCAGATAATAAGGCAGTAGAACAATGTCCTTAACCACCTTTAGGTAGGTAACAAGTCTGCACCGCACCGGAAACAATTACCCTTTAATTATGTTGTGACACTTGTGAGAAATAAATTACGTCACATAATGTAATTAGCAATAATTTTATTATTCCAGATACACAACAACGTTAAGGGTTTCAGAGAAACAGCCATATCAAGTGAAGGAGTACACATGGTGCTTCAATGTTCCGCCTAAATGTTCAAAATACAAGATCAAGTTTCGAGAGGTGTTCAAGACTCAGACGCTGGTGAAATATAGGCCAGTCGAGGAGTGCTGTGCGGGCTATGCTCCGGATTCGACAGGGGAGCAGTGTGTCGCGGTGTGTGTGGAGTCTTGTGTCCACGGGAAATGTGTAGCGCCGAATACATGTGCTTGTGCACACGGCTACGGAGGCCCCGCCTGCGATATATGTAAGTAACATCATTGATAACATCTCCGGAGGGTTAGAATGAGGAGTAGTAGTATGTACACCCATATTTCGCCAGTTATGCCCATGTAAAAGGGGGTCTATGGCTATCAAACGGTCATAAGTCCAGACTCTTTAGCTGATGCTAAGAAATTTCTGAAAAAAAACCCCAATAACACCAATGCCTGACCCGGGAATGGCATCTTGCTAAGTAATCGCGCTTGCGACTACTAGACATGTGTTACGTTTTTATAGAGAAACTTTCAATGGCGTAGCGAGTTCCCCGTACTCGCCTACGGTTATGAATAACGCTGTAAACAGGATGTTGTTAATGTGGTGTTGCTGTCATATTTGTGAGTTCACATGAATAGCAGGTGCCGTAAATAACGTATACTAATGTTTCAGTTTTAATTAGGATCTATCAATATTTTCAGTATGTATTACATTACTCATTCTACAACCATCGCATAAAGTTAGTAGGTACTTTTACGAAAGTCACACCTCTGTATATCTTCAATGTATATGAGATCTGTTATTATTTTAAGAACTTTCTGTACCTACTAGGCACAAAAAGTACTTACGGAAATAAATTATTTTGATTTGGACTAGTAACACAATTCATTTCATCACAGCGCAATCAAAATTTCAATGGTGTGAATCAGAAGTCAATCGATTGGAAACACCCATAAAAATGTTATACACTTGAAAATATACCGTTAGTTTTATAATCGGATGACGTTTTAATGAAGAGTGGAATATTTAGTCTAAAAAGTTATACCTATTCGAAAACCGGCGATATGCTCTACATAGCTCATTTTAGAAACAATGCCGCGGTTTGTTAACTATTTAGGTATTTTAAGCGTGCCTAAACTGAACTGTTCGTTTGGTGTGCATTGCCGAGTCAAAAACACGGCAATTATATTCGTCAAGACAAAGATTGTATAAGTCATCGATAGTTCAGGGTCACGCAACGACGGAAAGTATTGAATCATATAAAAAAAGGTTTTTGTAGTAGAAACTCAGTCCTTACAAGTATATTACTATATTTTAAAGTAAATGCTATTTGTTTACAAGACATTTAGCGGAAACATTTAAACTTAGTACGATTACGAATATGCATTGTCTACCGATGTGTGTTTATAATATATTTGAGTAAACAATTCGAAGCTTACATTGGAAAATGTATAAATATTCCCGTTATTTCCAACACATTCAAATACTGCGATTTGTAAATATAACATGCGCTGCAAACCTAACGGTGTTAGGCATGCAGCTACTGACGAAATATTTGAATAACTTGATTTTCAAAGTGATAGCCACTTGACTCCTTCATTTTTAGGTCTCAGACTGAGGTCTAGAGGGCAGCTCAGTCGCACTTCATTCGAAAATAAACTATATTTGTATGAAAAAAATGCGCATAATAAGGTGAAGTAAGGTTATTTGGTTAGGAAGGAAATTTGGTACTTGACTCTTGAAGATCTTTCAAGGTGTTACCTATGCACGCGGTATCGCGTAAGGATGTGTCACTACGTCTTGTCCACTTTAGTGGGTGAACTAGTTGCATCATTTCGCATACTGCATGCATATGTAACCCTATTTTAAGTGACAGAGTATTATTGTTCTCCCCTGCACCTTTTGAACCAATAAACGTATTTGTATTTGTATTTTGAGAGACTTTTAAGACTCGTATCACTGAGTTGCCTGTCTCACAAAATAACCTCCCTTGGGTACTTCAAGCGACTGCGATTATTCGTATTATAGGAATAAGATCATTAATTTTATTTAAATAAGATTCATTTTTGAACGAAACCCTGTTAACCCTACTACCCAAATCAACGTCCTTCTCTACTTAACCTAACCTAACTTTTCTCTTGCAGCATGTCCCGATGGAAAATGGGGACGGAATTGTCAGAACGAGTGCAGTTGTATGAATGGTGGTACTTGCGAGCCTCTGACGGGCAAGTGCGCCTGCGCACCCGGCTGGCGCGGGGACGCCTGCGAGCGGGCTTGTGCGCCGCCCACCTACGGGGACAACTGCGACGAACTCTGCCAGTGCAAGAATAACGGGACCTGCGACCCTGCTACTGGGCCTGTAAATGTTTGCAAGGATTCACTGGACCTTTGTAAGTTTTTTTACAAAGCCACACTAACGGGAAATGCCGTCAGTAATCGCGATGATGGACATTTCAAGTCTATAATCGCGAAATTTTACGGCATTTCCTTTTAAAGGCCTATTCAGACCTAAGCGATATTCGCTGCCGCTGTGGGTAGAGGTACATACCGCGCGGGATTCGCTCAGGTATTTAGTATCAAAACCGCAGCTAGAGCGACCTGAGCGATATTCGCTGCCGCTGTGGGTAGAGGTAAAACATACCGCGCGGGATTCGCTCAGGTATTTAGTATCAAGTACCGCGGCTATATCGACCTAGCGACTACCGCGTGTTATTCTACCCACAAGGATAGCGAAATCCGTTTTGGTGTGAACAGTAATATTACCGCATACCCACTGGGTTTTCTCTGCCGCAGACGGTAGCGAATACCGCTTAGGTCTGAATAGGCCTTTATTGTGGCACCCACATTATACATTGACATTTAGAATTTTCTAGATTTTAATTAAACGACACGAATAAACCATGTTTGAGTATCAGATGCATGTTGCAGTTTCGATTCCCGTACGGAATACATTTTGTATAATTTATTGGTAGTTCTTCCTGGCTCTGCTTGTTAGCTAAATGTTTTTAAACAACCCACAACACAAAAAGAAATTCGTAGTATGACAAAAACCTTTTCCGTATGACGAAAGTAATAATGCAAGTTACATGTATCCTAACATTTCAAACAATACACGAAGCATGCAAACCCAGGTAAATTCATTCTGCGAGACACGTCGAGTTTAATTGTCTCAGAGCTTTTCTGGTGGGTGTCACTGTTGATTATAGCTTTCCAAATTCAAATAAAAAAAAAAAAATACATGAAACTTACTGTGAGAACAATTCAAGAATTTCATGAAACATAAAATAGATATAATTTGATTATTGTTCATTTACTGTGTTTACTGTCTCGTATTTGGGTATGGGCAGATAACAAAATAATACTTACAAAGTATTGAACTGGTGTCCAGTCCAGATATACACCTATATTATGAAACATGATCCCTAATGTTTATAGTTCTCGCTACTAAATTAGTATTGTGTTACACACGCTACGTATATTTGGATAACACTGTATTGTACAGCAAACAATGCGTACGCATCATATTTAGGAGCTCTTTTTATCTTGGTTTCAGATGTGAAGAGCTATGTCCTAAGGATGAGCCGTGCCCAGTGAGGTGTCGGTGCCAAAACGATGGAAAATGTACTGTTCTTTCAACTTGTGAATGTCCGTCAGGATGGACGGGCGAAGTTTGTGCTAACAAGTATGTTAAAGAGTTTTTCAAAAAGTATTATTACCTTTTTTAGCGTGATACGAGTAAAATCGTTAATGAGTCCTCCCGCCCAGGGATATTGGGAGGGACTGGCAGTCTAAATCCACGGTGTTCTTTCGATGCCCCTTTACGTTCCAGGGTCACGGTTACCTATTTAGACAGTTCCTCGGCCGGTTTTGGCCTTCTACTTCCCCGCAAAATTGCTGACAGGACAGCTCTTAGAGGCTTACGTGAAATACATCGCGCCTTCAATTAAATTGCTCGCTAATTGTATTACCTTCAAGGGCTTCTAGTAATGACGTAGACTTCACACAGATTACGCCTTGACCAGGTTGAACCTTATCCGAGTTAGGAATAAGGTTCAAAATTGTCAAGTCACCGTCTGTGGGAATATATCTCCACGCAAAGGTTAATTTTTTTTGACCCACTCTTATTTGCGTTTTAGATGTCCAGCGGGGAGATGGGGTCCTAAATGTGAGAAGACATGTGAGTGTGCGAACGGAGCCGGCTGTCATCATGTGACGGGCCGCTGTCAATGTGAAGCTGGATTTATTGGAGATAAGGTAAGTTTTATTAAATTATTATCATAATCATCATCATAGGTGAACAACTGCACACTGTATTGCACACTGCTCAGACCAGCTAGATCTTTACCATACAATAACATTTACCTCGGCTTTTATCATTAATTCATCCGCACGCAAAATACGCGCTTATGTCGTGGAGTTGCGGATACCAGCCCGTTACAATACAATACGTATACAATCATTAATTGATGACAAAAGTACTTAGTTTCGGTTCATTTAGTGTCTTCTTCTCTTTGAGCTGCTGCGTTATTTGTTTCGAGGATTTTGCACGAAGAAATAATTTAGAGCCGTGCGATTGTGAGTCGCAATTAGTAGTAAAGATTTTCGATTTGCTTGTCGCCAGATAATGGGGATGGCAACTGGGGAACTAATGGCGCTAGTATAGCTAGTTCCAAGCATCGTCATTGGTTCAAATCTTATACGTACTTCAAAATAGTAATACCTCATTGGTCGGATTAGGACTTAGCTATGGTGGCGCCATCTACAATATTAGCTTTAACCGGCCTTCCCCATTGACCGAAAAATCAAACTGTGTAAAAGCCCCATTAAAAGCAGACCATAGACTAGAAGTTTTTTTTTATTCTGTAAACTAGATTACACTTTGTTTCAGTGCCTTGAAATCTGTCCAGCGGGTACCTGGGGCGTGGACTGCTCACGGAAATGTAACTGTGAGCACAACAGTGAGTGTTCACCGAAAGATGGATCGTGTCTGTGCAAGCCGGGCTGGACCGGCGACCGGTGTGAGAACAGAGCGTGTGCGGCCCACAAGTGGGGCTCCAGCTGCGAGCGAGACTGCGAGTGTGATCCTAACACTACTGACATGTAAATATTTCAAATATTTTATAATTATCTCCCTCCTGGTATTGCCTTGACTGACCTGGAAAGCTATGCCCAGGTAGGCCGAAGCAAAGAAGCTCAGTTGTGCAAGGTTCTCAAGTGCAAGGGCCTTAAAGGCCTATATCCGCACACGATAGTGCCGACACGTACCGTTCGGTGACGTGCTGTTCACGAAAATCACTGAACGGCACTGACACTGATAAGTACGGATAGCGTCGTACAAAATGCATACACTGGATACCAAAAAAGACAAACTTATTTAATCGTTATTCGGCTAGGCAAATCAATATTTTCTCAAGAAAGGAAAACTTCGATCCGAGGGTCAAGGGATTCGAACCTACGGCCTTCGGTTTCAGTAATCCGACGCAACATTTCCAACCGAGCCACCGAGGATCTTACCTGCCGCGGCGAATTCTTCCTTCCATTTCTAACGTCTCATGGTGACCTATACAAATCGACTGTTTTCTTCCACAAATATGACGACGAGTTTCTAAACGGGGGTTAAGAAGGGAAACAGGGCTCTTTTATATTTTAAACGATTGCTATGCTTTAATCGATAAAAAGTTTACGTGTCAATTTTCGTAAGAATATTTTCGCGTTGACAACCCCTTTCTACGGCGCCATGCTACGCATGCTGGAAATGCCTTGGCTGACCTGGAAAGCCCTATTGACTTCATGCTCAGGTAGGCCGAAGAATAGAAGCACAGTTGGAAATATTTTAAAAACTCTGCTCTAGAAGTGTAAGTGTGGTGCTACTCCACGAACGATGGGGCACTTGATATCGTGCCCTGTCAGTAGTCAATTTGCCCGACTGTTCATTACAGGAGTATATGAAAGCGCTTAACTCGTGGCCCAATTCTTGCCCAACTCAATATAGATTCTCACCAATACTCTAAGAACAAGACTAGGAAGGAAATTATTGAATCCTCACGAATTAGGCTAAAAGTAAGATTTGAATAATTATTTCCAAAGATTAGCGCGTTCAAATAAACAATCAATCTAAGACCTACTAGTAGTAGTGTGTAGTCACTAAATAAAATTTACTTCATATCAGCGGTCGAAAAAATTTTGTTAGGCAAGGGCCTTAAAGTGGCAAAATCAAGTTACAGCAGACCGCAATATTTATATATAAAAAAAACAGAAATAATATACCTCATAATCAGGGGCCGCGTGTTGCCAACCGCTGCTTTGTACGAATAGAAATAAAGTTTATTTTGCATTGACTAAATACACCAAATAAAATTCCAGCACGACATGGTGCACACTGGTGCTAAGACGCAGTAGTAAGACGCATTGTAAAGTCAAATAGGTCATAGGTATATTTTTGCCCTTGATTAGTACATTTCTGATATGATACAATGGGATTTCATACATCACATCCTGCATATTTTTTAACCGACTTCATTTGAATACTAAATTATCCAGAATTGCGTGAAACGATAAGCCGGAAATGTTTTGTTTTATCATTTCACTGTTTTATGTAGATTAATGTTAGAGTACAAAAAAAAATCATTACTGTTAAGGATAATAAACTCATCTCATGATATGATATATGATCTATATTTATGAAATCTTTTGTCCGTCAGGTGTGACCCATGGTCGGGCGCGTGTGAGTGCGCGGCTGGCTGGGCCGGCGAGTCGTGTGAGCGACAGTGTCCGCTACTGACGTATGGGAAGGGATGTCGCTCCACGTGTCGCTGTGAGAACAGCGGGCTGTGCTCCCCTGTTAATGGTAAGTACTGTAGATGATTACAGAATAGATTGCAAGGTTATATCCTAAATTTTAATTAAGTTAGCCTATCGTAGTACACTGCTAGGCGTAGGCCTCTCCGATGCTGTACCACAATGATGATGAGTTTGGAATTAGAATATATACTACCCCACATTAAGATAATTAATACAGAAAAAACCCGACAACAGAGGTCATGCGGGGGTAGCTAGTGGGGTTTAATTTTACAAAGTTATCGAATCAGTCCTGCCGCCAAGGGTGAATCGGAAGAGATTGTCACCTACCGATTTATCCACGCTAATTCTTCTACCGCACGACAAACAGATCCTCCCTTTTTATTGAATTATCAGAGAACTTTACACAATGAGCTTTTCTTCAATTTTGTATCGTACTTTGAAATACATTTTTCAATCTCTCATTCATCAGCGTTGTTAACTTAAAAACTACCTGCCAAAAGTATACTAGACTTGTTACTTTATTTCGGTTTTCCTTTATTTTAAAAATAGAACGAAGTGGTTAGTAATTTTAAATGATGTTACTTTGTAAATCATCATCATCATCAGCCTATAATGTTCCCACTGCTGAGACACAGGCCTCCTCTCTGTGAGAGGGAGTGGGCCATAATCCACCACGCGGGCCTAGTGCGATTTGGTAGATGTCACATATATTCGAATTTTTGGTTTTAGGAAATGCCGGTTTCCCCACATTTTTTTCCACCATTTTGAGACCAGTAATGATGAAATAAAGTACACAAAGTTATGCGTCTAGCGGGTCTCGTCAGTCGGGACCAACGACGATATAATAATAGACTCCGCATACACGATCTAAGGAACAAAAACTATGTGTGTCAAGTTGAGCCTTAATCTACGTAAGCGAGGGTGTACGGGGTACTGGTGTGATGTCTATCTCAAGGTCTGTTCTGTCTCAACGTATGTTTACGGCTCATAGGAGTGGTCGAAATGAGACGGATATTAGACTTTTTTGCCTAATGTTTTGACAGACATCGGTGATGTTATTAAAGTCTACAAATTATACGCCTCTTCGTTGGTCGGACCAATACCACTGATTCCATCACTGCAGTTTGTAAATAAATGCAAAATATTTGGTTCCCAGGCTCATGTCTGTGCGCTCCCGGCTACCGCGGGCTGCGCTGCGAGGAGCCGTGTCCGTACCCGTACTACGGCGACAACTGCTCGGACCAGTGCGACTGTTACAACAACGCGACCTGCTCGCCGGAGACCGGCCTGTGTGACTGTAAACCTGGGCAAGTTGTTCTTAATGTTATTGGACGGATAAAGACGGACGGCAGATTTTAAAGCCCGGTTTCCACCGCGAGCGGAACGGACACATTAATGACCCAGCGGGTGAAAAGAGTTAAAATGAGCTCGCTCTGGGAATACAAAAACTATTTGTTGGTGGAAATACAAGTATACAGTTTGCGCCTGCGAGTTTAAAGGAGTCATTAATGAGTCCGTTCCGCTCGCGGTGGAAACCGGGCTTTACTGTTAGTTGAGCAATCGGAGTGCACAGGGTGTTGCGAGTTAGGTTCACGCACGGAACTAATATTTGTACGACCTACAAGTAGTTATTTCGGGTCTGGGTATTTGTGTATGTGAGTTTCTACATTTGTAAACACACCCACGACACAGGAAGAAAAGAGACGAGACGTCTCATCTCTTAATGAATGTATACCACTGTCTTTGGCCAACAGAAAAATCTCATGATCCCGTCACGAAAACCGAAGATCATACTGTACGTTAGCGTTTTAAAGGGTTACTTTTCCAACATGGCTAAATCCGAAACCAGATAAACAAAAATGCTCAAAGGACACCGATTTTGATGAAACCAAATGACTGTGAATTATTGGATTTTAGATAATTTTATCGCAATTAATATCAATTTATTGACTACTTTTACATTGACTTCTAATTGTAATCATTTTTAAATTATTCGGTTTGACTCCCATTAAGGACGCGTTTACAATTGACACAAAATTATGCCTTTTTTCGGTACCGGTTCTTACTAAACTGAATCAAATCGAATAAAACTAATAACGAATATAAACAGATTGGTTCTTTATCTACCCAGGATAGACACGCTTTTCTTGAAAATGATAGTTTTAAATACTTTAAAAACGATCTGCCGTTGACATGTTTACCATATCGTGTTGTGTTTAGGAGCATTTTTTGTTCTACAAATAACATATTTTAATATTCCTAATACTACTGAAAGTAGGCAAATATAGTGTATTTTAAGACATAGACAAAATTTCTTTATTTTTCATTCAGAAATACACCAAAAATAATTCCGCAAAACAGGAAGATATTGACAAATTTTCGTCAGAAATTATATTTTTTTATCTATCAATATTTAATGGGTATTTAATTAAAAAGTACTGAATAACTAAGGTTACTATGTTACCTTGCATCAAAAAAATAATGAGTTCATTTAAAAGTAAAATAATAGTGTAAACAATTATTATAAGAAATGACAAAATTCAATATAAAACCAAGACCATTTTATTCTTTGATTTAGACGGCGCGGGGCGCCTATTGAGGGAGGACGTATCGCTCGCAACCATTTTGACATTAGTCACGTAATCATTAAAATTTAAAATACTCGCCACCATTCATGACCTTTAGACGCGGCGCTAGTTTCATCGTCATAACATCAACTGCATTTGAAAAATGTAGTAACTCGAATTTTCGTAGGTCATGAATGGTGGCCAGGAATTTTTCCAATCGCAAAGAGTACAGCGTAACCAACCTTTCTTGATACAAATTAATATTTTGAATTATTTTAATTCTGATCAGATTCTAATGTAAATGTATCAATGTGTTGAATACGGACATAACTGTATCTTATCCTATATTATTAAACGCGCATAAAAATAAATATATTTTACGGTTCACGAAAATGACTCCGACGATTACGATGAAATTTGGAATAAGTATAAGTATTTATTGGGACGAAAAATCAATTTAGGTAAATGTTCCATGTCTGGGAAAAATTGTTATTTCCGTATTTACACCAATAATAATCTCCGGAAGTAATGAACCGATTTTAAGAACTGTCTCACTTGTCAAAAGCTATATTATTCATGAGTGCTATAGGCTATAAATTATAAAGATATCATGTATATTTTACAGCCCAACGAAGTGGGCACGGGTCAGCTAGTGTTTTATAATTTCGTCGAGCGAACCTGGCGTTGACTTCCATAGGGCACGCATGCCACAATCGCGGCGGTTAGACCCCTAATTTAGGAATGACTGGATAGGCGTCACAGCGTCCTGCCCTACCGCCTGATGTAGGTCGTCACCGGACACCGAAGTTTCGGGACGTACCTGTGTGTGTTGATAAGGAAGGAAGAAATGCCTGGAGAATACGGTCCAGGTCTGCCCCCCCTTGGGTAGAGCACCACCGTGTCCTCACGGCGGCGATACGCGGCAACCGACGCAAATGACGCGTAAGGGAGGAGGAGAACAGTTTCCACCATACAATGCAAAAAGCAACCAAAAAATAAAGAAAACCTGCAATATCACGGGTATTGCATCGATACCAGTACCCAAATGCATGCAGGAGTAAACGATCATAAAAAAAATTCTATCTTTTATGGTCCCAAGCGTTGAGCGCATATCATACTGGAAAAGCACTTCATGGATTTTTTTTTTTTTTTCTTTATAAAGACTCATAAAAGGCCTCGGCGTTAAACCACCACGCCAAACGACATTTCGCAATTTGCTTCCATCGGTTGCAAGTGATTCTCACAATGTCGTCGGTCCGCCTAGGAAGAAGCCTGTCTATGCTGCCGATTTTAGGGGTAGCTGGGTCGTAAGGTGGAGACTGTCCTCTCCCTCACGTGTCGCACCTCCTCCTTCGCTAGCATGGCTGTTTCGTAGAAGGAGGTGACTGCTTCCCAATCCGTCACGCCTCACATGGCCTCGGCCTATGTATGAGCATTCTCGCGGACACAAACACTTAGAGATTTGTGTATCACTGCTACTAAGAGGTTTCAATCAATCCTGCCTGTTGGTGTAGTGGTTAGTGACGTGACCCTGACTGCTATGCCGGAGGTCGTGGGTTCGATTCCCACCCAGGACAAATGTTTGTGTGATGAGCACGATCATTTCGACGCCTTAGTTCACAATTGCACTAACTACGAAATTCACTTTTTTGAGGAGAGAGGTTTAAAGTTTTTTAAACTTTAGACAAGAATAGTACAAAAACCAAGGAAGATAATAAAACAAATATGCATTTATTCATAAGACTAGTCCTTAAACTCCATCATATCACAATATTGAAGTATTAGTTTAAACATAACCTATTCAAAATAGCTAATATAAAACCCCTCAGTTAATACATTTGTGCACTAAGATTGATTATGTTCATCAGTACTAAGTGAAAAACTCAAAAATATTTAACAGCATTACCAGGCTGGTTCAAGGTCCAAGAATAAGGATAATAATAATTATGGGTATTGCATCAAATAGATAAAGTAATAAACCAGTGATCCATATTCATAATGCTTATTTTTATTATATAATACAGTTTAATCCACAATCAAAAAATAATTAATTATGTTTCAAACCCACAATAAAAACAAAAAAAAAGTTACAGTTTAATTAATTTTTTAGACTGGCCTGTTGGTCTAGTGGTTAGTGACCCTGACTGCTATGCCAGAGGTCGTGGGTTCGATTCCCACCCAGGACAAATGTTTGTGTGATGAGCACGATCATTTGTTCTGTGTCTGGGTGTAATTTATCTATAATATGTATGTATTTAGAAATATTTAAGTATGTATATCAGTTGTCTAGTACCCATAACACAAGCTCTGCTTAGCTTGGGACTAGATGGCGTTATGTGATAGTTATGGAATATTATTATTATTATTAAATTTTTGATTGTGGACAATCAAAAATCAATTAATTATGTTTCAAACCCACAGTAAAAACAAAAAAAAAGGTTACTGCCCAATTATATGATCCAATCTTTAGGTTTTGTCCAAACCAATTAGTTTTAGTTTTTAATTAAAAATAAAGCTTTGCTATACTCTAAGAATTTTCCTTTGTCGTGGGTGCGTTCACAAACATAGAAACTAACGCACACGAACACCCAGACCCGGAACAACTATTTGTCGGTCATACAAATGTTTGTTTCGTGCGGGGATCGAACTCGCGACACGCTGCGCAGCAGTCGATCTCTCTACCAATGCGCCAACCGTGACATCTAAACGTTTCTGAATCATTCCAATAATTTTTATAAAAAAAATAACTTTTTAACTTAAATTTATTCAACAATGGACTCTTCATCTTGATCATCACCAGATTATTCAGTGTCATCACAATCTTCATCGATGTTTACTTATTCATTACATTTTTAAATATTTCAACAATAAAGAAATACAAAAACATTTATAAAGCAGTCTACCAGCATCGGGAACAGGGTCCGGGATATCGGTCGTCAGGACTCCTGAGAGACGAACCTCCTAATGACAGGCGCCGTGTACAGTAGTACTACCTTCTGAATCAAGCGTTTGAGCCAGCTGCCACGTGAGAGCCCTCTCTGACCTCACGAGGTTCTCGTCATGCGGGAACTTTATATCAACCATCATTGCGCGACGCTCAGATCGATCTATGACCATAATGTCAGGCTTCCTGGCTACAATAGTCCTGTCAGACACAATAATTGTTAACAAGGAAGAGGAAGAAGTGGATGGAATACCTTTGTAATACTTCCATTAGACATCTACTGGGAGGAGAAATTTCATGCACAAGTGTTCTAAGTACGCACTTAACACACTTGTACATGAATTTTCTCGATCCTTTTGCACTACCATCACATAATGCACACTTATAGCACTGCTAAAACATATGCACAGTTATAGCAAATGTATATAATACGTTTGTGTTTTGAAATTTTCTGCAGTTGTTAAACTTAAAGTCAGTTGAAGTGTGTCTTTATTGTTTTTACAAAAATAAACGTCATTAGTACAGTACAACATTCATGCGATCTCAATTAATACAACTGTGAACCACGTTTTTGGCAGAAAGAGACGGAATAACGGTATTTCGATACGCGGAAATGAAAGAGCATGAAATTTAGTGTATTTGGCACTAAAAAAGTGAAAATTGAAAATTTTGTAGTTAGTGCAATTGTGAACTAAGGCATCGATTTGTTCTGTGTCTGGGTGTAATTTATCTATGTATGTACATATTTAGAAATATATTTATGTATGTTTATCAGTTGTCTAGTGCCCATAACACAAGCTCTGCTCAGCTTGGGGCTCGATGGCGTTGTGTGATAGTTGTGGAATATTATATTATAAATATTAATCGTAAATTCTAATTAGTTTCAAAGTTTCAATCTAGAGGCATTGGTTGTTTACCTGAACTCGAAAAGTGGTCGTAATTTATGTACCGTATAAGTTCGCACCGACATTATCAGAAGTAAAAAGATTGAAAATGGTCTCGTCCATGCCCCAATGCGACTTGATTTATGTTTCTAGAGACATCTTATATAAATACTAGCTTCTGCCCGCGGTTTCACTCGCGTCAAATTAGGCGTTGGGCCCTATGGCCCCGTCCGAATTATTTCCCTTAAGGAGCGCCTGGAACACGACGCGTCATGACTCATGGTCAGACGGCGAGCTACCCATTGCTCCCCGTCCGCAAGCGACTGGAATATGTTCTACGATTGCCAACGCCCAGGGTGTCTGCAGCGGTGGCTGGGAGAGAGGTAGAGGATGTCCATTCCCTCACACGTTCAGACTCTTCCCCTTTCCCTTGCCTGCCGCTGAATCAGCCGAATCTCCGACTTGCGCTAGGTTAAAGATGAGGACGCCCGCCGTAGCGCCTCTCCAACCACTCTTCGAAGAGGGATCTTACCGCCGCAATCATGACATGCCCTGCCCAGCCCGACATTATTTTGATGTGGTAGTATTTTGATACTGTGATATCTCCTAATATAAGATATTCATTCAAATGAAATGAAGTCAAGGGCAATTTTGTTCAAACTCAAATGCTTCTAATGAATAACGTATTTACTTGGATAAGGATCAATATCATGTTAAAAAAGTCCTAAAATAAAAATAGAATTTTAGGTGTGGATAACCATTATCACTTAGAGGTTTGAAAAATAAATAGTAGCCGATTCTCAGACCTATAAATTTTATAGGCATATGGAATGCCTATAAAATTTCATGAAATCGGTCAAGACGTTTCGGAAGAGTATGGTTCAGGGACTGAATTACCCAAAAATAAAGGTACCTTAAAATTTCGGTATGACGTCATACCGTTAAATAACGATAACCGATATATAACGGTACCGTTATTTTTTAAAGTAGCCGAATTTTAAGGTACAATATTTATACCGGTATATTTCGGTAGCGGTACCATAACCTTTATAATAATATCGGTACCGTTACCTTAACCTTTATAAATAAGGGTTTTCTTTGATATACCGCCTCACCACTCTATCTGTCTCTGTCGTTCGCGATTGTTGAATCACTCAATGTACTTACGCGGGCTATCTGCCTCACGGCGCGGGGCGCGGGCGGCGGCGGCGGGCGGCAGGCGCGTACTTTGTAGGTACTTATATACGCATTTACTTAGGATCGATCTAACGTATGTCCTTTGCTATAGTTTTTTATAATATTGTTTTACGGTTACCGTCTACTATCATTTCTTAATTCGAAAATTGTTTCAACTTGCTCGTTTCGTGCTTTGTATTTATTGGTAGGTAGGTAGGTAGGTGATTACTTCTATGCGTCTGAAATAAGAATGGAAAAGTCAATGAGCTGCCTATTTTTTGTTCTGCTTTGTACAAATGAACTCCCAGTTGAGTAATATTTTTATCGTCTATCTTTCTAAGTGCTCAAACACGTTGACTCGCGGACTCGCGAGCGCAATGATGGGCGCGGTCACGAATTATCAGACATAATTATGGCGTAATATCCAAGTGTTCGAAATGCACGGTAACGGGCAAGCTAACGTCTGACGTGCGCGGCGCGCTAGCGGCAGATCAAAGGCGTGAGGTGTTTGTGTGTGTCTCTTTAGGATGCTCCCACATCTAACGACGCGGCATCAGCTTTTTCCGCCGCCCTTACGGCGTCGAACTGCTTCCGAACAGCGACGAAGATGGCCGAACGCATGTACCTACATCTCCGACGGCAGCCGAACGGCACCGGAGATGGCCGAGTACCAACGATGGTGGCATAGCACAGTGTTCTACGAAGACCATTTTTCGGACATAGCTTTTTTAATATGAAAATCTGATAGTTTAAGTTATTTAAATGAATTACTTTGTATCCCCATTGTACTAGCATGTCTAGTTTTTGAGATGATTTTTTTTTGAAAATCGACAGTTTTCAATAAGCCATTTAAAAAAACAAAATTTTTTTTAACTAAATAATTATGATACGCAAAATTATTATGACCTTAGAAAAATCGACGGAGTTTTAAATGCTGCATATTTTAGTACTCAGTAGATTCAGACTTATACGAGGTTTTTAGTCTTTTTTTTTCTTTGATGTTCCGTCGTATTTGTGAAACTGAAATTATGCCCTTCATTTTCATTGCGCACCAAAAAATACCACATCATTGCGTGGAATCAATGTCCGAAAAATGGTCTTCATAAAACACTGTGCACAGGGCTTGTGGGCACAGGCGCGGCGCCGAACAGATGCGAACAGCCGTCGCGACGGCCGTTCGGAGCAATCGACTTCCGATAGCATGCGAAAATCCGTCGCGGCAGCTGATCGGCGGTAAGCCGAGTAGTGTGGTGATACGCACTCGGCTTAAGCCGGTTCCACGTCGATAAGTTTGGGAGCACCCTTAGCCGCCAGGCATTTGTGCGAGCGACAAGTTCATACAGATTAAACTTTCCTACAGCTTGGCCAGACTGGATTGAAACGGTACTAATTTTTTTATTTCTGACAGCGTTTTAAAATCTTTGATATTTAATGTAAACAAAGACCGCAGGTTTATTAGATTTATTATTGTGCCATAAAACTAACGTAATAAGTGAAAAAAAAAAATCATTCTAAGTGCTGGTAGTGCGAAGACAGTGGCGACTTCCGGTTTTCTACATTTTTATGTCAAGCTGTACCTGACGTCGAGTCGATAGTAAATCGCGCACTTCCCGCTTGTTTGACTTGAACACACACAGATATCTCACGTGTTTGATATTGTCGCGCGCGTCAGCGTCAGCTACTTAGACCCTAAGTAGCTTTCCCGCTGCTTAGACCGCATGTGCGTTTTGCAAGTGACCACTTAAGGTGCGTACAGACTATATAACATAACATGTTATATAACAATGTTATATAACATGTTACAGATGATGTGGACACAGAATGTTATATAACAATGTGGATAGCACTGAAGAACGGGAAATAATAAACCGAGCCACAAAATTACTAACTCAGCCACTTAGCAAGATTTCAGGGACACCCCGAAGTTCGGTTTGGTTAGGTGCCTTTAAACCTTGTACACAGAAATAGAAGCCCTGCGAAGCAGGGCTTCGTCGACCCTGCTTAGGTAGATTTTTTTACACATAATAGGGAAACTTTATTTGGTTCGTGGCTGACTAAGTAATTTTGTGGCCAGTGTAGGATTAAATAGAAGCCGGTTTAAATAGCACCCCTGAAGAACGACAAACGACAATTGTTATATGTAAAACATTGTTACACATTGCAACATAAAACAATACCGTACACATTGTACAGTATTGTTTAATGTTGCAATGTTATATAACAATGTTAGATGGTGTGGACGTGTTATATAACAATGTTAGGGGAAACAGGGGACACTTGATCCCCAGCGGTGGCTGCCGTTGCCAGGACTGGGGGGTGCCCTCCATCCGGGCTTCGCGGGGTTGCAGACCGTCACGGTTAGCTGCCCAGTGTCGGCGGCCAAAAAGCTGCAGGAGGGCCGAAGGCTCCTGTTTCGTTGGGTGTCTTCCCAGGTGAAGATCCTGAAGCCCAGACCCTTGACGTGCTTCCGCTGCCAAGTGGGCAACCACGCGGCATGCAATTGCATCTCGGAGGTAGACCGCAGCGACAGGTGCTTTCGCTGCGGCCAGTCCGGTCACAAGGCCGGCTAGTGCTCTGCCCCGCCTCACTGCTTCGCATGTGAGACGGCTGGCAAGCCGGCCGATCACCGTGCTATGGGCAGGTCCTGCGCCCCACCAACCAAGGCCAGGGGCTGAGGTAGGCCCTCTGCCGCCGCCGTCACAGCCACTCCCGCCGCCGCCGCTCCCACTGCCGCCGCCGACGCCGCCGCCGTGGCCGTGCCCCCGCGAGGGGCCCTGTAGGAGGCTGGAATGGATTCCAAATAATGGCCCCATTGCGCTTCCACCAGGCGAACATCAACCACTGCTCAGGATCTCTTGCTCCAGAGCATGGCGCAGTGGTTGATCAACGTCGCCGTGGTCGCCGAGCCATACTTTGTCGTGCCCAGAAATGACTGGGTGACGGACTTGGACGGCTCGGTGACTCATCTCGTCGGCCGCCGCCGTTACCCCGCCCCTCGATCGCGTCAAGAGAGGGCGCGGGATCGTCGCAGCACGGATCGGGAAGATCGCCGTGACAGGCGTATATTTCTCCCCGAGCCAAACTTTCGCCCAATTCCAGGACCTCAGGTTCCTATCGGAGCTGGGAGACGTCGTCGTCGCCTTCGGTTCTCTCCCCGCGCTCGTCCTAGGGGACTTCAACGCCAAGAGTGTAGCTTGGGGTTCCCGGTTTACGGTCGTTATGCGGGGTAGAAGGCTGGAGCACTGGGCCCTGGCGCAGGGCCTAGTAATCGAGAACCGGGGTTCTGTCCCCATGTGGTGCGAGTCGGTGGTGGACGTTACGTTCGCCACCTCAGACCTGTCGCCGCGCGTCTCCGGATGGCGCGTTGTGGTAGAGGTGGAGACCTATTCCGATCACCGGTATATCCGGTTTGACGTCTCCGCCCAGACCTCAGACGCGCCGGTCCCAAGTGGACGGAACCCAAGTGGTCCCAGTTGGACCGAAAGCTATTCCTGGAAGCCTCGATCGTGCAGGCCTGGGTGTCACCACCGGACAGGCCTGCCGACGTTAACGACGAGGCGGAGTGGTTCCAGGACGCCATGTCGGAAATCTGCGACGTGGCCATGCCCCGGGTCCGGCAAGGCCTGTCCGGTATCGCATGTCGTCGTCGTCATGGCAAGGACTGAACTGGTGGTCGAGCGTGCTGGCAGCGCTGCGCGAGGCCTGCGTTGCCGCGCGACGCTGGTACACCAGGTTCCGCAGGCGCCGCACCCGACCTCCGGATGCGGCGACTGTAGAGGCGGAGCTGCGTGAGGGCTACAGGGCAGCGAAGACCGTCCTCCGCGACGAGATCTGGCGGGCAAAGGAATTGACCCGCAAGGAGATGCGAAGTCCCTGGACAGGGACCCATGGGTCCGACCCTACAATGGGCGAGAGCGAAGCTCCGCCCCTGGGCTCCCTCGTTGACGCAGAGTCTCCGGCCTCAGTTCCTGGAGGAAGTGGTGAGCGCCTTGTTCCCATCGCGAGGGGAGCATACTCCCCCCACCCATGGCTCCGCCACCGACGGAACCTGACGGTGAAGCTGACGCAAACGCGGACTACAGCGACGTCGACGTCTACGACGCTCCAGAGGTGACCGAGGTGGAGCTGAGAGTGGCGGTACAACGGTTAAAGGCCAAAAATACCGCCCCAGGACCCGACGGCCTGCCAGGAAAAGCCTGGGCTTCGACTGGGGGGTATTTTTGGCCTCAATTCTCCTACTCTTCAGCGCGTGGCTGGAGAGGGGCCAGTTCCCGCTTCACTGGAAGATGGGGAAGCTGGTCCTGATCCAGAAGCCCGGGCGCCCTGCGGACTATCCGTCCGCATTCCTGCCCATCGTGTTGCTCGACGAGGTGGGCAAGCTCTTTGAGAGAGTCATTGCAGACCGCCTCGTCGGGCACCTGAATCGGGTGGGTCCGGACCTTGCGGAGAGCCAGTTTGGCTTCCGCAGGGGGCGCTCGACGGTGGATGCCATCATGCGCTTGAGAGCCCTCACAACGGGGGATGCAGTGGCCCGGGGCAGGGTCGTCTTGGCGGTGTCTTTGGAGATCACCAACGCCTTTAACACCCTGCCCTGGAGTTGCATCAGGGAGGCACTCCGGTATCACCGGGTGCCGACCTACCTCCGTCGCATAGTCGAGGTCTATCTGACGGACAGAGCCGTCATCTACCCCGGTCACCGGGGAGAATGGAACCGGCGAGAGATGTCGTGCGGTGTTACACAGGGTTCGGTCGCCTGGGGCCGCACCTGTGGAACATCGATTACGACTATGTGCTACCTCGGCTACCTCCCTGACAGCGTCGGCGTAATATGTTACGCCGATGACACGCTGTCCAGTAGTGTGTCACGCAGTGTTAGACGCCCGCGGCGTCGGACGTCGGCAGACGTTCACCGGCCACGTAGCGTGATAAAATCATCAAATAAGTCCTCCCACCCCGGGTTGGGCGGGAGGGACTGTCAGACTTCTACTGACTAAAATACACGGTGTCCTTCAATAGCCCTTTCTGTTCCGGGGTCACGGTAAGGAAATAATCCCGCGACCATCTATACAGGGTGAATTTTTCAACTGGGCGTGGATGACTATCTCGGAAACTATGAAGAATATCGAAAAATGTTGAAAGGAGTCTCGAAGCCGATTTTGACGAAAACTAAAACTGCATTATTAGATTTTCAAAAAATCTATAATCCTGGCCGGGAATCGAACCCGCTGATTTGGAAAAAATATCACACCCTGTATTAATTATTACACCATTTGAGTGTTGCTAACAAGGATCAAATTCTAGGAAGTAATTACATACGAAAAACTTAAGGGAATAGTAACTTTTTATAAAATAGCGTTTTTGTATATCACTTTACTTCTACTGAGCCATACACTTCATTCAAAATTATAAAATATCATTGTTTTCAATGTTAAACTGGATTTGACGTCTCAATAATCCCACTGCCTTCAGCAATAAGAAATGATTGAGTTGAATAAAAAATTGCAATGTTTCAAAGAAGAAACGGTTAACATAAGTTTCGAATAAAGTCATTGGTTTGAAAATTGATCAGTTTTTTTTAAATTATACCTTTTCCTTAAGATTGCCGTTTATGATTACTTCCCAGAATTTTATCGTTACCAGCAACACTATCGAATGGCTAAATAATATAGGTTGTGATATTTTTTTCTAAAAATCAGCGGGTTCGATTCCTGGCTAATATGATTGATTTTTCTAAAATCCAATGATGCAGTTTTAGTTTTCGTCAAAATCGGCCTCGAGACTCCTTTCAACGTTTTTTGATATTCCTCATAGTTTCGGAAATAGCCATCCACGCCCAGTTGAAAAATTCACCCTGTATAATGACTAGTTTAAAATTGATGATTATCCAAAATAAGTTTACTAAACAAACTATTTAATCCAAACAAAAACTTTCGAAAAATATTTTCTTACAACACGAAACACAAAATCATCCGCCATCTGCTCAACTACCGACACGGATACCAATTTAAGAAAGTTAGGACGTACCATAGGCTACAAATGTGGCGTTTCTTAATTTAAATTGTTTTCACAGAAGCTCTGTAAATCAAGTGTATCTAGTCTGCCGTAAGGATCAAGTGTCCTCAGTTTCCCCTACGAGTATATAACATTACGCACCTGAAAGAATCTATGTACAAAATTTCAAGACATTATCATGAAAAATCATAAAGTCGTAAGCTTGTTAGATAAGTTAGTACCTGGTTGTCCGTTCAAAAACATGCTCTCTTCGCGGCTGGGCGCACAATCCGTGCCTCCTGTGTCGTATACTCATTGATAATAGTTTGGCAATAGGTAACTAACCGGTTAAATGGTGACACAATTTAAAAAAATGGAACAAAATAAAACATTGTGTAAAAATTATTGGAATCGATTCAGTTTGCTTATTCTGAACAAACTACATAATATACCTATTCAGGTTTTGCATAAACTAAACATATTGTTGTAGGTACCTATACCAGGCCTGTCTCACTCCGCGGTGTAGGTATAAAACTGCGGGGCCACTTCGACGTGGCTGTCGCGCGCCGGCCGTTCAGTACGCGCTCCGTATCTTATTTATTTTAGTTACTTGTGATTACGTACAAGTAAAAATGAAGATAATAAAAAATGAAGAAAAGCAAAATATTGCATATAAGTAGCTTTTGGTTGTTCAAATAATAACAGTGATAGGAGCCTCACATTTTTGTGTTAAGTAAAATTAATACGATCAGTATTATGTATGCTTTTATTTCATATTTCTTACGCCAATCAGCCCGCTGAAATATGCACGAAAGAAGCAATAATGTATTAAATAATGAAACATAAAAAAATAAGATTGTCTGTTTACACAGTACATGAATTTGAAAAAAATAACCTTTGTTCTGAGACTATCAGAATATCAAAACAGTGTTTCTAAAATAATCGGTCAAAGTCGATGATTTTTTTCATTTTTTGGAAATTGTAAAGCAAAATCTGTTCAGTTTGGAAGGGTTGAGTTGACAAATTAACTGAACATTACAATAGAATTGACAATTATTATAAAACTTTACCTACATCCTACATTTTTAAACATTATTATTTTTTGTTTTTCTAAGATGAAATGTTTAAAATAGAACAATAATAGGTAGAAAAGATAATATTGGTATATATCATTTCTAACGTAAGGTGCCGTAAGTACTATTAACATTTTGTGCTACCTATCGATAATATAGTATGTAGTAATCGATGACGAAAACAAAACGATATAGGCTGATGATAAAAACAAAAATCCTTTAGGAACATTTTATATTAATAATGTAATTTAACAAATGCATAAAGTACACCTGCCTACCTGACTGTGCCTCCTAAACTCGCAAGTCACAACCCTAATGAGCGCAGCAAGCGTTGACCTTGATGTGACGTCAGCGTCAGATAAATTAAAATAAACTCTTGCGCGTAACCATTAAGTACATTTTTGCTTGCGCACGGGAAGTTTAGGCTACTATAAAAGTAGGTGAGTGATGCGGGTGCAAGTAAAAATGGACTCTATATTCTCGTGCATACATTTTACATTTGTTTGTTTTTTTTTGGGAGTAAAGCTTCTGTACCTTTAGGTACTATTATATGTTTATTCTGTGCCTATAGGTACATAAAACGAACACCAAACAATTTCTGAGCTTTGTGTAGGTACCTACCTGATAATTTAACAAAATATAATATAGGTAATGCACAACAGTAAATGTGTTACTAAGAAGGTAATACCTACCTGCAGGTACACACGTTCAACCGCACAACGTTAGGTACCTAGTTACTTACTTAGTCACAAGTATTATCATAATATCAATATACTCGTACCATTGATGTGCAGTTGCCTGTAGTACATACTCCATTTTCTACACAGCCTACATAAATGTTTAACCATAGTCCATAATAATTTGACAATAGGTAGGTAAACCAAGTAAGTAACCTACTTACTTTTATAACAGCTGAACATCCAACCACTAAGCAAGTAGAGGCATTATTTTCCTTCGAAAATGAAAAAAATGCGTAAACTGCGTTTCTACGCTTTCTTCCCATTTTGTTTATTTATAATAAGTACTTATTACGTTGACGAACTATCAACACTTACCCGGCACACAGTCGATAGCAAAACAAATACAGGGAAAGAGAAAAAATAATTTGCATACAGTGTTCAAACACATGTACTAATGCGTTACACACCACCGTCGTCGCGCGAAGTCCTGCCCCGCGCTATCTCGCTCGCACGCATGTATTAAAATAAGAATTGCACAGCAAGCAAACACAAGGTCAAGTTGCAACGCGTTAGATACCCCCCGCCCCTGTACCCGCACCGTGCCGTCTCGCATGTATTTCGGTACCGAAATCGTATAAAGGTTAAATAACAATTTATCCATACCTTTATTTATATGGGTACCGGTATAGCTCAACCTCTATTTTGAATCGGTACCGTTATATTTTTGAGGTATCTTAACCTTTAACCGTAACCGCTTTCAGTCCCCATTACAACAGTCTGGACCCGGCTTTACACTGTGATGGCGGCTTCACATTAGTGCCGTAAACCCCCGTAACCAGGCGCGAACGATAATGTGGATGGTTTTCGCGGGGTTCACGCGCATTCGTGCCTGTTCCCCGATCAGTGTCGGTATTGTGCCGAGAATTCACGGATTCAGTATCTAGTTATAAGTAGATATGGCTACCCTACGCTACATACTAATTCACGGCGCGGCGGCGTCGAATACACAAGTGTGAATCTAACTGTCTTTGCATCAACACCTCTGTAGGCTTCATAAACAACAGATAGATAAGTACTAAAATTTCTACCAACCTGCTGAATAAATTACCAAAAGGGCCAAAGCCTGCCGGGATCGCGGGACTAACGAGTAATCATGGCCACGATGGTCCATATTTTTACTGTTACACCTCAAAAAGATGGAACCGGGTGGATTTGGCTCCTTTTTCCGGAGAAACTCACGCCTTGGTCTGAGCAGCATTGATCCTGACTAGATTGGCGGCTCGGCTTCGGCATGTTCAAGCGCTCAACCGGCCACGGTTAGTCTGATATTTGTGAATAGGTCAATTATCCTACTGCGGCAAGAACGCAGTATTTTACAAATACATAACGTATTTTCCATTCGTTACCTACTGAGAAAATAAACTAGTGTCTAGAAGCCACGGGATCTCACTCTGTTTAAATTTTCGTAAAAAAATTGCAAATGCTCTTGTAGTGGTATACGAGGCATAGATGTTTCGTTAGTGTTTTGTTTTTATTCGTGGGCATCACGCTGTCAAATTGACAGAAATTGTGTTCTTTCAAACGTATTTACGTCCTTAAATCGATTTGGGAATACACACTTCCATCCAGTATAACTGCGTCAAGTTGAGTAATTTTATTATCTCATGCTGCATTCAATCCAATTGATAGTATGTTGAGATATCTAGTTGTACTGTGAAAGACAGCGCACTAAACCGTTACTTTATATAGTTTATCTTTTATAAACATTGCGTCACTTAACACGTGCCTTTGTTTTGATAACGCCAGTTAAATAGTAACAATTTATGTGTCACTAAATTGAAATGAATGATAACCCTAGAACTATGTGTACTTTAATTATTGGTTTTTAAGCTTTTTCATTGAGACCTTTATTACAACGCGTGTTGTGCATTTACCCTCATCATGATTTATACATTTATAGACATTGATTCCGTTTTAATATTATTAAAAAGATATTTAAAAATATTGTTAATTCTCTTCCTTCTGAATCACTCTATCTATTAAAATAATTTTAAATAAACTGTATCAAAATCCGTAGCGCAGTTTAAAAGATCTAAGCATACATAGTGTTAGATGTTAGTTTATCATCTTTAATAAAACAGGATTGAGTCTTCAATATAATCAGTTTATTGGTGAACATGGAATTACCTCAAGCACAATGCACATTAGCTCTAGTCAATCTCCATAGTCACAGACACTCTATATTAGGGATGTTGTCTCCAATACCATAGACTATATTAGGTACTACTCGACTATCTATACTTATAACACATAGGGACAGACAGACAGCGGGAAGCGATTTTGTTTAATATTAAGTAGTGATTTAGTGTTTTGGCGGTAACTGGAGTAGACAATTAAAATCTATATGGTTTGAACGGTTTGAACTCGTTTCAACATCTCGCCATTTTGGTTTTTCTGCAAAGTTCTAGTAGTCTATGCACTTTGTTCTACTTAACTACACAGAAAAACGATTTTTTCTCAATAGTGACCGTGCTACAAAACTACTATTCTCACTATGATAAAACTTTGAATGCTGTATAATAACTACTTTTGGACGAAATTAAAACAATTATTTTGTATTACAGATTTGAAGGTCTGAAATGCGATCGGCCATGCAACGGAAAAACGTTTGGATTAAACTGTCGGCAACCATGTAACTGTGAAAATGGTGCTCCTTGCAATCCTGTGAATGGTACGTTTTCTCACTATTATTATCATTGAGGCGAGGAGCTCGTAGCTAAATAATTTCAGCAGCACAGGCCGAATTCCTGGTATGGGTTAAACCGTGTTGCCCGAGGTTGGTCTGCGGATGAGTGGCCATCTGGCATAGTTTTCTCCGTGCCTCAGAAAGCACGTAAAACCTTTGATCCTAGCTGTCATTTGTAGATCTTTTACAGTCGCTAATCATAGTTAGAATCTAGAAAGTCTGATAGCTAGTCTTTCCAAGGGGTATCATGTTACCCAGTTACTGGGTTGTGAAGGTCAGATAAGCAGTCGCTCCATGTAAAATACTGATATTCAGTTGAATACGGTTCGACTGGATGCCAACCCTAACATAGATGGGAAAAGGCTAGGCAGATGATGATGATGTAACAAAGGTTTTGTAATAATTTTGGCAATTTAAAAAGAGTGTCTATGTAGTTTTTTGCCCTTACATCTCCATAAAGATGTACTCCTTAGAATGGTACTTTTATAGTTATCATGTCTTGTGACTGGGACTGTAGCACAATTTTTTAATATTTAATTATTGTTGAGGAGCACAGCATCCTGATAAATAAACACTCTTGTACATAGTAAATAAGTATTTAGATAGTAAATAGTTTATGTGTGTAGATTTATTTAATTGTTCAGTTTTAAGCCAGTATGTTTCTCACGCTTTGAAGTTATAGCTATAATAAAGTATTGTTCGAGCCCAGGCCTTTTGGCAGCCTCGCACAGCTGCAAGGTTTAAATGTTTATTATACAGAGAAACTACATTGTAAACTAGCAATTAAGAAAAAGTAATTGTCAGAAAGGTAACGTTTAGGGCCTTATTTTAATTGTCTAAGGCCTTAACAAATGCCGACTGTAATGTTTATAACGCTGGGCTTCCCAGAGCCCATTTTGTATTGTTATAAGGAAACAATGCTTAATATAGTTTTAGTTGTAAGAAAAATACCATGATAGAACAATAGACAAAATACCCCGCGCTATACATGTGTGTGTAAACGACGAGCGTAGGCGGGAAGAAAGAGAGAAAGCGTGGGGGCGATTCACCCCCACTCCTCGCCTACGGTCGAGCGTATAAATATAGCGCGGGGGCATGTAACGGGCAGTCTGGTGTCGAACGCCTCAACAACAACAACAACATCGATTATTGTACTCCGTGAGAATATAACACTTTTCAAGTAACCTCAGTGCCGTTTTATCTTTCTGATCCAAATTAAAACCCCGCGCCTGAATATTCTACAAGTTTGGTCCTTCGCAGCCGGATCAAGAAGATAGCGTGAAAAGCGAAAAACGTGAAAATGAGTGAGAAAAGTGCCGTCACAACGAGAAGCAAGCTGAGGCGGTTAGAAGAGGACGTCCAAAGGAAGAGGGCTCTCGAAGCGGACTCCGGCGTACCCTCGGACAGGGCTCCAGGCTCAACATCAACAGCGCCAACCCTACACCCGGAACAGACGCAAGTCATCCCACTGACAGGTCCCGGTAGAGTCATAGACTACCGGGATATGTCGACGTCAGTGCGGTCGGTGGCAGCGAGAACAGTAAGATCCGGTACCAGCGTCACCTCGTCAAGAAACAGCCAGAAGAGCGCCGAGTACCGGCGCCGACGGGCCGAGTATGAGGCTGAAAAAGAGTTGGTGCAAATGAGAGAAAAATCTGAAAAAGAGTTGGTGCAAATGAGAGAAAAATCTGAAAGAGAGTTGATACAAATGAGAGAAAAATTAGTGCAAAAGAAGCTAGAAGCAGACCTAGCAGCAATTGACGCGGCCGCCGAGGATGATTTGTGCTCCGAAGCGGAAGAAACAACCGCGTGCCGCGTAGAAGAGTGGGTCACGCACACGACGCCCGTCGCGACCCGTCAAGAACGAGTGTCGACGTGTCAGGACATGCCACCGCCACTGGTACAACCCGAGCGAATACCTGCGCCTCCGATGAGTGCGTCCGCGCCCGTCCCGCACCGCGAGCCCGCGTACCCAGCGACTCCGATAGTTAACGCTGGCACAGCACGCGCGTCGAATCGCGACGTACCCGAGTGGGACACGGGCGCCGAAAAAGTCAACAAGGTCAGGTATACACACGATAGAAAAATAGACCAGCTGGAGGAAGAAATCGCGCGCCTCGCACGGCCGCGGCCGGTACCTAGACAGGCCTACGAACTGCCAACGTTTAAAGGCGACCCGGCGGAGTGGCTGTCCTACAAGAACATGTACCACGACACGACAACGATGTACGAGTTCAAGCCGCACGAGAATCTCGCAAGGTTGAAAACGTCGCTACAAGGCGAGGCGAGAATAGCGGTGGAAGACTTACTTCGAGCATCGGCCAGCCCGTCAAAGATCATGAAGACTCTGGATGAAGAATACGGGCACCCCAACCTCATTTTAGAGTACGCGTTGAAGAAAGTACGCGAACTACCGAAAGTGACTGAAAGCGGCCGCGAATTAAGGAGATTCTCAACCACAGTGAGAAATTGCGTGTCGCTGCTGAAGAGTGTGAGTGCTAACGGGTACCTGAATAACCCGCAGCTGGTGAGCGAGCTACTGAATAAGCTCACGCCGGTACATCGCGCACAGTACGGAGACTTCGCGATGGGGATGGCGGCGAGTCAAGGCCTGGACATGAGGGTGTCTCCGAGTCTAGAGACGCTCTCAGAATTCCTGAGTAACCTGGCACGTGCGTCGTCATACTACGTGCAGCTGGACATGCCCGCGGCTGCGCCGAACAAACCACGAGCAAGCGCGCCACCAGCGAGGATAGCCAAGAACATACAGCGGCTGCACGTACACGCCAATGAGGAAGAAAACACGCGAGCTCCGAGCGTAGAAGATTTGTGTCATCTGTGTAAAGAAAAACACACGCTCGCATCATGTAAGCGGTTCAATGATTTGGACGTCAACGAGCGCTGGGCGTTCGTCAAAGAACAAAAGCTCTGCTTTAATTGCTTGGAAGGCAGGCACTCGAAGAGAATGTGCCGCAAGAAGCAATGCGCCACCTGCAACTTCGCGCATCACAACCTCCTACACGTCGATAAGAAGCCAGAAAGTGTGACGAACGTCAGCGATTACAACGGCAAGGCGCTTCTCAAGATCATGCCGGTGCACGTCATCAGCGAAGGCAAAGAAGAGAGCTGCTACGCTCTGCTGGACGACGGTGCGACGGTATCGCTGATCGACAGCGTCCTGGCCGGGAACGCCAAGGGCGAACGGGTGCCGCTAACGATTAAAAGTGCGCGTGGACAACAAATAACGGACAAATCGTCGCGAGTGATTAGTGTGGGAGTGCGCGGACCCAACGGACAAATACATCAAGTGAAGTGCCGCACGCTCGTAGACATGGACTTGCCCTCGCAAACAGTGCCCGCCGCCGTCATGTCGGAGCATGCCCACCTACGCGACTTGGGATGCGAGGAAATGTGTGGAGCGAAGCCGCTGTTGCTGCTGGGCCAAGACAACTGGGAGCTGCTCGTCGGCAGGGAAATGCGCCGGGGCAAATCAGGTAAGCCAGTTGCCTCTTTGACCTCGCTAGGATGGGTCGTGCACGGACCTTTAGGTTCGACTAATTATAATAGGCAATCTGTAAATTGTATTAGTGTAAGCACTGCGGATTTGCATAATTTAGTGAAGAAACAATTCGAGTTAGAGGCCATAGGGATATCGGAAGTACCGCGTAAGCACGCAGACATCGAGCGCGCCAACCACATCTTGGACACCACTAGCCGCCAGTCAAACGGTGGAGCTTGGGAAGTGGGTCTGTTGTGGCGTCAGGACAACCCTCAGTTGCCTGACAACTACGTCAACGCGAAGTCGCGTCTGTCAGGAATATTGCGCAGGTTCAAGAAAGACGCGACCTATGAGAAAGCCTACATAGTTCAAATAGAACGACTGTTAAAGGAAGGGTACGCCAGCAAGGTAGACGGTAAACTCAACTCTGAGCCCGTGTGGTACCTGCCCCATTTCGGGGTCACTAACCCCAACAAGCCGGGCAAGTTACGTTTAGTGTTCGACGCCGCCGCGAAATACGAAGGTACGTCGCTAAACGATCACCTTTTGACTGGACCCGACCTACTGAACCCATTATTAGGGGTACTATTTAAATTTCGTTTGGGCCCTGTCGCGTTCACAGCGGATATTGCCGACATGTTTCTCCGGGTTCGAATCCGGGAGGAAGACCGCGGGGCACAGCTGTTTTTGTGGGCAGCGGACAGCAACAGGGAGCCTGAAATATATAAAATGAATTCTATGATATTCGGTGCAGTATCGTCGCCTACATCCGCGATTTATATATTAAATAAAAACGCGAGTAAATATGAAGAAAGTCACCCCGACGCAGTGGCAGCGATCAGGAGGAACCACTACATGGATGACTACCTGGACAGTACGTGGTCTGTCGAGCAAGCCGGTCAGTTGATTGAGGACGTGACCCACATCCACGCCGAGGGCGGATTTGTGATACGGGGGTGGGTCACAAACTCTCAGGAACTGCGCGACAGGCTACGCACTGAGATGCCGGACAAAGTATCGCTGGACAAAGGAGAGGACAGTGTGGAACGGACACTGGGACTCACGTGGTCACCCGCCACTGACGAATTGGCTTTTGATCTGTCCTTCAAGAGATTGCCGAAGGAGATCACGGAAGGGCGGGTGGTACCCACGAAACGAGAGTTCCTCCGTTTCATCATGTCGATATTCGACCCACTTGGATTTTTGTACCCGTGCGTCATACAGTCACGGATTTTAATGAAAAAGATCTGGAGCACGGGTATCGGCTGGGACGAACAGCTGAGACAAACTGAGGCGCGCTGCTGGTTTGACTGGCTTGATAGCTTGCAGCATCTCGCGAACGTATCGGTGCCTAGGTGGTACGGGTTGTGTACAGACCACCTAGAGCTGCACGCCTTCGGTGACGCGAGCGAATCCGCGTACGCAGCGGTAGTCTACCTGGTCGGGGTGGACGTCTCCGGGGAGAGAAACGTCGCGAACGTAATGGGCAAGGCCAGGGTGGCCCCTCAAAGAGTGGTCTCGATCCCACGGTTGGAGCTGCAGGCAGCCGTTTTGGCTTGCAGACTCGCGGAAACCGTCGAAAGGGAGCTAGGAGCCACCATAAAACGGAAATACTTGTGGACGGATAGTAAAACCGTACTAAAATGGATAAATTCGGACGCGACCGAGTTTCAACGTTTCGTGTCTCATAGGTTAGCAGAAATAGATAACAGGTCAAAGAGGTCGGACTGGCGTTGGGTTCCCTCGGCGCAGAACCCAGCAGACAAGGCAACCAGGTTGGATTGGCCTAATAACAGCAGCGAGTGGCTGAGTGGCCCTCCGTTTCTTCGCTGTCCACAGGAGCAGTGGCCGGTGAGCGACGACATGAGCGGTGTTGCAGAGGCGGACCTGGAGCGGGTACAGGGCGTACACGTTGCGAGCATGCCACCTGAGCCGATGCTGACGTACGCCCGGCTGCCGACCTGGACGCGCGCCCTGTACGTCATGGCGCGCGTACTTATCTTCGCGGCGCGCTGCCGTAAACGACGGGAGGCGTGTGCCGTGACAGCTGCAGACCTTGACGAAGCAAGGTTACACCTACTCCGCCTAGCGCAGGCGGAATGCTACGCATCGGACATCGCGGCCCTGAGAGCCGGCCGCCCGCTGCCAGCCAACAGCAGGCTGCGCACGCTGGACCCAATGCTGTACGAGGATGGACTCCTGCGAGTGCGCGGCAGGCTGAGAGCTTGCAGCGAGCTGAGCTTCGGCGAGAGGCACCCCGTCATCCTGGACGGGAGGCACGACCTCACGCGCCGGCTCATCAGACATCATCACGAGGCGGCGCTGCACGCAAATCAAGAGGCCGTCGTGAACAGCATCCGAGAATTGTACTGGGTCACCAATTTGCGGTCCTCAGTTAAAGCTGTCACGGCAAGCTGCCAGCGCTGCCGCATTGAAAAAGCGAAGCCAAGGGCACCAAAAATGGGTGACCTACCGATCTCCAGGCTGGAGGTCACACGGAGAGCGTTCGTCCACTGCGGGGTAGACTACTTCGGCCCCATGGAGGTCTCCATCGGACGGCGGCGAGAGAAGAGGTGGGGCGTGTTGTTCACGTGCCTCACCACCCGCGCCGTGCACCTGGAGTTGGCATCATCTTTGAGTGCCGACTCGGCGATCCTTGCCCTGCGGCGCCTGATTGCGCGCCGTGGGCGACCATCGGACATGTACTCCGACCGGGGGTACCAACTTCGTCGGGGCGCACACCGAGCTACGCGCTGCCCTCCGTGAGATGGATCACTCACGATTGGCGAACGAGACTACAGGCCGCGGCATCGCGTGGCACTTTAATCCCCCGGCGTCCCCACACATGGGCGGATGCTGGGAGAGGCTGGTGCGCTCTGTAAAAAACGCGCTCAAGGCGACCCTGCGCGAGCGCGCCCCCCGCGAGGAGGTCCTCTACACCCTCCTCCTAGAGGCCGAGCTGGTCGTAAACAGCCGGCCACTCACCTACGTCAGCAGCGACGTCGAGCAACCGGTGGTACTCACGCCGAATCATCTCCTGCTGGGCACTGCCGCGGGGGATGCGCCATGTACGAGAGGCCACGCCCGCGACGAGGACGCGCGGCGGATGTGGCGCCGGGTGAACGCGCTGGCCGACCTGTTTTGGCGGCGCTGGCTTCGCGAGTACCTGCCGACGCTCCAACGACGCAACAAGTGGTCGGCTGACGAGCCGAACGTGAAAGTTAACGATGTGGTAGTGTTAGTGGACGAGAATAAGCCACGAAACCAGTGGACCAAAGGGGTCGTGCAAAGTGTTTTCCCGGGTGCGGACTCTATTATAAGAGTGGTCGATATACGAACGAACCATGGAGTCCTACGAAGACCAGTTGTGAAGGTTGTTGTGCTCCCGACCGATGGAAGTATGGTCGGTTGAACCCTCATACGGGGGGTGGAGATGTTGAGGAGCACAGCATCCTGATAAATAAACACTCTTGTACATAGTAAATAAGTATTTAGATAGTAAATAGTTTATGTGTGTAGATTTATTTAATTGTTCAGTTTTAAGCCAGTATGTTTCTCACGCTTTGAAGTTATAGCTATAATAAAGTATTGTTCGAGCCCAGGCCTTTTGGCAGCCTCGCACAGCTGCAAGGTTTAAATGTTTATTATACAGAGAAACTACATTGTAAACTAGCAATTAAGAAAAAGTAATTGTCAGAAAGGTAACGTTTAGGGCCTTATTTTAATTGTCTAAGGCCTTAACAAATGCCGACTGTAATGTTTATAACGCTGGGCTTCCCAGAGCCCATTTTGTATTGTTATAAGGAAACAATGCTTAATATAGTTTTAGTTGTAAGAAAAATACCATGATAGAACAATAGACAAAATACCCCGCGCTATACATGTGTGTGTAAACGACGAGCGTAGGCGGGAAGAAAGAGAGAAAGCGTGGGGGCGATTCACCCCCACTCCTCGCCTACGGTCGAGCGTATAAATATAGCGCGGGGGCATGTAACGGGCAGTCTGGTGTCGAACGCCTCAACAACAACAACAACATCGATTATTGTACTCCGTGAGAATATAACACTTTTCAAGTAACCTCAGTGCCGTTTTATCTTTCTGATCCAAATTAAAAACCCCGCGCCTGAATATTCTACAATTATGTATATATTTTTTGTCATTGAAAATTCAAAAGTGCTTGTCTACCTAACCTACTTTATGGACCTACCACACACACAAGCTTTACCACAGTTTTGCCTGCACAAAGTTCTCGTTTCTTCACAGTTTTACCACCAAACGCACGCACCGTGTTCCGTGTATGTACAAACTGGTTTGCGCAGACAAAACTGTGGTGAAGTTTATGTTTGTGGTAGGCTCATGATTTGATTTGATGATAATCATTGAGGTAGGTGTAGATTCGTGGTACATAAGTGTGACGTAGTGTTGTCCTGCCCCAGGCGAGTGTGTGTGCGGCGCGGGCTACACGGGTCCCCGCTGCGCGCGGCGCTGCCCGGCGGGCTACTTCGGCGCGTCGTGTGCGCACCGCTGCAACTGCTCGGAGCACGCGCGCGGCTGTCACCACGTCACTGGACAGTGCATCTGTGAGAGCTCCTGGAGAGGTCAGTACCTACTTTTTATTGACAGGCGTCTTTAGTTCGTAGGTATGTAATTCAGTTTTCACCTCACACGCTCGGAAAGATTATATTTCTCATTCAAACTCTGAGCGTAAAATTCCATTTTGTGCTCTAGAGCACAAAGTGTTGTTCAAAATTCGAACACGTCTTGTATTCAATTGTTTTCTACACTGACAGGCGACCCGCCCCCCTACATTTCCTCGCTGTGTGTCGGCAGCAAAGTTCTTCTGCGTCTCGTACCTTTGTAAACTTCGCATCGCTCAGGATTCTATATTTGAACCGCTCGTTTCTCTCGCGGTTCAATCTTAGAATCCTTCGCTCGCTCAGTTTTCAATTCAAGTACTCGCGCCAAAAATCAACTTTGCAGCCTTGCATTACAAATAACTATAGTTTTAGCCGACTAAACCCAAGTAAGCTGTATGAGTAAGTTTGGTTAAGGTGAATGCTTATAGTAGCCCGCGAAATTCAAATTGGTGAGATTTCCGAAACCTAACTTATTTTGACCAAATCTCTATGAGAGCGAATGGAGCGAATATTTTGATCATTGTCAAATTTAAAATGATACTTGTTATCATCGCGAATCATATTTTGATCAAGTTACAACTTGTTCCTAATATGCAAATAAAAAACAAGTTAATATGAGTTTAGCGGGCTACTACGAAGGAATCACCTTAATTAACAGAAGTTCAAATGTTATTTAAAATGCTATGTTTCTGATCCAGGTCTTGCTAGGACAGGTATGTATGAGACAGATAATACGCTATAATATCATTACCTTTATAACAGATTTTCTGGGATCCACCTTTGAAACCTTTTGTGAAAACACCAGTACAATGCTAAAGGACCACGAAGACAAAATCATTACGAGTTGGAACTTTACCAATACGGAACGAACGTTGCCAAGCCAAATGCTTAGAAATGATATACAAGGGGTAACAACTCCTGAATTTGAGACTGCTGAATATAAAAACAATCGGGACTTTGATAGATTAGCAATGTTGAACGTACTTATGTCCGGAGAAAATCGTATACCTATAAGAGATTGTACGTCTTGGAATTTGCTACAAAGAGATGCAGATCCTAACGACGTAATATCCATGGTGACACTTGCCCTCAGTAGATTGAATGTGCTTAATACCAAAGTCATAGTAGCAATAGTTGGTCAAGTTAAACCTCAATATGGCACCGCTGCAATTTGGGAAATATCTATCAATGAAGGGCAAACTTTCGTCAATGAACTGTCTTCAGTAATGTTAAATGACACAATAAACATAAATTAAACATGCATGTTGTTTATTTTTAATATTATCATATTTTATAAATAAAATTTTGTTTAATACAAACTTATTATGTAAATAAAAAATTAAGTCGTATTCTATGTCTTAGAATACAAGAAAAAATATTTTGGAAGGTTGTTTACACAAAAATAATATCTCCATGTTGTAAAAACCTTGTAATAAGATTCTCTATTCGAAAACCGAGCGAGGCTTGCAGAAGTCGCTTATGTTTTGTTTCGACATCTCACCTTGAAAATAAGCAACAAAACTTTCGAGGAAAAACACTTTCTACAAAAAGACCTTGGCAAGAATTGCAACCATCTGATGACTCACTGTATCAAAAATCCTGTTCCACTTCTGTAACATTTTGCGAACTCACCCCATAAAAGTAATGGGAAAGATGCTACATATCAATAAAACGAAGGCTTTTTTGTTCAATAGATAGTAATTTTTCATAAAATACATGGATAAAGGGAGTGTACGTCATTACTGCGAAGTTTATTACCGCCACGCGTCATAAGATTATCTTGAATGCATGTTCAGTCACACTAGCTGTACCCATTTCCTTGCTACTTCATAACACCCCCGCGTTCCATACATTTGTCGCAGCCACCTTTTAAATCGTCAGTCCATTTAGCTGGGGAAAGTACAGCGACAGGATATTTACGAAACGCAGTTTCCATTCTAGGTTTCGTTTATGCCATTTGGTCTTACAACAAACATGGGCTTCTTTTTCAGTTTGCTTTCTCCACTTCCAAGATAATTACATTTCCTTGAGACTATTTTGTAATTTCAATTTAATTGACAATACACAGTCAATTTATCTATCAAATTCTCTGAATGTAGCTATAGTTAAAACAGAACTCTGTTCGTACTTCGTACATCTAAAACTGCCGAAACGAAACCAAATCTACCTTTATTAGCTGCCGACCTGTACCATGTGTTTTAACCGACCGACATGACCACTCGGTATCTCTTGCCAGGCCATTATAGACATTATAGACCGTACAAGAATGAAAATAGAAGCGAAAATAGTATCAGGCGGATATAAACGAACACAAGAAGCACTCTCATGTATATTGAAGCGTAATTCACGAATGAGCGTATGCGTATCGTCTCTTAAACCAGGGATATTGTTGAATAAATAAACATGATAAGGGTAACATTTATTGTGTTTCATCAGGTGTGCGATGCGAGACTCAGTGCGCGGAGGGTCGTTACGGCGAAAACTGCTCCGAAAAATGTCCTTGCGGTAATAATTCTTCGTGTGATGCGTCAAGTGGGAGATGTGTCTGCGCGGCCGGCTGGACTGGCGCCGACTGTACCACGCCTTGCCCGCCCGGGACGTATGGCGCCGGATGCACGCAGCTCTGTCCTGAACCACCTGATGGTAAGCAAATTTGAATTCAGAATACATACGTTATCAGTTTCAAAAGGCATTGAACAACCTCTATCGCAAATTGCTGTTCATTCAGAAATCTATGTAGCTTAGGAAACTTTAACGGTTGATAGGTACGTGTAGCACTAACCTTTTTTATTCTATAATGATCTAGTTTCTCACAGCATCATTCAGCCACCTTCAATTTTCCCTTGCATCTAGAGGATTCTTGCGTCCTCCGTTAGATCATCATTCCATTTCGTGACAAGATTTCCACCTTTTTTGATAAAGATAGGAATATTTGTCCTTAAATTCATGTTTTTGAGCGAGCATTTTTGTTGATTTTCGACTGGCTTATCACCATTGGTGCGACTAAACTAAGCAAATTACAGTTTTAACTAATAAATAATGTTATTAAAACTGTAAATCCAACTCTAAATAAGCATATCGATCCGATCTTACCGAGTGTTTACAGACTTTTGAAATGGTCGAGTCGCCTTACATAAGCAAATACTACCGAAAGTACACAAACTTTCTGTGTGTATGCTCAACAGTGAAAGTTTGTAAACTCATTGGTAAACATTTACGGGTAGCGATTGGCCCCCGATTACATAGGCTAAAGTAAAAGTGCTGTAATGTCGCGTACACGTCTGCTGAACCCGAAATCGTAGGCATAAAATGTCCTTTCTTTGGTATTGTAAGTCGTTGAGCTCCTTGAGTTATGAGTCCAGCTACACGATAACTGAGAAATGCTTACACTGACTGGACAGGTCCACTCAAATCTTTGTTGTTTCTTTCTTGAAAAGACGATTTCAGACACTTGGCTAGTCCTCGTATGATTTGAACAGTATAATGTCTGGACTTTGAACCAGTGACCTCTGAGTTCGTTACGGATGTTTCTTCTTAGAATAGTCAGGTATAGAAGTTTTTTTTAACAACCAACTTGCAAATAAAAATATAATTTATCGTTTAATGTAATGTGTTTTGTCGTTGCTAGGTAACACGACGTGTGATCCTGTAACGGGCATGTATAGCTGCCCGAGCGGCTTTACGGGCGTGACGTGCGAGTACCCGTGCCCGCTCGGAACCTTCGGCCTCGGATGCAAGGAGAAGTGCAAGTGTTTGCACGGCGCTGATTGTCATCATGTCACCGGTGAGTTCCTTTGCTATGGTTTTTCTCTTTTTCAGAATTTATAGAGTTCATGTTTCTCGAAGTATTCAACACACTTGTCTGTCCACAGGCGAGTGTCAATGCCAGCCAGGCTGGAGAGGAACCCGCTGTGAGACAGCGTGCAGTCCGGGTGGTGGGGAGCGGCCTGCTCGCAACCCTGCCGCTGCGCGCCGCACGCCGCGTGCCGCCCCAACGACGGCTACTGCCGCTGTCCGCCCGGCTACACCGGACACTACTGCACGCAGTGTACGTATACCTACGAGTAACTAGTGAGGAAACGGGCAGTATGGGCTATCAACTTGACCCATTTATGACAACCAGACATCGTATAAGCCTGGCGCAAACCAGCGGACGTATACTTGGTTATTTCATGTACTTATTGCGTCTAAACAGACGAGAGAGCAGCCACACTTCGACAGCGTCTCGCTTTTAAAACTTATCAGTTATTACGTTTCGAACCGTATTTCATGCAAGTTAAAATTTGACTTGCAGGGTAATAATAATAATAATTTTTCTTAACAGTTTGCCCTGAGGGTTACTTCGGTGACCACTGCATGGAGGCTTGCAACTGTTCGTCGGAAGGCAACTGGGTGTGCGACCCGGTCGCCGGGTGCATCTGTCACCGGGGCTTTATTGGTGACCGCTGCGATACACACGCCAGTGACAAAATTACGGGTATTACGCGTAAGTATAACATTAAATTTATTTTTGTTTTTATTTTATTGATATAATTCTTGTTTTATATTTCTCTTGGGCTTAGGCGCAAAACGTCTCTTTCGCAAAATGCCACCTGGTCGTAAAACGTCTCTTTCGCAGAATGTCTCTTTCGTAAAATGTCTCTTTCGCAGAATGTCTCTTTCGCAGAATGTCTCTTTCGCAAAATGTCGCACCTGGGACTTAGGAATAAAATTTTGATTTTCAAAACAAAAATCATTTATTTAAATTATCTAAAAATGTTGGTACTTAAATTTACTTAAGAATGTAAGCCAAATAAAAAAAAAAATATTTTGATACAGTTAAAAACCATAATTGCACTTAGATAATTTAAATAAATGATTTTTGTTTTGAAAATCAAAATTTTATTCCTAAGTCCCAGGTGCGACATTTTGCGAAAGAGACATTCTGCGAAAGAGACATTCTGCGAAAGAGACATTTTACGAAAGAGACATTCTGCGAAAGAGACGTTTTACGACCAGGTGGCATTTTGCGAAAGAGACGTTTTGCGCCTAAGCCTTCTCTTGTTGTATCAGTTTAATGAAAAATGTATGTTTTTTTCAGCAGAATCATCAAGCTCTGGTCTGACGGTGGTGATGGTGATATTGGCGTTCATCTGCGCAGCCACTGCGATCCTTGTGTTGTTGTACTATCGCAAGCGCGTGCGAAACCTCAAGCGAGAGATAGCGCACGTGCATTATACTGCGGACCCTAATTCACAACCAGGTAAGTTTTATGTTTGTTCTATTGAATTTGTGATTTACAGCCAATACATAGAGATGTATTGTATAATATAGACTTTAAATGCGGTTAATTAAAACTTGCCGTATATGATTACTTTCCAGAATTTGATCCCTATTAGCAACACTATCAAATCTAATGATGCAATTTTAGTTTTCGTCAAAATCGGCCTCGAAACTCCTTTCAACGTTTTTTGTTATTCCTCATAATTTCGGATATAGCCATCCACGCCCAGTTGAAAAATTCACCCTGTATACTATGTATGGAAGTCTTAAAAATAAATATGCTCCATCAGAACACGCAAACAATCACGTAGTGTATTCGAAAATTGAAAAATCAAGTATTTAAACACGTGTCCACACAGCTTGCACTGAGGCGGCGTTCGCAACGAACGTATGTGGCGTATGCTCACAGTGAGCGCACACGTTCATACAACCCGAGGCATATTATGTGGCGAGGTATTCGTGTCGCATACTTGATCTCTACCCGACTTTATGGTTTTGTTTAGGGTATACTATGCAATGGAAATGTTTTCTAATGAAAGATTTGACCATTTTCCAATACAATTCAAGCACCCGGTAATTACTGTATTTTTTATTTCAAACAGAACAACAGCACTTCGACAACCCAGTGTACTCCTACCAAGGGTCGACTCGCAGCGATGACTCGACTACCCTGCTTAACAACGGAACACACATTCTTAACAACTTGGGCCCGGGAAGTAAACTGAACAACACTACTATGGAGAAGCTGAGGATGAAAGCCACTAGTTCTTCTGATAGTAAGTATTAACAATTATTTTACGTGTTTCTTTATTCGTAAAGACTAGTGATAAAAGCAGTGGCGTAAGTTAGGCTAGAAGGGGCCCCGTATCAAAACTTGTTGGGGCCCTTTTAATGTAAGTGTATAGTTTTGCAGAATGCAGGCAATAGTATCCCGACTCGTGTAACTAATACTATTACTGATGTCAATAAGAGAATTTTGAAGGGAGCTAGATAATTAAGAAAGCTGGTCGACTGATCGTAGCTCACTTATAACAACTACTTACATAATTACAGCCTGTTTTGTAATGAATTCGATAGTAATTGGAGTTTTAGGGCCGCATTAAATTTTCAGTTAAGACCAACATTTTATGTTTTTATTTCAATCTTCGGGGGCCCTTGACACTTGAGGCCCCTGTATAATTGATATGGCTGAGACGGTGGTAGCTACGCCTCTGGCTAAACGTAATATGTGCCTTACTAATTGTAAATCTTCTAAGCGTGTCGATGACAATTTAAATTTTTTCGGTCTAAAATGGGCCACGAGTATAACGCTTTAGGAAACGTCGCACGATATTAATTGCAAATGAGGTATTTACAAAATGTTGGTTTTGAGAAAAATATGATATCTCACATATAAAACAGAGAGATCATTGTTCTTGATTCTGATCAACTTCCAAAAGCTATTTCTAATGTGCAACAACTGCTCTTTTTGATGCGTCGAAATGACCATTATTGCATATGTTACTTTGAAGTCTGAAATTTTAAGTAGGTTTCCTCATGTCACTATTATTATTGATGGAACCAAACGGAAGTAATTACTGGTTATTGCCGACATTGCATTGATGCATTGGTGTCAAGTTTTGTTATATTATCTGTTGACAAGGTCCTCTTTTACCGAGGAAAATTTATAAAAGTCGTAATAAAATAAGCTAAGAAATTGCACATAATTATTTGCAAATAAATTAAAGTCTGTTTAACTTAAGGGGTCAAGGACCGGATTGTTGCAAATATGTATGATAAACAACACTGTGTAAACCTACTTATTAAGATGAACAAAAGGCATTACATATTCATGATATTAAAGTCTCTTTGTTTGGCAAGGTAACAAGTAAGTCTAGTAACTTAATCATGAATGTATGTATGTGATGCTAATTAATGCCATTTTAATTTCAAGGCTACGACCCGCTGTCATCGTTGAAGAACAAAGACGCAGACGCGAACAATCCCAACTTGTATCAATATGAAGACGACAATAAATTGGACCATGTCTATGATGAGATCAAACATAAGGAGGGATATGGTAAATATGACGTCATATATGCATATTTATTAAATTTAGAACCATGCTTATATGGTTTCCAAATTCGATAAATAGGGCATTTGATTAATGGTTTCCTCATCTTTCAGAAATGGAGTACGATAGGCTTAACTACACACCGCCAGCTAACAAATGGAAGCCGCACTACCAGCGTATGACCAACGGTATCCCAGCGGCGACGACCTCCCCCCGCCCCCCCTCCCCCACGCCCCCCATCCCCCCGCTGCCCAAGCTGAACATATCGCCCCCCCTCCCCCCGCGCGGGACGAGGTCCCTCTGGACGTACCGGAGCCTCCCAAACGGGACGAACCCCCGACGGTCCCGCTGACGTTGACGCCGAGTGACGAAGAAAATGATACGACGTTACCCTGACATCCACAGTGGGTGAAGTTCATAGATAACTAATATCACTGTAGCAATAAACTTGTTGGAATCATAAATCGTACCCAACGTACGTATTAATGTTATACGACTAAATCAATATTTATTTTAAGAAAAATTTATGTCACTGAAAATATTTTGATAATGATCTTTTAATGATATCGATCAGTTGTGTTAGATGTGAACTTGGTGTGTAAGTGAAGTTTTGGAGTGATCTCGTTTACTCTATTATGCGACTCTTAGAATATAGTATCGTATGTTCAATCTTAGTTCTTTGAAATACAAGTTCGAATTACATTAACTGGCGGAATTTCACAGGCATAATATGTAGATACTTATTTTGAAACGTTTGGATGATGTCGTTTCCGGTCTGTGATGTTTTGCATTTTAATTTAATTTGACCTTTGACTTTGAAGTGATAAATATTGTTAAGAACATGAAAACGCCGGCAGTCACTAAAGACACAATGTCAACAATTCATGGACTAATTTGGTACAAAAACATAAACGAGCCGTCGCACTCCGTTTCTATGAATAAAGAATGACGTTCACCGTCACGCTCGTTTTGATAAAAAATGAATCTCCTTCTAGCAGGATCTAGAGCATTCGTGCTCTGTGTTTGTTAAAAGCAATAAAACGATTGCTCCATATCCGTGCTCAGTTTTTAAATATTTAAGGTGGTATTGCCGTGTGGTGACTACTTCTAGTACTAGAATGTACAATAAAAATATGATGGCAGGTTCGTTCCTGTACCAACAATAAGGTAGTGGTCACACCAACCATTCGACATTCTTTTTGTGAGATGATGAAACGCAATTCCCCCAAAGATGTTGAATGACCCATAATCTCACTATTTGCCAACTACTCTGTATTTGTTAATTTCACGAGTGAGACTTGATGAAACTCGGTCGAACTCGATGAAACTCGACCAGACTCAGAGATTTGTTTTCCCATAGAGGATGATAAAAAGTAGAGTGTCCACCTCAGGAGCAACACAATTTTAGCTCGCATACTTTGAATCCCTCACTGCGCTCCGGATTCCACGTTAGAATCCTTCGCTTCGCTCTGGATTCAAAAAAATACTCGCCTTTAAAAATAGTTGTTGCTCCTTTTTTAAGCAATCTACAGTAATTGCATATTTTAAAACATAATAATTGTGGATTTTTGGTCTAAAGTATTTATTGAGGGAAATGTTTCTTTGAATGATTAGATTTTGGTGTACACTACCTTATTTGAGTTGATTAGAACTCTTGCTAGTTTTTTATTCTTTATAGATTCCCACCGCGCTTAACATTGTTGATCATCATGTTAACAACTGCCGCAGATTTTTATATTGACTGACTTATTAACTAAAATGGAGTCACTGCACCGCGGTACGATAACTCACGGTTAAAATTTCACGATGTATGACGTAGGATAATTAAAAATGTGTATAGCAATTATGTAAAACAGTATTTAGTTTTAAATAATTAAGAACAATTTTATTGTAATTGTATCGTGATAATGACGCGACGATGCGTGGAATGATAGTATGTGAAGGTATGAAGATGAAAGTTTTGTTTTTAACTTAAATGCCATATAATGATGTAATCGTAAAGTTGTGGGTCGTTAGTTTATTTTTGTAATATAATTATGGTTGTATTAGACGTGTTCAATTTAAATAAATTAATAGAATACGTAAGTATAATTAGTTCAAGAATAAAGTTCGATTATTGACATATCATGAGGAGAATCACACAACATTAGGGCCTATGCTTATGACTATTTATTATTTTACTTATATTTGAACAGCTATATAAAGCATTTAACCTAGAATTTATTTAAATCTTAAATTTTATTCGCATCTTTATTAAAGTATGATAAATATCGCTCTAGCAACAATTTGAATGTACCTTATTTCGTTATGATTACTCGGTGGAAAATAGCGCTTCAAAAACTATAAAATTCTCAGACTATTAAGTATAAGGGTCTCAGCACACATATGGGATCGGAAAGGGATCGTCACCGTATCGCCTCGAGCCGTTCAGAATGGTTTGTATTAAACTCCCTACTGCAACGCACACATATCGGAATAATAACGTAATCGCCTCGCCTCGGAACAGGCTCCGAACTTGAATTCCCGCGCTTACGGCTCATCGTCCCCGCGCTTACGTTTCTCCGTCCCCGCGCTTACGTCTCTCCGTACCCGAGCTGGTGCCAACCAGGTCAGCCAGGGGGCGGCGAGCCGTAAGCGCGGTGTCGCCTAGCCGTAGCCGAGTTGACGTACAGGCGCTGCTGATACGATTTCGTTACGTGCATACGGTAGGTTGACGCCTGGTTGACAGCGAGGCGAAAGGCGTTACGGTTACGATCCCTTTCCGATCCCATATGTGTGCTGAGACCTTTATCAGTAATTTCTTACAGCATGAGGTAATTCTAGTGTTCTGTAATGAGACTAAAAAATATTAATGTTTTAAAGCCAGTAAATGCAGTTTAAAAACTTACTGCAAACAATGCACTTGTTATATTTGCAGAAAGCTGTAACATAATAATAGTTAGTGTGAATTATGAAATGTGTCGTCTAACCTACAGTTTCAGAACTTTTGCCTGATCCAATAGGTTTGGAATGCTCACATCAATGTAAATATTTTTCTCACAGTATTTCAAGCCTTATGTTGCCAGTAAGTAAATAAGCATATTTTTCAGTGTTCTTGTTCATTGTACCTAGCATGTGGAAAATACTCATAAACATTCCACTATTACATTTATGCGCTTTACAAATAACGTTTAATATTTTATTTACAATCTTTTACATTTTGTTTTTATATTTCATAATTTTTGTATTTTGAAGTGCTTATTTTATTTACATTGTAAATTTTATTTATTTGTATACATTATGTTTTAAATCGCAACTACCATTTACATTAAAATTTTATAAACGATATTATTTCATAATATGGCAAAGCTATTTATATTTGAATATTTGATTACTAAAGATTGTCGATGGTCGATGGATATTTTTTTTTAGAATCATTGTTAGAATTGAGAAAATGTGTTCGTAAATAAATTATTACTTACGGGAAAGTGTAAGCTTTAACAAAATATTAGAGTGGAAAATTAACTTTTGAAGAATCTTATTAGAAGAATATTGCTCAAGAAGTGCCAAACTCTTGTATTTTACAATTTGGTGACTACAAAATCAATTGCGCAGCTGGCAATAAATGTTTTGTTATTTGATTATAGTATCTTGTATGCCTAAAGGTCCTCTCATATGCTATGTGTAGCACATTCTTTATTATATCTACTGGTGACAAAATAACTATGCGTATTGGATTTTCAATCAATTATGCTGCTTTAGCGTGCTTTCATATATTTTTGTTATCATTTTGGATAACATCTACAACTTAAACGGCTTTGTGCCTCTTGTACCAGGTGCCATACGTCATTTTAATTTTTTGGCAGTCACGCGTGTTTATTCATAGCTACTTGTACAGTCGACAAAGTGGAATCATGACCCATTTTGACAATAAATCGTTTGAATCTGTCAAATTGACAAAGATCAAAGTTGTTACCATGGATATGTATGTTTACGCGAATGTGGACCTAATGGGGAAGGCAAGTGTCAAAGTGAAAAGTGACAGTTTGGTCCCCAAAGAACTGTCAAATCAAAGGAAATTTCAGAAAAAAAACGATTTATTGATGTAAAATGACTAGATGTTGTGGAATAAGCTGTTAAAATGATGGAACATACAAATTTCCAACAATTCACACTATCAAGAAATAATGGGTAGCTGCTGTGACTGCTGTGAGAACAAAAATTGTATTAATCGTATTAATATTAAGAAAAAGCTATATAATAAACAAATATCCAGCCTTGCGAAGCCGAGACAGGCCGTTAGTTGAGTTAATTAATGAAATTCTATGATTATACCATAACTAAACAATCGAATACACTTTTCAAAATAATATCTTCTTTTCTTTTGGAGGTTAAGTACCAGTATTGCATCGCTCCATAAATCATGAAATGGTTCGTCTGGCAGAAGAATTATCACCTGCAACGAGTTTTGTAATAGTTGTGGTGTTAAGGAATTAAATATATTTTGATATTTCTCGAATCTAAATAGAAAAAAAGGTTAAAATTACTGACTTAAAACATTATGATATTTTATCAAAATAGAAAGTCAGAAGCAGCATTATATTCTTGATAAAGGAGAGGACATGTAAAACATACCTAAACTCAAAAATTGAAACCTCAACTACAAGTAATTGTGGATTTATTACGGTAAAATCAAATGTATAACCACTCAATTGAATCACTTTTTTCCTCTTGTAGATGCACCGCGGCGTCATAATTCTTCTTTTAGTATATAGTACTTGCATGGACGAATAATTCTCCATATTTGTTTTGTATTTCTAATCAATTTTAATAACAAATAATCTTGTTTGTTTTTTTGTACAAGATAGACGTGGGGACCAACTATCGCAGCGCCATCTACGATTAGCTTTGAGTTGCCATCCCCATTGTATTTGAATGTCTCTGGGAAAATAATCTTATGGTGGGTCTTAATGCCGCTTGGTCGATTGTACATGTTTGACAGCTCATAACTCGGAAACGTGACGTTTTAGGCGGTTTTGCCACTTACATTTTAAGTTTGTATTGATATGATCTATCGATTTATGAATGTTTCAGACGTGACTAACAAAAAATTAAAAACCTAGTACACTCCCCATACAAAAATGTTCAAACCCCTTTTTTGTCACTATTTATCTCAATTATTTTAGTAAGTAATAAGCAAAAATGATGAGAAATATTTTACCATTCGTGATTATTTTTGCAGCTGCGTCCTAGGCACGCAATTTGCTAAAAAAGTGGTGTTCGAGTAGTGATGTAAAATTAAAATTTTATCTACAGCAAGTATACAAATTGAATTGATATGTTTTTGTCTTTACACTTTATACCTCTAACAGTAGAAGTACGAGTGAAATCTTATGGATTAAATAATAAAATTGTCAGTATGTACGTATCTCAAGATGAAATATCTGACAATAAATTTTAATGTAGCTTTTATAAAAACTAGATAGGCTAAAATATTTCTAATATATTATTTGTCAACTTTATCATTAAAATGCGGAGCACTTTTTAAGTGGTATTTACGGAGTTAAGAATTACGTTTGTGATATATTGTATTAAGCTACTCTACTCAAAATAAACGAACTTTCATTATTAATATGTATTTTTATTACAGCGTCTTTGTAACGACTTATATTAAACGTAATTGTTTTTTTCGATGTTATATTCAATATCGGTACAGATGTACAAACTCTACAATGGTACGTTTTTTTTCGGGATTCAACAAGTAGACGTAAATCAATTGTAAGGTAAATTAGGAGGCTGACCATTTTAAACACGAGTAAATGTACGATTGTACGTATTGGAAAAAGGACGGTGTTGATACGTTTGATGTTGGAAGTCATAAAATCGTTGTATCATGAAACTATTACAGCACGGTCGCGAAGGTGCGTCAACTAAGTTAGTGGCAAGGTTGCATTTTCTCTTGTAGTTGGAATTCGTTCGAATAGCGTCACATTGCGTCGCATCGCGCCATGAGTAAAGTCCTTAAGTGACGTCACAAAACACTTACCCCCTTATTAATAAACGTGGACTAAAGTTACAACCAGAATAATCCTCGGATTAACCATACATTTTTTAAGGATTAACCTTGGCGTAACTTTAATCCATGTTTATTAATAAGGGGGTTAGTGACGTGCTAATGCTAACAGTTGTCAAAGGTACTGTAGAAAGCATTACTCCCGGTAGAACACGTTTTATCTTTAGACAACAACGATGCAATACACGTTATTGCGAAAAACGTGGAAGTGATACTAATTGATTCAGGAGTGCCGCTAGAAAAGATGCATGACTACACAAAAGTGGAAGTTAAGGAATACCTACAAAAGTTGATACTTGCCGAAATAGGCGCAAGAAATTATAAAACATTTTCTAGGGTTCTTGTTACACGGTGAAGCATACGGTGCAGGATTTTCTTGGTCAGAGTACCGCTACTGTGTCCTCACGACGCGCGACGGCGATAGGCGGCGACATCGCGTCCGGCTTTGGTAGAGGCCATGCTGCGGGGCGAGATGGAGTGGGAAGCGGTCGCCCCCTTCTGCAAAGCAGTTATGCTCGCGATGGTGGAGGCGGGACGCGTGAGGGAGACGACAGCGTCCACCACACGACTCAGCTGCAGTGGTAGACGACACTGATAACGATTCTCTGTTACATTTATCATCCAATATTAATATTGAACATTTTACAAACTCTGGTATTCGATCGCAGAATGATAGGAGCAAGACAGAAGTCGGACACGCTACAAATCCCTGGCTATAAGAAGACCTCACTTTGAGAAATGCTTGCAGTCCAAAGTCATTCTATTCCTAAGCCACGACAAACGTCGGCAGACGACAACCGGCTACCGTAGGCGCGGCATGCGGCCGGCGAGTAATGGGGCGACTTGCTATCCGACCCATGGACCGTTTTAGGGTCGACGGACGGCGCGTTAGGCTGATCCCACATTTGTCGACGCGAAGTCGGCTTAAGCCGGTCAAAAAAACCTTTATGTCAACGAAATATGGGTGTTACTAATGTCATTCGCATAGGCTTGGCTCGGACGGCGCGAGCCGGTGCAAATGATATTGTTAACATTCTTATTACGTTGACATAAAGGCTTTTTTGACCGGCTTAAGCCGATTCCGCGTCGATAAACGTGGGAGCACCCTTATGTTCTACGCGCGCCTCAAAGAGTGTCAGCATTATGACGGGCCCTCCCTTAGAGGGCCAACCGTGCTGGGGTCGCGGGACCAACGAGCTACCGTGATTCCGGAACGTAAAGTGCTATTGAAGGACACAGTGAATTTCTCATTGATGATTTTACAACGTTAAAATAAAAGGGGTTCTTGTTAGACCTCGCAACAATGAACCTAGTATTGAAATAATGTGTTTGCTAAACCTGCCACATATGTGGTTCCTACTTAGCTGGTTTTTGAAAAAAAAACAAAAAAATACTGCAGCAACTAAGGAGATTCAAGTACCTAGTTAATGAAATTTTAAGCAAATGTAAAACACCCAACTATTGACCCCTTAAGCGGTTTTCCTTGCTTCTTTCGCAAAATAAACTAATGTACGAGTTGCAAGTGGAAATTAATGTTTTTGGAAGATAAAATAAATATTGGAGAATGTAACTAAAACATTATTTCCAGTCATACAAAGGTAAAAAGTGTTTTTTTTCTCGAGTTTAGCAAGAACAGGTCATTTGACCAGTTATTAACATGCTTGTACCAAATTTTCATCATGCAAATGACCAATTTTTGACCTCCTTTAGTATAAGAATAAACTCAAATAATTTTTATTATGAATGTGATACGAGGTTTTATTTGACAAAAAAACAAACAAAGCTAGTCTTATAGCCCTTCTCATTTTCTTTTTTCACACTATTTAGGTCTTCAGTCTTCAAACGCCGTTAATAATATTCTTGCACTTAATTTTGAAATTTTGTAGTTTTTATCACTTTTTGTTGTAGTTTTTATCACTTTTTGTCCAATTTTTCTTCTTTATTAGTAGTTATTAATTTCACTGTTCTGTTTTATGCAGCAGATATAAAAATACTCGCCGGCAAAATATAAATTGAAAGAACACGGCTTTAGTTCTACAAAGTGAGTTTCAAAACCTTTGAATTAATATTTTCCTAATTACATAAGACGGTTTTAACTTTTTAAACTTATGTAAAAGACCTCACAAATTAAGAGAACAAAGATACAAATAAAAAACTAGCTCACACTTTGCCTAAACATGCAGGTTAGGGTATATTTTGTCATTTTATGCATTAAACCAACCTGTGGCTGAGGCGTTGCTCGTGTTATATTCTGCAATTATCCCACGGGACCATATACCGACATAAAAAGTATCCTGCGTCCAGGTACACCCACTTAACCAGGTTTTAAAATAATCTGCTTGCCAAATTGTGTCAAAATCCATTCAGCCGTTCACTTTTCCTATAATATTAGTAAGTCTAAAAATCTAAAATATTCAGGAGGATCCAGAATGTGACAGTAGACCGAAAATTTAAGTACCTCACTCAAATTATGCTAGGTAGTCAGGTTACTACGTAAGGTATTTTTTATGTTTGTGATTATGCAAATACACACCTTTAGGGGTGCCAACGCCCATGGGCTTAATACAGATGCATTAAAGTTAAGCTACCTCACCATTAAAAATGAACCATACGTACACACCGTGGTGTCAGTAACTGGTATTCTCGTACATTTGATAAATTACCAGCTATTGACATGTCATGTTAATAAAATGGTTATTCAAACATTTGAGTGTACCAGATATTGACCTCACCATTTTAACAAGTTAACGCTCATTAAAACTTGAAAATCATGTGGAAAAGCATTGTGTCTGTCTTAAATAACCAAAAAATACCAAACTCAAAGGAATCTATCGTGTAAAACTGAAATAAAATGACATTGAAAACAACCGTCAGCTTAGCAAATTGTTAAATTTCTTGATGATTTTAGGAGGGTATTTTGTTATCATAGGTTTACGGACGCATTATTGCTTTATTTAAATTTTCTGTGACGCCAATATATTACAAGATAAATTTTATTTCATTTTCTGTATTCTTTATGCAGCACTGCAAGAAGATTTATTATTATTTTTGATAAAAACTGTTATGCGGTCAATAGTTGGTGGGAGGTCAGCAGTTGGGTACTTTACCCTAGATGCAATTAAAGCAACCGAAGCGTCGGAGAAAATTAAAAAGTCGCAGCATTTCTGTTCATTTCTGTGTGCAGAAACCGAATAGCGACGAAAAGAAAACCTAAAAAAATAACTATTACTGATAGGATATTTTAAAGTTTCTTTCCCCTTGCATTCTTGAAAACCTACCAATTGATACGGAAGTCCAAATTATTTAAACATACCAAGTATTTGTCGTTTTCTGAAATTTTATTATATCAAAGGAAATAAAAGAAAATTCTATATATAACGATTTTATTAACAATATAAATAAGTACTTACAAACTTATACTTCTACAATTGAGCTGCGCTACTCTACTGCGAGCAGTCAACGTCTGTTAGGTATATCTTAAGGGGATAGGTCAGTAAAAATACGGTTTTTATTTTTTACTTTTCTTCGTACATATCTGGACTACAGATCTTACAACTTGGAATATAGTTATTGACTATATGATCTAAATTCTCACAAAGTTGAAAACACGATTCAATTAAATTTTCTCGATACAAAAAAAATGCAAAGTTCGGTCTATCTAATTTATTTTTTGGACTTTATGGAATAACTAATATGAGTTATTGAAAGGATGTTGTTTTAAATTGTATAAAATAATAGTGTCTAAATTCTGTAAAGACATTTTTTCAATTAATAACAATTTTAATTCATAAAAAGACGCCGATATGTTTGGGCACATACGCCGTTTTATTCTGAGCACACATCCACTATCGTCCTCTCATCTTTTGCCTTTTAAAAGTAGTGTCATCACTTTCGTTCCTTGACGAATCAGTCAGCCAGCGTGGCTCTTACAGGCTAGACCTGCGACACTTTTTTTCAGATCGCGGCTGTCAGATTTTCGTAATAATAAAATTGGAACGGATAAAAAGATCGAGAAAATAAAGACGAATGATACGTAGCTTATAGATTATTCAAAACTATGTTCCGCTGTGTTCAATGGGACGTGATTAAACGGACATGACTGTAAATAAGTCACGTAAACTTTCTATTTTAAATAACACATTATTTTGATGAATAAATAAAGAATAAAATAAACCAAACTTACTGAAAATCAACGCAGGAAATTCCTGACGACCCCTACTGAGCAAACAAGGGAATTTATGTTAGAATACGTATGATTCTATAAATTACAAATTGTTCCTATCAATATAATAAATTACTCACAGTGATATTATATCAATGCTATCGTGATATCGTACTATTGTTGTCGGATGGTTCTTCTGTGTCCATCCTCCTCCCATCTAAACTTTATGCATCTAAATACCATTTCACATGAACTAATGATAAAAAGCTGATTTACAATCAACATTTTGAGATAATATTATGTAACTGAAAACAACTTCTAATCGTATTAAATTGCGATATAGGATAAGAAGCACTTCACTTTTATTATTATTTATTTAGTTTCGTCACAGATTTATAACAATTTCTAAGAAACAGGATTATAATAAATTAAATGAAAACTGCTGTTGTCATTTTGAATACTTCAAAATTACTTGTCAACTACAAATAAGGCATAGCACCCACCACCCTGTTAAATATCGCCTATGATGAAAAATCGGTGGTCATTGCTGTCACACCGCGTGTTCGGTACAAGTTGCTTCTCGCTCTATTTATTGCTTTGGAGTAAAAAAAGATCAGTACTGGGTTCATGCTTTTGCAGTCGATAGATAATATCTCTAAGGGTTTCATTTATCCGGGCACGCCGCAATTGCGGCGGTAAGACCTCTCTTTGAGGAGTGGCTGGAGAGAAGTCATGGCGTCCTGACCTCCGCTCACCGCTTGACGCAGGTACTCATCGGACACGGAAGTTTCGGGAGGTACCTGTGTCTGATGCGAAAGGAGGAAACGCCTGGGTGTCACCACTGCGAAGATCGCCCGGAGGGCACGGTGGAGCATACGGTGCAAGACTGTCCAGCTTGGGCAGAGCACCGACGTGTCCTCACGGTTGCGATAGGCGGAGACCTCTCGCGCACAGAAGAAGGAAGCAGGCCTCCTTCTGCGAAGCAGTAATGCTCGCGAAGGAGGAGGCGGGCCGCGAGCGAGAGAGGACAGTGTCCTCCCTCCGCCCCACCCGCGGTGGTGAAGCCCACGGCGACGGACGTCGCTAGACGATCTCCGGCCACCGTAGGCGCGGCACAGTATTATTATTGCCTCGAAAAGCGGACATTCCCTTTTTATTAACTTATCCGATAGAACAAGTTATTTTAAAAGTAAGAGTAGAATACCCGTGTACCAATTTTACATAAAACATGAGTAAAAAAATTTTATGTGTTTTTTTTTACTTTTCTAAATTATTTAATTTAAAAATAAATACGCATTATTTTACACATGTCTTTATTATGAGTAATAAAACTATGTTAAAGATATTTAAAAAAAAATACAAAAGAGTACTACCTAGTAGAGATTTTAAGAAATATCCTTTTTTTGTGTTTTTAGATTTTGATTTTTCATGGTTGTATCTTTGCTTAGTTGGATTCAATATTAATGGTAAATCATATATAGACCCCAACCAATCAGTAGAAAAAAAAAACACATCCAAATCTCGCGGTATCTGGGAGTTATTCACTTCTAAAGTTTTTTCTGATAATTTTGATTTTAGGGTCATCACTTCGCAATTTTTTTTATTTTTTTTGTTTGTAGTTTTAAATTTATGTTGGTTACTTATCGACGTATACGTACGTTGCGGGATCCAAGACAGTTAAATTCATTCTCCGGGACTTGGTCGAGCTTCATTGCCGGCGCTTTTCTGGCGGTCGCCACTGTTGATTTTGGCTTTCAGGAGTTGCTGTGATTTAGGAACAGTGCGGTGGGTTTGTCCCAAAAAAAAAGACTTCACTTGCATAAATACCTACTTTAATTATAATTTTCCGTAGGTAAAAATTCAGTGCTATGTACGATAAACATTTAAAAATATAAAAATAAGTGGCCCACCGGTATTGGTAACAGGTCCTATTGTTATGTTACTATATTTTACAATAAAAAAAAACATTTAAGAAAATACGACTTATGCCAACCCTAGCGCCTAAATTTCAGAATCCTATAATTTCTGGATACCATAAGATTTGGATATGATATTTTAAATTGGTGTTTCTTAGTGCCAAAGCAATAGATTGTCTCGATATTGAATCCAAATACCAGGAAATAAGCCCATAAAAAAATAAAATCGTAAATATGTAAAATTCGATGTTACTCACCACCGGGTAACGATAAAAATTGAGCGTTTGCTTGGTAATTTACTTAATATAAAGCATCAACTAATTGCAACCAAAGATATAACAAAACCTAATTGGATCTAAAGTTATTGCGATTTCTATGGTTTTTATGGAAACCATAGAAAATTAAAAAAAAAAATTATATCTCCTGATTGAGACAAAATTTTCACACAGGTATTTTACTCTTACTTTTAAAATAACTTGTTCTATCGGATAAGTTAATAAAAAGGGAATGTCCGCTTTTCGAGGCAATAATAATACTGTGCGCGGGTATGCGGGCAGCGAGTAAAGGGCAACTCGCTGCCCGACCATGGACCATGCCCCGGTCGACGGCGCGTTGTGTCCCACGCGCGCCTCAAAGAACGTCAGCATAATGACGGGGCCCCCCTCTCAGAGGACCAAATCCTGCCGGGGTCGCGGGATTATTTCCTTACCGTGACCCCGGAACAGAAAGGGCTATTGAAGGACAGCGTCGATTTATCAGAAAAGTGATTATTACAACATTGTCCCAAAAAAATACTGTAGATAAGATAGTATAGAATGAAGATTTAATTATAAAGAGGTGACATCAAATTGTTCTAGTGTTTGTCATTACATCAAAATGCATCAAAAATTAGTACCAACACCAGATGATGGAGGACAGGGTGTCAAGCACCCTTAGCTTTCCACTCTCGAACATATAAAGATATCACGCAACCAGCTTTGTGACCGCACGTTAATAAAAGGAGCGTGTGTTTGGGGCTTTTTTTAGAGTGCTAAAATAATCGAATGAGTCCTCCTACCCAGGGCACGGCGGGAGGGACTGTCAGACTCGGAATACTTACTAAAATCTACGATGTCTTTCAATAGCCCTTTACGTTCTGGGGTCATGGTATTCGCTAGCCCGCGACCCAGGTAGGCCCTCTAAAAGAGAGCCCCGTCATTGCCATTGTGCTGACACTCTTTCAGGCGCGTGTGAAACACAAAACACATGCCCTTGCCCGTGCGCGCGTGTGTTTGGGGCTTAACGATAATGGGTATTGTCACTTTCGTAAGGTATGCCAATTATCATTAATTTTCTACCAAAATAGTAGTTTTGTTCGTAATCTCGGGACATAAAAATGTTATAAAATAAATTTAAGACTGTGAATGATAAAAATATTCACAAAATATTAATCCACATCAATAAAGATTTCTATCATTTTGTTTTAGTAAATGTTTCGATATCCTTATATCAAAATATTTCTTCTAGAGTAATACATGTATTTTGCGTAAGGGGAACACTTTATGAAATGTCGAAGTTGACGAAATGAAATTCATAAAACTTTGGATTGCGTTAATTTTGCGATACTAACGCCTCCTGGTGGCGGCGCGTGGCAACTTTTCCGACTCATCAAACGATGCTTTCGCTTGACCATACGCCGTTAATTCTTATTATATTAGATTAATAATGATTTACAGGGTACTATACTATGAACCAGTACTTTTCTATTCGTTTATTGACAGTTATAATATGTACGTATAGCCGAATATTTAAATGCCGATAATGAGGTAAAATATGCACCTGTTTGTAATACTGTATAAATGGTCAAGCTCCATCTAAGTGTATAATCTTTCAGTCCTGCTGATAGAAAACTCGCAAAGTTTATTCCGTAAACTGAATATAAGAAAACTAATGGGTGTAATAAACCAGTGGGGAGTTGAATTGCTTTTCAATATTCGACTATAGCCTCGCATTTCTTCAGTGACTTTACAATTTCCGGTAGTATTTTGCCTACCTATGTATCTAATGATAAACTATCATCATAACTTTGTTTCATCTCAGTACAATAAGCTTTTAATCTTAATGTTTCATATTCGTTATTTAGTTTTGTACATACTTTTTTTAAATTTGGTAATTTATTATGTATTGTTCATATTCAATTAATAAATAGTTTCAATTCCTGTCCAAAAGTTTGGCACGGTCATTGCTCGAACGCGTGCCTCAAATATAATTATCTTATTAAATTTATTTACAGTGACTTTATATATTATATATAACAAACGTACATAAATAACATAAACGTTTCAACATAGAGTCTATAACATAACACATACTAAACTGAGGTGTTGGTATACATGATATCAATTCGATTAAGGTAAAGCACATAGGTACGTGTAACGTAAAGTGTGTGTCGGAAATACAAAATCTCGTTATATTAAAAATCAGTAGCAGAAATAAAGAAGGTACGGATTTTAAAATTGAGCAATTATCTTCTTAAATTAAATCATTATATTGTACTTATTATCATAAGTATGTTTTTTTCACACTGGTCATTTCGTTATTCATTGAGTCTATTAACAGAATCTCGTTCTTTCAAAGCCAACAATAAAAATTGTTTTATAAATACGTTACTGTATTTCATAGGTTTCAAATACTTTTTTTTTTTTCTTATAAATAATAAAATCGATATTCTTATTTTTAAAGTACATGTTCTATTCTACGACAAATTATAGTAATGTTCTTAGAAATAGAAGAGTCGGAAGAATATCTATAGACGATAGTTTCAGCATGATTTCAAGATAGACTTACACTACTTCTAGTGCCTATGAATTCCTTAAAATTATTTTTGATTTCGATGTCTACAATTAGCACTAGTTTTGACGATTTGTGCGGGTCTGTTATAAAATTCTTACATGAACAAGCGAGGTGCTACAAGCAGGCTTGTCGGGGTATTGCTCTGGCGTGAGCTTAGATAATGGTGCTACTACATTATGTATGCTAATTGTCTAAATGACGTTTTTGAACACAGATACGTTTACCATGGTGGTGTTTCGTTCATATTCTTATGTCTATTCATAGAGACTATAATATCTCTAGATGATTTATGAAGTCACTTTGGGTTTAGATTCTACAATGCATTTAAAAATAGCTACAGAAAACAATGACTACACTTTTATTGTCATTATGAGACGTTGGTATAAACAGTTTGAATTGCTTTAGAATTATTGTATGGGTGAACAAAATGAGTGAGAATGGATATGTGCTAATACTAATGTTGTGTGCAAGAGTAGATATTATGAAGAGATATGAAAGTACTTATGATATACGTAAAGTTTAGAGAGATATAGTTACGTGTCGTGGAATAGAACACGTTCCGGGCGGGACGGGTGTGCGTTGGGTCTTGTAATAACAACGGCGACGCATTATGTCCTACGGTCTTACTGTGACTTGTTCACGAAAATCGTTATGAACTACCGAACACTAGCTGCCGTAAAACAAAGAAATATTCAAATCAGGTTGGTACCATCTGTACCTCATTTAAATATGTGTAAGTTTTTTTTTTTTTTGAAATCGGTTTCCGCAAACAATTCACTGTACCTTTAAAAGACACCGTTGCTAATAATTATTGAATAACCATTCTATTCGACATAGTTATAGTGAATACGAAGTCAGTTTATTCAGTTCAGACTATATTGCATGAGAAAAGATTAGAAAAAGAAGTCTTAGGGCGACTTTCACCAAAAGTTAAACATGTTTAAAATTTTATTTAAGCGCAATTTTCTATTGAATTTTGTGCTTAAATAAAATTTTAAACATGTTTAACTTTTGGTGAAAGTCGGCCTTAATATTTATAATTTATACTGACGTCATATTCCTATAACTATGAAAAGACAAGATTTCCATATTACGAAGGTGGTGGACACCGCACTAGTGACGAGGTAGCATACTGGTTGAAGTGCTTGTCTATAGGCACTCGGTCGTCGTAAAGTGTGGGCGCCTGCAGAATGATGCCTGCTGTGCCCACTAACACAGCTAGCGTGAAGATCCACAGAAATAAACGGTCAAGCACCATTGCTACGTATTTCCAGTCCTCTTTTACCTGTTTAGACAAAATTAAAAAATTAGCGTCAGGTGTAAAACGCGTCATGTGGCAGACTTTGTGTTGCCATTTGGCATTATGCTGAGCTGAGGCCCTTTTGGCATTATAGATTTGTTTTGTTTTATTTTTTTAGTTTTAAGTTTTAATGCCAATAAACACAGTTTTCTTTCATTCAAAATGGGAATGTTTTCGAAACTTGATCACACAGGGTTTTTTTTTAAATTTTGGTTCATGGTAGATAGTTTAAAGAGGAGCTCGTGGCTAAATAATTACGGTTGCACAGGCCGATCTTCCGGGTTAAACCGCGCGTGCCGAGGTTGGTCTGTGGATGAGTGACTATCTGCCATAGAGTATTCCTCCGTTCCTCGGAAAGCACATAAAGCCGTTGATCCCGGCTGTCTTTTGTTGATCTTTGACAGTCATTAAAACAGCTCGAAAGTCTGACAACCAGTCTTACCATGGGGCATCTATTTTAAGTAGTGGTCCGAAAGGCATTCGCTCCTAAAATTATGATATTCAGATATATTTTTTTTTGTTTTTAAGTATTGCCCCACACTAGGAATTTCTCCTGTATCGTGGGTGCACAAACATAGAAAGTCACATGCACAAACACCCAGATCCGGAACAACTACTTGAAGATCATACAAATATTTGTTCCGTTCGGGGATCGAACCCGCGACACTCAGCGCAGCAGTCCAATTGCTCAACCACTGCGCCAAACGTGCCATCGCTAGGCAGACTGATAATGGTAGGTAGTTCAATATACCTGTCTACAGCTGAGTCCTAAGTAGTTTTGTAAGCCTTATAGAAAAGTTGTAAGATATGCTAGTACCGCGGGACTGGATTATCGCGAGAACCATGTTTGTAATAATATGAAATCTTATTACATCGTTAAGCTCTTGACACGGTCGTTCCGTAAGCGTTGCACGGCAGTTGTGACGCCATTTATATTTAGTACCTGTTATGTAAACGACGATGAAGAATAAGCATCACTTATTCAATAGCTTAGGAGTTCATGATATGTATATTGCTAATTATGATGACTTCCTTCATATAATTTACGAGCTTAAACTTGCAATTCACGAATCAGTAATTCGTGAATAATGTACAAAAAAAAATTAGAGTAACCATCCATTCCGGTTAGTCTGGACATATCCACTCTAATCTGAATTTGACCGTTTTTACTAAAAAGGGTTTTTCCGAAATTCTCTGACATAAATAAGAAAGAATAAAATGATCTAGTAACTAATGATAAACTGTACGAAACAAATACGAACCTTTGTAGAATCTTCGATCATTCTCGTGTGTTCTGCGATAAACCGCACGCAGAAGCATGTTTTGTGTACTTCTGGCGGGCAGGCGGAGTGGCTAAAGCCGGGCGGAGGGTCGGGCACGGGGCTTAGGGTCTCTTCATCGGCGGCGAGCCCCCCCGCCAGCCCGCTAGCCAGCCCCGCGCTCGGCCCCGTGGCGCCTTCTGTCGACCCGTGCACCAGGCAGCTGCCGCCGAATCTATTGCTGTCACCCATCCTGAAAGTCAGGCCTGTTAGAACACTTCGTTTCTGTCTATTACAGCTGTACCATTGCTGTTTTTCACTAAAGCCCGGTTTCCACCAAAGCAGAGAGGAGTGCTTAGCTTCGCTGGAAATCGGATTTGTTACAATACAAAGCACGATCTCCTCTCGTGTCCGGTTTGGTGGAGACCGGACCTAACCCATATACTTGTTGGAGAACTTCTTTGGGTTACGTGCTTATGATTTAGCACGAAACTTCAATTGATTGGGAGCAAATATCTAGGTACTATCAACAGGCTAGCATTTTCAGTTCAACCGCGATGTCTGGTTCGAGATAGTTTTCAAAAGAGCACTGTGATATTACTGGCATATACTCATAACTGTTCTAAAAAAATAGCAACTCACCCAGAATTGATGTAGGTGGTGTGTGTAAGGTCCTCCTTGCTAGGCGTCCTCGTGAGGGGCCTCGGTGGCGGCGCGACGGGCGGCGGCCATGCGCCGGGCGCGCAGCAGTCGTCGTCTGCCGCCGCCAGCCGGTAGGGGTACAGCGGCCGCGCCGTGCCCCCGCACCGCATCACCACACCACACGCCTTGTACCGGGATCTGTACCCGATACTAATTGAGATGAGTTTTTTGACAATTCAAAAGCGCATTTTGACAATAAATATAGACCGATCGACTTTTTTGAAATCAATGCTTTGATTTTTTGACGTGATAACGTCTTATAATTCGATGACGAAAAAAGATGACGTCATGCGGCGTTACCTCGCTCTGTAGCGTTCCCAACGGCATGTCAATCGTTTGTTTATAGCAACGTAAGTGCAGTATTTTCTTATGACGTTGTCACGTTCAACTATCGTCAGTAAACCGAATTTACAGACAACCGATTTTTTTTTGGTATAGAAAATCCGTCAGTCCATGAATGAAATACGGTACCTACGTACAAATATGCCTTCAGTATCATATTTCTGTATCTATCATTTTGATATTGTGCGATCTACTTATAAAGTTGATCGTTTGCACATATTTTTCATGAACTCTTCGTCCTGGGTGGAGTGGAAGGGACTGTCAGACTCTTGCTGACTAAAATCCACCGACTTCCTTTAATTGTCGGGTCATGGTAACTTGCTTAGGCCCGACGCTGCGTTACGCGGATGCACGCGCGGTTCTATACAAAAGTGCTCCGTCGCGGGGACCCGTGCGGGGACCCGCGCGGAGCCACGTGCGGAGACCCGCGCGGACGTCCGTCGCGGGGGCACGCGCGGTGCCACGCACGTGGCCACGCGCGGGGCCACGCGCGGGGCCACGTGCTGAGCCACACGCGGGGCTACGCGCGGTTCAGTCAATAAGGGTGCTTATACACGGTGCATGTAACTGGAGCAAACAGAGAGCAAATTTTTTTTTATGAAGACTTTCGAAAAATTCCTCCGGTGCTGAAATTTGGAATATGGTGAGAGTAGGTGATACAAATTATACATGCACAATAATGCAATTTTTTTTTAGCCGAGAAGTTCGGTTTTTTTACCAAAACATGAAAATTGCTTATTTATTTAACTCTCTGCGAAAAATCCCTCAGTCTCAAGTTAAGTTCCAGTTTATAAAATAATTCATCGTAGACCTGTACAGACACTTTAAAATATTTGAAAAATGAGTTATCATTTTCCCTTAATTTTCCCCGCACAACAACCTCGATTGAATAAACGGGCTTACTGGGTTTCGTTTTTTTTTTGCTATTCGTCGTCGTTTAGCTAAATAATAATAAATTAAATTCTCCATCGAGACGACTATACAAGCACACCGTTCAAATGAACTAGCGACACTACGTAAATCGGTCGCGTGTCCACGCGCGTGGCCACGTGCGGGGCCCCGCGCGGGTCCACGCGCGTGTCTCCGCGCGGCAACCCGGACGGGACCACGCGCGGGGCCACGCGCGGGGCCACGCGCGGAGCCACTCACGGGGCCACGCGCGGGACCACGGACGTGGACCCGCGACGGTTGCCCGTCGCGGGGACCCGTTTAACGCAGCGTCGGGCCTTAGACATTCCCTCGACCACCTCAAGAGCAGATATTACGTCGTCGTGTCATTATTGTGTCGTCTGACATGTCCCCAAACATTCTTAATTATTGTCTTCCGTTAATAACCAATTAATGGTTTGTCTCGGACAACATTATTCGCCCTAACTCCGCAAGCAAATCAGACGCATTTTTGTATTGTATATCTCTTTTAGGGCGATTATTGAATAAGCAACATCGTGATATTGTCTCGGCACAAGTCAAGCAATCGACGAGAACAACTAATTTTTTGTTGATAGTGCCCCCTTTGTATCCACTGATCGTACTCTGATAGGCTAGGTGAGAAGACGATATCCCAGGAATACTGTGAGGTGGCAATTCACCAATCGGCGGACGACATATCGACATACTCGTTTGATTAGCAACTACGAGTAGGTATGTACTGAGTCAATAACAGGCCTATCGTGTGCGGCAGACTAGTATTGGTACCCATACCCCATTTGGGTGAAATTGTTACTATTAAGTCATCCCAAACCCTATATTTTTTTTTTATCCGATCATACAATATCGCTCAAACAGAAAACGAATTTTGAATCGATTGTATTACATATAGCTAATCTCGTACCATATTCGTTATGCGAATAATATACGATACTCTTATTTGATAATACAATTAACTTCAAGTATCTAGTACTGTATGGCTCAGAGCTAGTTAGAGTTTGGTGAGTTGACGGTAAACCACGGTTGACCACAAGAAATAGTTTATTTCTTAAAGTTACAAAATAGTTATAAGTTGGATGCCAATCCGTGCCGATCGCGATAATTGCAATATGTCAACTAACTGTAATGTTTCGTGAATATTATTATATATTAATTGAGGTCGCATTGTCAGCAACCAAAACGTTGTACGTGCACCGTACAAGTACATTCAGGACATTGGCTTTAAGCGTATTTTATGAGAACAGATACAACGTACAATATGTTTACTTTACAACTACCAACTCGTGAAAGGCAGTAAATGTAAAAGGAAAATAAAGTGCAAGCAAATGAATATTCAAAGCGCTCTTCAATCGCTCACTACTATTCAATTTGTTGGCTTTATTCTCAGTGAAACTGGCAGTTCTGAAAGTACAATGGAGAGCGAACCGGAATTTGTATATTCGATCTTATTGTTATTGTTAACCGGTCTTTCACTGTCTAATCTTGTTAAAAGGAATAATTAAAGACAACCCACACATATTCTGTAGAAGTATTCGATGAAGGGAATTTCGCAGTTGCGTAGCGGTCTAAAGGGAGTCGTTCGACTTAACCTTTGGTTATCGTCTATAACAATGATTTTATTTACAATTCAGTTAGCGCCGTAATATTGCCGTTGAGATCGGGCCAAGCCGCAGCGGTAAGCCAGGGACCGAGATATTTTTACATAAAAAATGCTTTTCGCTACAAGGCTACGCCGTAGCACCGTAGCCCGTAGAGGTTTGTTTACTGAGATATGGTTGCAACTGGACTTGTTAACAGGTAGTACGATCCTATTTTTTTTATCTCTTAGTAAAAAAAAGACTGCTGGCTGTTTTAATCATGGTTAAAATACGTTATTGTTTTCACGGTTAAAACAGACAGTATGACCGAACGCTTTTTTGTTTGTTTTAAAAGTGATGAACTTTGTTTACGGTAGAACCGTTCAATGTATCCTAAACAATCTGCATGTGACCCAATTCCGTATATTCCGAAGTCAATTAACAAATATTTAGATACGGATTCATACTTTGTAGAAAGAAGAACTTATAGACTTATGAAGTAGGCGTAGCGTAGGCAGTTATTCGGTCCTTCTCCTACTTCTGAGAATCGCCTCAAAAGTTAAAACAAAGTTTAAACCGTATTTATTTAGAGAAATATTGCTTTTAGTTGGATAACTTTTGTAAATGTCGTGTTTACCTTCAGTGAGTCAATAAAAGTAACGATAACAATCTCTCGATGATTTGATTTTAATTTTTACCACCCGTAGCGGAGCGTTGTGCGGAACAGTGACGTTCAAACATAAATTAAGTTGAAACCAATCTCCTAAAACGCAGACCACACATTCGTTAATAGATTTAGGAGAATCCTAATAGATCCGAGTATGTGATCTGCCTGGGAGATTCATTTACGTAATGTTCGGTAAGTCGGCAACCGCACTGAGGCGGCGGCTATCACACCTCCAGCCTCGTTAACAGACATCCGCTCGTAAGTGAATTACGATACCAACTAGCTATCTGCAGGAATTATTCGCGAGTTAACTGACAGACATAAATACTAAACAGCAGCTATTCAGGCATGCCAGTGTAACCAGCGGCTGGCTACGAGTGGTAAACGGTTGTGGTTAATAATAGCTATGCGCGGATCAATAGTTCAGTACAATAAACAGTTAATGCATCAACCTACATACAGAGTTCCATACGACACGGCGTCTACTTTTGTTACTACAGCCAGATAAGTACCGGATTAAGTAACTGAAGGCAAATATGTTGATAAATAAAATGTTTGACGTCAGCTCATAAAATTAAAACATTAACTCGGAATTTCGCAGAAATACTTCAAAGTGATGTTAGCTCATAAAAACAGGCGCGCGGCAAGCAAAGTTGTCGCCTGTATCACGCTTTAAAAACATCCACGGTACGCAATCTTAACAGTTCGTTCCGACGCTTTTTTAACTTTCAGCTTTGTGTTAAAGTTAAACGAAAGTGAGAAATAAACGCCTGACTCCTGCGGCCGCGGCCAGAGTCTTTTAAACTTATAATTAATTTAGAGTTGTTACTGATCCGCGGTCGGATTTACGGGTCGACCGCTCGCCGGACTCGGCGATGTTCGCTCAGAGATTCAGATTAGAACGACTAAAGTCCGAATTAATTTGACTTTAATTGCGAAGATTGTGAAACAAAGTTTAGCGCGATATTGTGGACTCACCTTGATGTGTCAAACTTGTACTGCGGTCGTTTCATGAATAGCAGTCGGGGCAGGATGTGAATGAAAACTCGCTTCACCCAAGGCGCCATCCTGTGTGTCTGAGGCGAACGGAAGTGGACGTTTAGGACCACTACCGTCACACATATACTAAAAGCAATAAAAGGTTTTATTACACAACGACATGGGTACAATTAATAGCTTATATTGGCTCGTTGGAATAAACCGAAAACATGGAACATTCTGACCGTAACCGTAATTGGGTCCTTCCCGTTTGATATATTATTTTATACTAGTAGAACAAAACATTTCAATGGATTCGCAAACATTATTTTAAACAAACATTGAATCACAGATTAAATAGGGTATTGGAGTTTCGAACACCATCCAATATGTATCTTTCTTGTGTGTATTTTAAGGATCAATGACTAACAATCACGACCAACTACACACTTCTCTCTAAATTATTAATGTCAATAGTTTTATTCATAGGTTTGCACAATACCACTACAAATAGTGTTGGTAATTTGTTAGTTCCCTGCTGAATCAGGTAGTTCGCGCCACAGCCGTGTTACTGGTTTATTGATGAATAGTTAACTTGGTAATAGTGTGTTAAGCATCTATTATAATATACAGAAACTGTGGCACAACTGTTAAACTTACCTATATATGTTTGCACGACAGAATATGAAACGGAATATCTAATATCTTTAAACGTGCAATTCTTGTATTTATTTATATATAATCAGGATGTCGGAAACGGCTAAAAGGATTTTCCTGAAAGTTACAGATTAGGGGTTTTTCGGGTCAAGGAATCGATTTATTGAGGTCCCAGGTCCGAGAAAAACTCGGTTCCCAAGATATAGACATTTTAAAAAACCGGCCAAGTGTGTGTCGGGCCACGCACAGTGTAGGGTTCCGTAGTTGCAGATCAAAATACTTATGCGAACTAACTAAACTGATTCGCTGAATTTAATTTAAAAAAGAAGAATTTTCAAAATCGGTCCAGGAGTCTTTGAGAAATCGGGGAAAAATACATAAGAAAGAAGATTACAACGAATTTAGAACCTCCTCCTTTTTTTGAATTTAGTTAAAAATCGTTGACGATAAAAACCTACCTATCCCCAAAAAACATACCTATAAAAGCTGTAAAAATAAAGTTGACAAACTTACATTTGCAGTTGTCTCCGATACATTTTGTTTAAGAAAATATGATATCAAGTACATTTTATAAGTTGGTCGACTATTACTCGTAAAGTTGTAAAGCCTACTTAGTCATGATAATTTTCTTTTAAACTTCGTTATATGTACTACTATTGTGAATTTTTTCACACCCCCAAACATAACCGTTTAGCTGGTAGAGGGGGGGGACACTCGAATCGAGCAAAATTTAGCACTTTAAAGCTTAATATTTCACAAACGAATTTTTTATCAAAAAATTGTTAATGAAAACTATCATTATTTTTTAAAGGCCTATTTAATGATACCCCACACTAAGGGGTACGCGAGAAAAAAAAAAATCCTCACTTTACGTGTAAGTACTGGAGGTACCCTAAAAAAAAATATTTTACGAGATTTTATTTTACCACTTTTTCGGCACAACAAATCCGTATATTTACACCAAATTACAGCTCTCTAGTACTGTGCGTCTCTGAGCTAAACTGCGGACAGACGGACGGACGGACGGACGGACGGACGGACATGGCGAAACTATAAGGGTTCCTTGTTGACTACGGAACCCTAAAAACCGAGCGAATCTCGGTCAACCAGATATTTATTATAAAATAATAGCTGAAAAGTTAGATGGCTATACCTTTTTTAGGGTTCCGTAGTCAACAAGGAACCCTTATAGTTTCGCCATGTCCGTCCGTCCGTCCGTCCGTCCGTCCGTCCGTCTGTCCGCAGTTTAGCTCAGAGACGCACAGCACTAGAGAGCTGTAATTTGGTGAAAATATACGGATTTGTTGTGCCGAAAAAGTGGTAAAATAAAATCTCGAAAAATATTTTTTTTTAGGGTACCTCCAGTACTTACACGTAAAGTGAGGATTTTTTTTTTCTCGCGTACCCCTTAGTGTGGGGTATCATTAAATAGGTCTTTAAAAAATATTGTTAGTTTCCATTAACAATTTTTTGATAAAAAAATTAGTTTGTGAAATATTAAGCTTTAAAGTGTTAAATTTTGCTCGACTCGAGTGTCCCCCCCCCTCTACCAGCTAAACGGTTATGTTTGGGGGTGTGAAAAAATTCACAATAGTAGTATATATAACGAAATTTAAAAGAAAATTATCATGACTAAGTAGGCTTTACAACTTTACGAGTAATAGTCGACCAACTTATAAAATGTACTTGGATTACATATTTTCTTAAACAAAATGTATCGGATTCAACTGCAAATGTAAGTTTGTCAACTTTATACGAGTATTTACAGCTTTAATAGGTATGTTTTTACGGTATGTTTTTTCGGGATAGGTAGGTTTTTATCGTCAACTATTTTAAACTAACTTCAAAAAAAGGAGGAGGTTCTAAATTCGTATTTTCCCCGATTTCTCAAAGACTCCTGGACCGATTTTGAAAATTCTTCTTTTTAAAATTAAATTCAGCGAATCAGTTTAGTTAGTTCGCATAAGTATTTTGATGGGCAGTTACGGAACCCTACACTGAGCGTGGCCCGACACGCACTTGGCCGGTTTTGTTAACTTAATGTACTCAAAATGCCTTTACCGAGTAACAAACTATTGTTATTTTCTATCTCTTTTATAAAGCATGCTTATCGGGACGACTGAAATACATTTCACTGCCAATTAAAAAAACTTTATTGACTTTTATAACAAGTTTTCTAAATAGTTTTTCCATAAAAATGTGTCTAAATTGCATTACATAATATAACCAGCTTTAGCTTAGAGTTGTAGCGTCTGTAGTAGTTCAGAGCAAAGGTTTCCAATTATCCTAACCCAAAGTTGGACGCTAGGGTGTTAAAAATTTAATTTTCTTGAAGCTAGAGCACGCAATCAAATAACTTGTTTAGAAAACCAACTTTTAATTTATATGGAAATGTGGTAGCTGGCACGCCCCAACCGAGCCATATTTAAATAAATTACTTTTGTCCAAAATGTATTATTATGGCGCCTTTGATTTTGTAAAATTGAACTCGAAGTAAGCTTTGATCTTTTTTAATATCTAGAGGGTTAACATTATTTAAGGTAAAGGATTTGTCTTCTTTGCTAAGAATATAATTGTACCTACAATTTTGGTTTAGAATTGTATAAATAATATCATCCGCAAAGCTTTATTCAAGGCAATTATTTATAGAATTTGACTCCGCAATGAAAGCTTTTGTTAAGATAATAATAGTCCTTTGTCTCGTATCGTACCACAAACAAAATAAAGAGCAATACTCGGAACCAAGGATTACTGTTAATGTGTAATAAGAGGACATACATTTGTATTAGTGGTTTCCTCCGTGTGACGAGGATCAGAGCTACGCCAAGAATTAAATTAAACACCCTCCACTCTCAATTTACGAAATTATTACATTCACCGAACAAACATAGAAACGACGGGAGTATCCTTGTTTATTTATTTTTAATCACGAGATAGTTCGTGTAGCTCAATGGTAGTTTAGACTTGCGGAGTTTCCTCTTTAGAGCTATAAAACTTTTTGAAACGGTCGTAGTGGGTCGTAGCGTGGCTTCTTAGCTATCAAACTGCACATTTTTGATGTAGACAACTTGGGTGTAGACAGTTGATATAGACATTTAAATAAACCAGTTTTATTTGAATTTACTGTTAGGGCGACTTTCACCAAAAGCACAAAATTCAATAGAATTTTGACATTAAATAAAATATTAAACATGTTTAACTTTTGGTGAAAGTCGCCCTTAGTCGGTTAGTGGAACAGATTAATATAAATACTTAATTATAAATACTTAATTTAATGTAGCAAATCCTTTAAGCGCCATTTAGACGATGCAAGAACTCGAACGCGAGTTGCGTTACATTGCGGAATTTATAGGTATAACAAATTCGGTTAATGAAACAAATGCCGCAATGTAGTGAAACTTGCATACGAGTTCTTGCTCCGTCTAAATGGCGCTTTAAAGTAATAGCGATTTGATTATATAAAATTAATACATGTATAACCGCTAGTTTCCCAAACCGTAACTTGTAAAATAATTACGTAGCTACATGTTTTACATGCCAACATCAAACTGTCACTGCCGCCAACAAGGAATGCCATCGTAAATATTAATTTAGCCTTCAAGAGACATAAACTAGCACGTCATCAAATAATAGACATTTCGCATTATGTGGAGGAGTAAACTATTCTTGTACAATATGCGAAGGCGCGGGGGGAAGCGTACAATAAATTCCTCTTATGTCAAACTTTACGACAGCATTGTAACCTTACAAGAAGGCGGGAAAGTTACTGCTCAAACTACGGAGCTTTACTACACGAGGCCAAATGAGTAGCCACCCGGACATGAGAAAAACTACAAACCGAGCTACCTCAGGTAAGATAAGGCCGTCCCTAAGGTCGTCTTGGGATGACCCTTCCTCCGGTTCTGCGGTCATCAACAATCCGCTTGTGCATGTCAACTGGTCCTACTTTTTTGGGACAGGGTTATTTCATTACGGTCGGTTGAAGGCACTTACCTGATAGATACGAGAATCATGGCGAATATAAGATACTTTCCCAAGAGGGGCACAACCAAGGACGTAGGAGGGATGATCTCGACGACCAGTAGGAAGAACACGTGGAGACTAATTAATATCGAGATCGATAGTGTGACCTGTGGACAAAATAAAAAACGAGGTTAATTTATTTTTCTTTGAAGGTGTGGTCGCGCGACTTTTCGAATATTTAACTATTGAAAATTGCTATTGAAGGACATCGAGAATTTTAGTCTCTACGAGTCTGAAAGTCCCTCCCGCCCTGCCCTGGGTGGGAAGACTGATTTGATGATTTTACCACGTAAAAAAAATAAGTTGTTTTCGCTCACGTGTTTTTTTTTAATTATCTCATGGGGTTGTTATCTCTGTGCCAACATCCAAATCCAATCAGCCGGTCCGAGTGATTGAATAGCAAACAAACATCCAATCAAACATATGAAATTGAAATCCCAAACACTTTTCTTGGAAGGAACTTGCCTTTCCTTAACTCGGACAGTTTCACAAAGTCCCGTTGGTTTTCATAAGATTTTGTAAGTTTTGTTTAGTGTATATTCAACGGTTACATAAAAATAACATTTTTGATACCTATCAAGTGGAATTTGATTTACATAAACTTGCATATTTGACACCGAGTCACTTAACCCGAATATAAATAATTCGATCATAGTGATTGACGACTTTTATCCATCCACGCATACAACATGAAGAATTTCTGATAAAAATCCGCTAGGTTCACGGTTTTTTACGAGTTACGAAGGATTTTACGTAGAAAGCGGTTTATGTAAAAAAGTATTTTTCAGCTCGATTGGGGAATAGTGTAGAACGGGAATAGATGAGATTATTGAGTTATATTGTCATACTTGAATAGATGTTGCAAAGTCTGATATAAAAAAATTCTAATTTTCATGCTACTTCGCAATGATTAGCATCAGAAATAGCTGGCCACTCCTCTTTCTTTTAGCGTGGTAAAATCATCAAATGAGTCCTCCCACCCAGAGCAGAGCTTGAGGGACTGTCAGACTCGTACTAACTAAAATCCACGGTGTCCTTAAAAAGCCCTTTACGTTCCATGGTCACGGAAATTCGTGAGTCCCATGACCGTAACCGTCCACTGCTGGACATAGGCCTCTCGAATCGCACGTCATTTCACTCGATACTACTTAGTTAGGCCCACTTGCAGAAACCCGAGTTATCTTTTAAACTCAGAGAAAACTAATTGTAGAATATGTAAATGCGCGGCGTTTTTTGTGCAAAGATTATAAACAGTAATCAGATTAGATATTTACACGGTTTTGGAAACTGGACAAATAATGTGCCTACTGAAATATCATAATTCTCTTCTTTTTTTTGAAACGTTGCTTCGAATCGAACCCGCGACGTCAGATGTACTTATAACCTATCAGCAGAATAGATATTACTTATATAAAGTTTTCGTGTAACATTCAAAGTCTAAAACATTATTATTAATTGTTGATAATGTAGGCACAAATGTAATCACAACTCCACTGACGAATATCTGAGAACATAATGAGGATGAAGTATTTGCCACGCAATGTTATCTTTACATAATTAACTGCTCTTCTGTTCAAGAGAGATATAGCCGAATTTCAAAGTCAAATCAGATGATGTTTTCGAAGAGTATAAAAAAAAAAAAAATTGGTATATCAGAAACGATCTAACGTATAAAGACCAACATGAACTAGGTGATACCTGAGAAAAAAATATTTTACCTAGAAGACTTTTTGGTGATTGAAAAGTTACAGCCAATGAGCCAATGACGCCCCTCGAGACAGATAAAAGGGACCGCCAACTCTTCGGTATATGTAAGCCGATATCGAATCGATATCAAAAGTGTATGCCAGTTCAGGGTACTATAATTTATCTAAGGCTGAGAATATACTTTTTCATATTCAAAACATATAGCTAGTAGGCATTAAATAATAAATTACATTTTTTAAATTTACTACAAGAGTAGGAGAATTATGTATAAAAGAGTATTTCTCATTACTAAAATGTATTGCTAATAATTATACATGCCGGAGTAAATGATAGATGGCATGCGTTAATTTTTGTTCATTATCTGTTATGCTTCATTTTGCAAAATTGACTTTGAACGTTTAAACAGAAACCAAACGTTTACTTGTAACTTAATAACACGCTTGATTGAACAATTTCGCGGTAATTTATGAAGCTTTTTAATGTAAACACAACATAAACCTTCTGATTCTAAGAAAACGAAGCCTGCTAATAAAAACAATACTCTGAATGGAGCGGAATAGCAAAGAATAGATGATTCCTGTCAGAGTTCTACGGCGTAGCAAAGGCGTAGCACATTGGCTACGAGGCGACAGCTACGTCGCTCGTAGCAATACTACGATTTATTTTTAAAGAACCGTTTTACTTGCCTCATTAAAAGCCTCATCAAAATAACTTAGAAACATACTGTAGGAACCAAAAAAACATTATTGTCTAATAACTTAGGTACCAAGTTTTTTATTTTTATTTTAAAGTGAGTGCAAGTAAAGTAAATGAACGCGAAAGTTTTTCTTTTCTTTTTTTTAACATGACCACGTACTTGTAATGTATCCTGTATCGTAGGTGGGCTTACAAACATTAAAACTCACATACAAACGGACAGACACGGAATTGAATTGAAAATACTAAATTACTTGAGACTTAAAATCTACTTTAGAGCACACAATATTTGTTCCGTTCGGGAATGGAACCCGTGACACGTAGCGCTGCAATCGATCGCTTCGCCACTGCGTTAACATTGCTACTTGTAGCTCTACAGTAGATACGACATTATGGTATTAATGTTTACGTTAATTGTAGAAGTAATATATAATAAAGTGAATATTAATTTATAATAACGGGTTTAAATAATAGGTTCTTTCCCAAGTAAACTGAGATAAGCAGGTAAATTAATTATCTAACAATATAAATTAGGCAGATAATAAATACATAGCGCTTTCCCATATGACATTTATTAGACAGATTATAAGAAGTCCTTGAATACGCTAGTTTTTCACTATTATTCGTATTAAGTGGTTTAGCTGGAAAGATATGTGGCGGAAATTTTCTCAGCACACACCATCAGCCTATAATGTTCCCACTGCTGGGACACAGGCCTCCTCTCTTTGAGAGGAAGTGGGCCATAATCCACCATGCGGGCCTAGTGCGGGTAGGCAGATGTCACATGTCTTCGAATTTTTGGTTCTAGGATATGCCGGTTTCCTCACAATGTTTTCCTTCGCGGGGTTCGAACCCACGACCTACAACTCGTAAGTCGGGACCGATACCACTGGGCCACCACTGCTCTCAGCACACATCATTTTATTAGGTCAGATGCATGTGATTTATAAACATTTTTTTTATCGTGGTAAAATCATCAAATGAGTCCTCCCACCCCGGCCAGGGCGGTAGGGACTGTCAGACTCGTACTGATTAAAATCCACGGTGTCCTTCAATAGCCCTTTATGTTCCGGGGTCACGGTAATGAGACATGTCCCGAGACCCCGGCTTTGGCCCTATATAGAGGGGCCCCGTCATAATGATGGCACTCTATGAGGCGCGCGTGGAACACAACGCGCCGTCGACCCGGGTAGGGTCCATGGTCGGACAGCGAGCCGCCCGTTACTCGCCACTCGCATGCCTGCGATGTAAGTTTAATATAAACAAAAATAAAATTAAGTAAAATGACGATGATGGTGAATTAGCGGACTATAAAATTCATAAAAAATGGTAGTGAAGCTATTTAGGAATATCACCTCAAATTCATCTTTCTATTTCAGTAATATTTCCTTTAACAAGATTACAATTCCCAGTTTCAAAAATAATATCTTGTCTTATAATAGGGTCCATGGTCGGACAGCGAGCCGCCCATTACTCGTCGCCCACATGCCCGCCATGTAAGTTTAATATAAACAAAAAAAAATATTAAGTAAAATGACGATGAATTAACGGACTATAAAATTCATAAAAAAAAACTTTAAAATTCATCTATCTATTTCAGTAATATTTACAATTCCCAGTTGCAAACATAATGCGGCAATTAGACATTTGTATGCGCAGTCGATGAAAGTGTAAGCTAATGTAAGCTTAATGTATTCCACATTCTCCTTAACCTGATCACTGTACATGTGGGCGTACAATATTGCCATATCTTCTTAACACATTTAGAGATAACAGTCTAATGTCATTAGTTTACATCCCCCCCGATACAATCGCTTGCTAACGCACGACACTCGAGGGAGGGGTGTAAATCATAACTAAGCTCGATTTGAACGTTTCACACACAAATGTAATACATTTTTATTACGTTGGGGTGGGTAATCACAAGAGAGCAATAAAAGAACACGTTGAGTAATCGTATTTAAGCAATTTGAACCTCAGCGGTTGTAACAATATTCACTGTGAAACTTTACGGACCGCCCCAACTTTGTCGACAAAACGCGAGGAATTTTTGTTAATTTGTTTTTAGAAGTTCTCTCCAATAACAGAGCGTATGAAATTTTATTCATGTGGGTTAAATTAATATAATAAAAAAACATGAGGTGCTTTCCATTTCATAGCTTGGGATTTTTATTGTTATTGATATTTTTCTATTTATTTTATTAAATAAGGTATTTGATGCAATTTAAATATCAAATGATTTCGATTAAAAATAATTTTTAAATTTTACGGTGAGCTTTCCGTAAAAAAACAAAGTATTTACTCGTAAACTGTACAATAACATGAAATTTTAAGAGAAATGTTAGGAAAAAGTTTTACCGATTAATAATGTACACATTCAGTATCGATTTAAACTAATGTTGAACTAATAAAACACGAGAAAACCCCGAACGCTGGACCCAGAGTACCGTTTTCTCTAAATAAAATATCCGACTATAGTACCTACATAGATCATAGGAGACAACGAATTCCCAACGGGAGCTTTAACGAGCTTTATAGGCTTAATCTCTTTGAAAAGAAGTGCACATAAATATTTCTACATCGTTTTCATGTATTTGTGAGTAAAATATCTAGATACAGAATAAAAAAGATTAAATTAAGATACATAATATATTAATTGTCTTAACATCGCTTCTTCTAAATCGGTAACTTTCTAAAATAAGCATGCATTTGCCACATACTCGTTATATAGAAACACATTTCACAAAGCAAGTTTTGTAAAGTGATAGGTACAATATAGCTCGTGTCACGAAAATAAACGTTTCTCTAATGATTATTTCTCTTTGTCTCTCTCTTTCGAGAGAGAAATACGTGAAACGTGCAGTGGCCCGTTGTGGAATGAGACACTAACCAAAACCGGTATGCGTTGTGCAAGTTTACCCAAATGCTTTCTATCACCTTTTGGGAGGGCGTGGGACTTATTCCATCACCGTGATCCCGGAACAGAAAGGGCTATTGAAGGACACCGCGGATTTTAGTCAGTACGAGTCTGACAGTCCCTCCCGCCCTGCCTGGAGTGGGACGACTGATTTGATGATTTTACCACGCTAAAAGAAAAAGCAGTGGCCAGCTATTTCTGATCCGAATTATTGTGAAGTAGCATAAAATTAGACTTTTTTATGTCAGACTTGCATCATTTTATGATATCACCACGTTAAAAAAATACTCGTACCTTTTGGGATTACATTCAACATTTTACAAACCCGAGTTTTATCAATTAAGTTGCTGTCTACATTTTTCATGTAAAAATGATATTTCATAAAAAAGTTCATCCCTTTTTTGACGCCCTTAGGGGATGAATTTCGTAAAATGCGCTCTCAGTGCTCACCTACATTATTCAAGCGGTTTTAGCTTTGAGTTAATCGATCAGTCAGCCAGTGAGTTTCTTCTTATAAACTGACTGATATACACATAATAGACTAACTGTTTCCCCGGGGTTTTACTCTCGCTGCTTGGCTCTTATTGTAGTGCAGATGATGCAGCATGTGGACAATCCAACAATTTTTTTTTTCAATTCGTACCAGCAGTTCCTGAGATTAGCGCGTTCAATCAAACAAACTCTACAGCTTTATAATATTAGCATAGATTATTAAAAAACTTACCTTCTCTCCGCTATCTGAAGGCAGGTAAAATGTCAGGACGGTAAGGAACGAGATGCCCATACAAGGAATGATGATGTTCACTGTGTAGAACAGCGTTTTTCTCCGCATAGTGATGTTGAATGTGATGTCCAGGTACGGCTCGTCGCAACACGTGTAGAACTTTTCATTCCTGTTCAAAGAAATTTGGAATTTATAACAAAAACTTACTGAAAGAAAACTTGTAACAATTTTATTATTGTCGAACTGAACAACGAACAAAGCCAATATTATATAGATCTTTCTAGCGATAGCTCTAGACAATGGTCGTCAAAAATTTTACACATGAAAATGTCAGACTTCACTGTCGGATCGGATCGATTATGATGAATTTGGTACGAAGATAGATGGGACCTTATAGACGGTCACAGGCTATATAAGGGGGCCTCTAAACGGTCAATAATATTTCACAATTTTATATTGCGCAATATAATTGACCGTTTAGAGTAAACATTAAAGATTGCGCAGTGATTGATCGAAAACTGTGCAGTTCGTATTATTGTGCAATATAATTGCTGGTTTGGATTCAGAGCGCCTTTCAATCTTATTGTGCAATTAAAAGTATTGTATAATGTTATTGTAGGTCTAGGGGCCGCCTAAGAGTTGGAACCCGTGAAAGCGAATCACGGGCTACAGTTAGTTTCTTTTGCGACCTGAGTGTCAAAATTGTAAGCATTGTTTTAAATAATTATAATAATCAGCGTCAAAGTACTTAGACAACTTTGAGGACGGTATCGTTATTGTATTTCCCGTAAAATGTGTCGTATTCAATTACTCAAAACGCGTAGAACTCTGAAATTCAATTACTGGACGGAATACAGCCATTGAGTCTGTTACAGAGGCTCTCCAAACAGAACTTTGTAAAAGTCAAACATCAATAACGACACTTTTGCCTTTCAGTTACAGTAAAAGTTTTATAAGCGATTTTAATATTTAAATATCGTTTGATAGGCGGGCAATAGAAACTTTTAAGTAGTTCTTATTAAGGCCGTGGAATTGTAAGACTACTTTGGGCCTTCCAAAAAGTTTTGAATAGTTAGACAGTAGTACCTTAGAAACTCGAATTTAAATTAGTTGTACTTATTTAATACCTACGCCTGTACAGTTTACATAGTAAATCTAACTAGCTATGTAAACCTAAACGATCACAAATTTTGTAAAACAATATTTTATGAGTGGCCATATAAGAAGTGTTCGTGTAATTTCATAGAGTAGCTCGTAAAAGCTTTGAAGGAATATGAAAATGGCATTTATATCGTTTCAAGGGAAATCATTTTATATGGAAAAGCGCAGTTTGTCCCGACCGTCTAGCTATCCGTCAATCAAACGAAGGGTTACATTCCATATGCAGAGTTACGATATAATATTTCACGGTTATAAAACATGCTCGTTTTATATTGGGCTAATATTTTTGGAGGAAACCAAGTGCTGTACAATTTTATTATAAACATTGTATGTACAGACGTTTGTTAATTTCAATCGATTTTGTCTGTTTCTTCGTACGAGTATGTCGCCTGTTATCAATTAAAATTTTCTGCAAGAAAACACGAAGCAACTAACAGCTTTTCGTTGTAGATGTTTTATAAAAACTCGTTAATTTGAACCTTGAACAGTGACTACGAACGCGTCTTTAAAAACATGGCAGCTTGTAAAACCACTTGACAATTTTACCGTTGCAATAGCTTTGTTAACGTGGAAATGCGAACTTTATTCAAAGCAAGTAGGAGTCAGCCGCGAGCTGTGTTACAACTACAGAATATGTATAAAAGGACATTACCGGAGGCTCGTCTGTAAGTAGATTTTATTGTGTTGCTTCGGCAAGGGCTTTTGTTACTGCAACATTTTCACAATACGCCACCCGTGAAAGTAAAGCTGAAATACTGTTTTATTCTAATGACGTATTTTAACGTCAGTATTTTAAAGGCGAGTCATTTTTATGAAATTTTTATTTCTAAGAACAACAACCTTTGACTGCTTGCTTTCTTTTAAGAATTCCGAACACCTCTTCCTTTTTAAAATCCTCTTTGAATTTTAAAATGGCGTCCATAAAAGAAAATGTGCATTAAGGTAAAGCCAGGGTCTGCTCAGCGTTTTTAGACAGGCAGATTAGATTATTTAGTGGATATCGAGGTGCTTGAACCTACGACATCGTGACTTATCGGAACATCTTATTCAGGTATTACCGTCACGCATTTTAAAGGGGTCGAAATCAGTACGTGTAAGGTGTAATTTCAGAAGCAAGCGTAGCTTAACGTGGTAAAGCGGATACACGTCGTAAAAGTGATGGCGAGGTAAGTGACGCCGGGTTAATAATGACACTCGTGTGTTCGAGAGGCGGATAACGGCCCGTGCCGGCAAGGAGGGGCTGAGGACAAACGACCGTACATCGAGCTCCAATTAACTTTTGTTTACCGCCTACGGGACGTATTTCGTGCTGTATTAACCTTTTTTTGGTCCTTTTTTTAATCACTGTTCAAGAAGGTACCACTAAAGTATTTTGATAAAAATACTCAAAGGGAGTTGACCCTTTCAGTGAATGTACTATACATACATGTATATGGAAGCTGTAACTTTAATACCAAACAATTAGGTAAATGTTAAAAGACCAAAGAAAGGATATACTAAAATAAAAGAATTGGACTTCTGCGGTAATAACATAAACTACTGATAGCGGTCATTTAGTTCAGCCGTCACCGGCCCGCCTACAATAACTGAAACTAAACGGTCGTACGATAAACTTTTATATTTCCAAGCACGAACAGACTATCCTTACACTGTCGTAGTTTAAATAATTCAAGGAAATGTGAGAGAACATCGTTGGGCTCATCCGTCACACTCGTACACCGGTTATTATTTTACGGCGAGATCAACTGCGAATAACACGGGATATATCTTTTGTAACATTACACACGGAACTTTGCACTGTTATTTCAGGTTTAGTTTATGAGCTCAAGCACTGGATTAATCCAGTTAGTAGCTCGGGAGCAGATGGAACGAAAGCTTGCAAAAGAAACAGATTGACTATCTGTATAACGGACAGAAACTAATATAAAACGAGACAAGTCTTTCTTTAGACTCTCTCCAATCCGGAACTTGCGAATAATAAAGACGGCTCGGAAGGGAAAGAAAGTTGAAGAAAGTTGGAAAAATGGTAGTTATGTCAGCGTGGGATGAGCAGTACGTCGTCGAATGTAACGAAATACTGCGTTTTTTGAGGAAGATAATTCGTAATATCAAATATAAAAGAAAATAACGCCCATTATTTAAATCTTTTCATAGCTAAAATTCTTATTCATCATGATTGCAAATAGAGCGTGGAATTACAGCTGGAATAACCGGTAGCAGTTTGTAAAATTGAAAGAGAATTTTCGGTATTCATACTTTCTAAGAAGGATTACGTACCTGACAGCCGGCACCTCAAGTATGTCCCACTCCACGGACATGTAGAACTCCGACAAGTCAACGCCCACCGACACCACGTTGCTGCCCGCCTGCTCGTCCATGTGCCTCAGGTCCACCTGTGTACATACCAACTCACAAAACTATTTACTCGTCCCAACGTTCGCGAAGATTCACAAGGCACCGGAGCTCAAATGAATATATTCATCTTAGGCCTACATCTTGAATGAACAAAATTGATTAGAATTTCAAATGTGGGGTATGCAGGAGATACGTGCGTCTTGATTGCGATTATGAACGTCACGTGTACGGTTTGAAAAGAGCTCACATTTCAAGCTTGTTTCAATTAAAGCGACCTCGGTTAGACCACATCTTGAAAGGAAAAATAAAGTAATTGTGATTTATTCCGATATATAAATTATATTTGTGTTGTATTCTAAGAGTATTTAAGCTATTTTCGTCTTTTATTCTTGTTTTCCCAGATGTAATGTATGGTTACTTATCTTTCTTTAAATCATAAGGCGTCCATGACTCTGGAAAAAATCTGTTAATAATTACTTACTTAGTCATATTACTCACACATTAACATTTAGTAAGTCTCCGGTGCCAAAAAAGATATCATTATTATTGTAACTATTTTCTTAAAAATTAAATGAGTACTCTAGTTAAATACACATCGATAACTTTAAAAGACACATATACAAGGAAGTTTAACACGTTTGCTATTATTTGTTTAATCTTATGATATGCGTTTAGAATGATGCAGGTTAGTTCTACTTATTAGTATCTCATATGGAGTAAAAAACAATGAAGAATTTGTTAAAATATTATAAGAATTTAATTTAATTCCTATATACAATATCCGCGTGTAATTGTAACTGCCATCCAAGATAACCAAGTAAGAATGAGTAATCTATAGTCATTAGCGGCTACATTCGTGCCACACGATGGCTTATCGTATATCAGATGTTCAGCTAATCGAACATTATTTTTTACTCCATCGTAGGATAGTGATTAGTTGTTATGTCTATTTATTTAAGTTTAATTCATTGCCTATTTAGTCATAAGAATTACTTATTTGATACATGCACCCTGTCACACAATGTGTTGAATTCTCTAGATAAAAATCCCATCAAATCTTGCCAACGCAGACATTTAAACTGTGTACTTCATCACTGTCTCGAACTCTCTGTATAAAAGATCAGTATATTCCAAGCTGGTGTTCGCATAGGATGCCTCGAAACAATACCACAGAGTGTGCCAAGTGGGATGTACCTGAGTACAAACTGAGAGCAAAACCTTTAACGACAAACCGACACACTTATCTTCAATGAAGACATGTCACAACAATTCGATTCATGCGAAGAAATAACAACGCGAAAACACAGAAAACACCGAATATAACGAGTGATCGTGGAGCTTTCGACAAGAGTAAATAGGATGAGGACGACCTCCTTCTCTTCGTTCCTTAACGTTATCGCGTAGAATAAGCGCACTACTTCGTGTCGGATATCGTGTCTCGGAAGTAGCGCACTTCATTCTCAACGACTCGTCAAAAAATCTGATAAGGAGGTCGAAAGCGCCGGCTCCGCCGCGCGTGTGTGTGTCGCGCGGACGCAGCGTCTCAAGCGACCCGCCTCATACCAACTCGGGCTGGGCCTCTTTGTCTAATGAACCGACGATTGCGTTCGTTATAGTGCCGGCGTGTTGGCATAAGACGCGTGCTTCGGTCGAGTGTTGTAATAGCATGCAACGACCGTCTCCTCGACAGCCCGAGGGTCCTCGACGCTTCGACGAGACGGCGAGTTCTACTTTAACATTTAGATTTTTGTGCATTATGGACTCCGTGTCAAGATTGGGAGTGGTATCGTCTTTCTTTGAAATGACAACATGCAATGGACTGCCAGCGACACCACACTAGGTACAGCCAGTAAATATATGAGTCGCTAATAGGGAAAGGTATAAAATATGCAACATGATGACTATTTTATGCTCGATAGTGTAGAGCAACAAGTGTGATCTTTATCGTTCGTTTGGTTTCACGTGCTGTGCTAAACCTCTGTTCGCGTGTAGGTTTGTGTGAAGCAGTGTACAAGAGTTAGTCGCGGCCGCGTCGAGCGGCGAGCGGCGCGCCGTGATCGGGAATGCAAGTGATTCGGAAACAAGCGAGAGTCATGCGGTGAGTGGAGTGTACACTGACGGGGACCATGCAGCAAGCTCGTGTGGCGGGCGTGTGGCGGGTGTGTGTGTGTGTGTGGCGCGAGCGGAGCCAGCTATGGGAGGGTGTGACAGCTCCGAGAGACGCCGCTCCGCGTACTGATGCGATTGTTAGCTCATCGTTCATCTAGGTGGTATTTACCTTCGCACTCGCGGCTTATCGTGTAGCACGGAAAGGCTCTGTCGGAGCGGGATGTGTCGGGTAGGAACGGATCGAGTGAAGTTATTGCATCCCATATCACCTGGCTGTTAGAATTTTATACCTTTCCGTGTCGAGCGAGGAAGGCCGAACGAGCTAAGTGGACCGGCCGAGGATATTCTGGAGCATTCGTGATCACGCACGTCGACATAACCGCTACTCCATATACTTAATCATCACCATCGCAATAGAAATGTAAACTTGCAACATGTCAGAGCTACGGAGCGAGCCGGGGGCGGGGAGCGGGCGTCGGCACCGAACACACGCTCTTCGCCACTACTCTAGCGTCGTCGTTACAGTCAATATGTAAAAGTGAGATAACATACCACATGGACAGAAAAGTAATATAATTACACGACGAATTACGTTCGAGCCAACAAGCTATTGCATGGACATCGGCCGGGGCGGCGGGCCCTACGGCTACGGCCCGCGCGCACGGCGCCAAGCAGCGTACAGCGGGGCGTCACCTTGAAGCCGTCATACGTCCAGCTGCCTAACTTAAGCACACAGGTTTGCACGTCGTAAGGAAAGAACTCGACGTCGATCGAGCACGAGGACTTATAGACGGCGGGCGGCTGCCACACCACCATTCCGTTGTAGTAGACGGTGGCCTTGGTCATCAGCGTCACCTCGTAGTTGCCGTCGGCGCTGCGGACAAACAGAGCGGTCAGCGAGAGCAGTGACGGAGCTCCACGCAATTACCTTGAATCCGTCGTACGTCCAGCTACCGAACTTAAGAACGCATGTTTGCTCGTCGAAAGGAAAATATTCCACGTCTATTTCGCAGGAAGACTTGTAAATGGCGGGTGGTTTCCATTCCACCAGCCCCTGATGATAGATGGTCGCCTTGGTCGCCAACGTTACCTCGAAGTTGCCGTCGGCACTGTAATGTTAACGCACGTTTACAAGCCGTCTCGCGGCCCTACCGTTCAGTTGTGTCTCACCGAGAGCCCTCAAGTGCGTCAGTACGAGTATGTGGTGTGTGGACCATGTCACATGTGCGGGAAACTTTGTGTCACTAACAGTCTCAGAACATTCGATTAGTACAGTTACACGGGTTATTTGAGCTCTAAGTACTGATGTTACGTACGACGTACATTATTATGCTTCGTGTCAGTAGCTATACCGGTACTCGTGGTGCTGAGTTTATACAGCTCTCTACAACACAACGTGCAGACCTAAACAACGAAAAAAATACATTTGCTGTTTTTATTTTTTTAACGCGTTATGCGTATTTATTATGGTAATTCTTGACCAATATTAGGCAACTACTCATCGTATATTTACTCATTTAATCTACTCTCGCTGAAAGAAAACAATTAATGAGATAATTTAATCATAACATATTAAAATATTTTCCTATATTTTTTGACGATGTATTCGAAGATGAAGTATTTAATTGTAAGTCGTTATAAGAATTGATTTGTAACATCGACTAATAACAAAGGTTTTAATAACTTTTATAAGTTTACTTTGTTTATTGTAACACAATACAACACAACATTGAGCATGCATTAACAGCGAACGAAAATAGCATATATTTATTGCATCATTTATAGGTTTTTTTTTTATATTTAAACGATGTGAATGAAAACGAAGACATCCGATAAAAGAATGGAAAAATATGACAACAAAAATATGAAACACGGACGACGTACGAAACTCGATGATAAGGGTTAACAAATCACAGCGCGGGGGTCTATACACAGCGATTCGTTCATTGAAAGGGTCTTCATCGCAGGTGTTCCAGGTTTGAAGTGGAAGCAAAAATGTGCACATTAGAGGGGACGAGGCGGACGGGGCGGGGCACAGGTCGCGGGAAGGGACAGGAAATGAGTAACGATTGCTGTCCCGGCCATTTATCAAAGTCCGACGCCTCAAGGTGGCGGCTGCGACAAAATGAATGCCAACTACGAGCACAATATACAAGTAAAACTTGTAACTCGAGCTATGTCGGTGTGTTCACATTTAGTTTTATATGATTTTATTAAGAATCGTTTTAAAAAGGATTGTTACACACGATTGGATTACTTACCTATTTATTAATACTATAATCAACAGATGAAAATTTAAATTAAAAAGACAGCCTTTATCAATTTAATTTAATAGAAACAAAAAGTTAATTACGGTGAAAGATTAATTTCATTTTGTATATACAAAAAAATATTATTCTTAAACAAAGTAATCGTTTAAGCTATAATGATTACAATCCCGTACCATACTTTGAAAGCTGAAACGTTTTTTTTTTTTTTTTTTTTTTTTTTACGTGGTAAAATCATCAAATGAGTCCTCCAACCCCGGGCAGGGCGGGAGGGACTGTCAGACTTGTACTGACTAAAATCCACGGTGTCCTTCGGTAGCCCTTTGAGTGCCGGAGTCGCGGTATACGTGTGTCCCGCAACCCCGGCAGGACTGTGGCCCTCTATAGGGGGGCCCCGTCACTATGCTGACGCTCCTTGAGGCGCGCGTGGGACACAACGCGCCGTCGACCCGGGCATGGTCCTTGGTCGGGCAGCGAGTTGCCCTTTACTCGCCGCCCGCATGCCCGCGCCTACGGTGGCCGGAGATCGTCCCGCGACATCCGTCGCCGTGGGCGTCTACCACTGCGTCTCGGGCGGAGAGAGGACGGTATCCTCTGCCTCAAGCGGCCCGCCTCCTCCTTCGCAAGCATGACTGCTTCGCAGAAGGAGGCGACCGCCTCCCACTCCGTCTCGCCCCGCAGCATGGCCGCAACCAATGCCGGGCGCGAGAGGTCTCCGCCTATCGCCGCGGTGAGGACACGGCGGTGCTCCGCCCAAGCTGGGCATTCCTGCACCGTATGCTCCACCGTGTCCTCCGGGCGATCCTCGCAGTGGTGACACCCGGGCGTTTCCTCCTTTTTTATCATGCACAGGAACCTCCCGAAGCTGCCATGTCCGGTGAGGACCTGTGTCATGCGGTAGGTGAGGACGCCGTGGGACCTATCCAGCCACTCCTCAAAGAGGGGTCTTACAGCCGCGACTGCGGCTAGCCCGTACCTCGGTTGCGATAGTCGTTCTCTCCAGACTGCCCTGAGATCGCGCCGGAGCTCTTCCCGCCTCGTCTCGACTTCTCGAGGCATTAGGGATACGCCCCGACTCCGCGCCTCCACGCGCCACTCGTAGACGCGCAGGAGGGCAGTCGCCTCCAGATCCCAGGGCAGTGATCCGGCAAGGAGGTTGGCCGATTCGCCGGCGATCGTGCGGTATCCTCGGATCATTCGGATTGCCATGACCCTCTGGCATGCGACCAGCTTCTGTGGTCGCGTCCGAATGCTCAGGGCCCACACGGGGGCCCCGTAGAGGGCCATGGACCGCACGACGCCGGCGTGTAACCTCCGGCAGGGGGCGTTTGGCCCGCCGATATTGGGCAGGAGCCGCCCGAGGGCGGCTGATGCCCGGTTCAGCCTTGGGGCCAAACGCGAGAAATGCTCCCCGAAGTTCCATCGGCTGTCGAGGACGAGTCCCAGGTACTTCATCGTACCGCCGACGCCGATGCGAACCCCCCCCACCGTTATGTGGGACTCTGTCAGTGGCGCATTCAGATGGCCATGAAAACACATGGCCTCTGTCTTGTGCAGCGCCACTTCGAGTCCCAACTGCCGGATCCTCTCGACGACTATCGCAACCGCCCGCGTCGCCAAGTCGGCCGCCGCCTGGTGCGACACTCCCTCCGCCAGGACAAGCGTGTCGTCAGCGTAACATATTACGCTGACGTCTAGAGGGAGGTCGCCGCGCAGCACCCAGTCGAAACCGATGTCCCACAGGTGCGGTCCCAAGACCGATCCCTGTGGGACACCGCACGACATCTCTCGCCGGTTCCACTCTCCCCGGTGACCGGGGTAGATGACGGCTCTGTCCGTCAGGTAGTCCTCGACCGTGCGACGGAGGTAGGTCGGCACCCGGTGATACCGGAGTGCCTCCCTGATGCAACTCCAGGGCAGGGTGTTGAAGGCGTTGGAGATGTCCAAGGACACCGCCACGACGACCCTGCCCCGGGCTACTGCATCCCCCGTCGTGAGGGCTCTAACGCGCATGATGGCGTCCACCGTAGAGCGCCCCCTGCGGAAGCCATACTGGCTCTCCGACAGGTTCGGGCCCACGTGATTTAGGTGCCCGACGAGGCGGTCTGCAATTACTCTCTCAAGGAGCTTGCCCACCTCGTCGAGCAGCACGATGGGCCGGAATGCGGACGGAGAGTCCGCAGGGCGCCCAGGCTTCTGGATGAGGACCAGTTTCCCCGTCTTCCAACGAAGCGGGAACTGGCCCCTCGCCAAACACGCGCTAAAGAGCCCCCCCAAAGCTGAAACGTTTAACGTTCAAAATTAACTGTCTTCAGCCTTAATGGAAATTTTATTCTTAGAAGAGAAATCGATGCCTCTGTAGTAAGGTGAAATTTGCAAGGAGAACACTGGGAGAGAAAGGAGGCGTATTTGATCGCTGTATTTTCCTAAAACCTTGCAAGGTTTATCCCGCGAGAGTACACAGATAATTGTAAAATGTTTTCATTTTTTATTTAACGGCCAGTCAACATCAGTCACAAACATTTGTTATACGTTGTTTTAGCATTATAAAAGGCATTTTTATATGTTGCTAAATTGCTGTTGTTTGGAAAAGGATATAGCACTTTTGCTATTTAATTCGTACTCTTGTTATATGATAGTAATAAAATTACGCAATATTACATTTTCAGCATTGTTTTATTTTCATTCAATTGAAGTATACGTATGATTCCTGCTACTTAATAAAATATACGGAAACTAAATCTCAACTATGTGATATGAATATAAAGGATGATGTTTAATCTAATTCAACTACAGTTTTTGCAAATTCTATTTTTATGAGGGTTTCAAATAATTTCAGTTTAAGTGATAGATATACGCAGCCGGTAAAGGAGGGGAGAGGGCGACACAGTAATCTGGGCCTCCGTCAATTAGGACGGGTACAACGCAGAATTCACGGCTTATTGGTTTTTGTGGGACAATGCTATGCTTTTGTGAGCCTTTATCGCTAAGATTGTACTGTAAGTAAAATACGATTCGTTTATAGGCTTTGTTTCGTCCTTTCCACGCTACGGGATTTACTGGTATTCGCTACGATAAACACAATTCGGAGTTCAGAGATAAGTTATTCCAATTGTTACTGTGTGTTGTTAAATTTTGGGTCCAACATTCTTTGTATGATTATAATTGAGAAGCATGAAGCATGATTTGTGTTGAACTGATTTCTCAAACTCGTGATACAAGTCCTAACTTTGATTGTAATGGATTTACCCTCTGTCACTATATTCATTCATATTTCTAAGTAATTGGTAACTATGGGTATTTGTGAGCATGTCGGTGTTGGGTGGTTCGATGGTGTAGGTGTAAAACATAAGGGCACTAGTACAAAATAAGTGTAAATGGAATGTCATCTGTATTAATTTGGTACGTTTTAAAAATCTGGTGTAGCAACGAATCGTGGCGCATACAGCTCAGGGCTCGGACGAGTAGCTCTCAGCTTCTTTTGTAAAACACTTGTGTTACACTTCGGAGGCAGGCATATCTCATACACACTAGAAAAATACTGAAAACGTAAAAATCTGTTGAAGCAACCCTACATACTTCCAAAATAACTTCATCAGAAAAGTGTAACAAGATAATCTCGTTTACGCTGTTTGCAATATTAATCCTAACACCTTCATATTATGATTGCCCAATTAGGCCGTTTCTCTCCGAACTCGATCCAAAGTTAATTACATGTGTTACCTCGTAGTGAGCACATTTTCGTTTTCATTAGAGGCAATATAGCCAGCGACAGAATCACGGTAAATGATGCTGTCTCTTCCGTAATTAGGTTCTCCAGCAGTAAGTTAGAACAGTTTAACTTAGTGAACCCCGACTTGTTTGTAGTTCATATCGATCTAACTTAACTTGGAAAATATAAAGGAAATGGGAAAGGAATGAGAATATAGGTAACAAATCGCCCGAAAAATTTACTTTGGATATTAGATCTCGGAGTTTTCCTTAAACTCTGTTAGTGCTATCGGGGAAATTAGACGAGTATGCGGGCTCGCTAAGAAAACAAATGCCTGCAAATCTTTCTCTTTTTTCTTTTAGATTACAGAAATAAAATTGCTTTTTCGTTTCAAGCATTTCGTTTGGTCGTGAGTTTTGTAACAAGTGACTAAGTATTTAGAAACCAGATGAAATGTTTGGGCGCTATTGAAAATATTTCAGCTGAAACACCAAGTCGACCCGAAACTTTTTTCAGCAGTCACTCAACGTTAAATTAGCCATATTGGTTTAAAAGTTTTACCTTTCTATCATTTAGACGTTCCCTGAAAATGGGGTAATTCTTTAACAAAAACTTTGTGTGTTTGTGACTTATCCATCTTGGATGAGTCTGTTAAGTCTTAATTTAAATAATATATCTGGTTAACCGAGCTTCGCTCGGTTTTTAAAATGTCTATATCTTGGGAACCGAGCTTTTCTCGAACCTGGGATTTGATATATCGATTCCTTGAGCCGAAAAACCCCTAATCTGTAACTTTCATGAAAATCCTTGGAGCCGTTTCCGAGATCCTGATTATATATAAAGAATATACAAGAATTGCTCATTTACAGATATTAGATAGATAATGATGAAAATGAACTTGAGCATTACTCTCCAGAGCCCTGTTTATAAAATTACAGATTACAAAGCATTACGATTCGCTGCCTCACCTTCAATATTTATCAAAAAACAATTTAACGGTGGTATTTATTCGAAGCTTATAGATATGACTTGGTCTCACTTGTTATAGAGCACGATGTCTGGTCTCCAGATGTGGTCAGATGGTACGTGGAGCATGTGAACTCCGCCGTACTCTTTGGGTTCCCACCGCAGCTTGTAGTCATACCACGACTGCTCCACCCAAAGGTTCGTTGTCATTATCTGGTTCTTGAGATTCTGTTGAAGAAAAAGTCACGTTAGTTGAAGCTGAGTCTTATTACTTCTGCCTTTTTTTTTAAGTTCGGTAATGGAAGCAGGTTTTCAATTAATCATTTTTTTGGAATAAAATATACATAATCATGTACAGCAGCGAGTGGTATCGGCCCCGACTTAAGAGTTGCAGGTCGTGGGTTCGAACCCAGCCAGGCGCATTACTTTGTGTAATTTATTTCATCACCACTGCCCTCAAAACGGTGAAGGAAAACATCGTGAGGAAACCGGCATGTCCTAGAACCAAAAATTCGAAGACATGTAACCTCCACCAAACCGCACTGGGCCCGCTTGCTGGATTATGGCCCACTTCATCTCACAGAGAGGACTGTGTCCCAGCAGTGGGAACATTTATAGGTTGATAGTAATTCATTATATCGATTCTAGAATTTCACATAACTCAGGCTCTTTGTTAGGAAACGTAGTTATCTACTACGGCTCAGTGTACTAATTCGCACTGGACCTGCGTATCGCAAGTCACAACGAATGTTTTGCTCTAGGATAAGCCGGTTTTCTCACAACACTTCCCCCAACTCCAAGCGTGTTGAAGCAAAACTACAGCTGTAAACACTTTTATCTACCGAGCTTGCACTTGTCAACTCTAGGCACTGTCATATTGTTGCATTTACTTACGTGTTAAATATATGTGTATAGTCTAAATTATAATATACAACGTCTAACGTTAAATGCGCAAAACCTCTGGTGGGGTAACTCACCCCATGTTATTGAACAATGTTTGTTCTAAGACTTTTGGAAATTCTCATTTTGTATGAAAAAGCAAATATTTTTTACATATATATACAATGTTACACGTTAACAACGTTACACGTTGTATATACCTTTGCTCTTATTTCATCACATTTTTTTACCAATAAATAATCGCCAACCAGCTTGTTCACATCCATATGACTTTTTTGGCAAATGTTCGTTGGAAAAAGTATCAAGTTCTGTGTTCACCAGTATTATATCGGATACATTTCCAGTAGTGCGCGTTGGTATTCCACGGCTTAATTCCCCGAAGCCCATTCCATCATCTGTCGATGCGACGTTCGAATACGTAGTACCTCTAGATGGTTTATTCCGCTTATACGCACAAAGTATTTCGCTTACTCATTTATTTTGAGGATCTAATGCCGATGAGCGCCGACGTCCTGTATTTTCAGTGTCCCATTATATGCTTTAGCTGTGGTTATTCAATTAAATAGATAAAGAGTTTCATTTTAAATGAACATTAATCTTTCGCTAATCTGTATTTTATTTTCTTCTTTATAATTAAAATGATTGTTAGTGTGTTACACTTCTATGGTGTACCAATAACACTTTAGCTGTTGTCAAACAGACAGGGCGTGGCGAACGCGAAGCGAGCCGTTTTTGTTTGTAATGTATGGAATTGTTTGAAGCAAGTCAGATAGACTTTCGGATCGCTTTCGCTTTCCTATGTGACTGGATTGAAACAATTCCATACATTACAAATGAAAACGCTTCGGATCGCATTTGCTTTGCCTGTCAGTTTGACAATCCGAGTAGCTTTAGTGGGTTCTTCTGTACAAAAATCGTTCTATTTTACGTGGCATTGCTACGTATGCCGAGTACAGCTAATAATATAAAGCCAGAAATGATAAAACATGTTCACTACAAAATAATCCAAAAATCTCGATAAATAAAATTGCTATAGGTAATCTCAACGCTAGCAAAAGAAGTGGCAAAAATATTTCCACCTGTACCCATTCTCTTGTCATCCCTTTGTCGCCTTTGACTAAAAGTTGGGACTCACTTGATCAGAAACAACACGTATAAATAAGAACTTTTTATTTACTTCGTATTTTTGCTAGATTCCTCCCGAGCATTTCCCGTCTGCGGGACGTCAGATAAAATGTAAGTAGATTATTCTGTTAGACAATATTCTGTTATTTGCCGGGAACTAATCTGTTGAATGAGGCAGTCGTGCTTGTTACTAGAAAAATAATATCTTACGTCTCATCAAGATGAAATATTACTTTATTGCTTCCACAAACAGCGTTATTTATTTTTAGGAATTTACTACAACCATATCGTGTATACACAATTCCAATATTATCATAGAAAATATAAAAAGAAACTTGATTTTTTTGCAACACCAAAGCCTCGTAGACACACTTGCTACGTCGTAGCACTTCGTAGACCCGCGTAGTAATATCGCGCCGAACCCGAGCAATAGATACTGTCATTAAATCGAGGTCTGTATAATACGGCACTTTTGCCTTTACGTTTAGGGGTTATTGGCATAACAATATAAATAAAGTACAGTTATTACATCATAGGCAGCCAAAAAGACTTTATTATGCCATTCCCGGAAGGGTTCCATTTCCAAGTTATATTTGAACCCGAAGTAGTCCAATTCAAAAGTTTTATCATTTGGAACAGGATTATAAGAAGGCATTTTGCTGGATTATAAAGAAAATCTGCGAAATTTGGCACTTTAATAAAAGTTTTCTCTACCTTCTCGATAAATGGGGGTTTTTCTTCCAGCATGTAAAAGACTTTACGACAATTTTAATCTAGGTATTATCATAATCAAAGAACTTGTCTTAACTGTCAGTCGAGACGAGATTTCAAAGGATCAGGCACCCTGTTGTATAAAATGTTATTTGTATAAACTTTATAATAATCTGCCTATTGTTTTCAAGTTTCAAGTACACCTTCAAATCAATCCCTTGTCCTTTATAGATAATCCGAACTCCGATGATGTTAAATAACAATGAATTATTCATGGGAAACACAAACACTGTTTTGTATCGCAAGAATTTTCGAAGCATGATACTGGGATCGTGGACTCGGCAACATTCTGTAGGCACGACACAAAAAAGTACATGTCGTTGAAATGTGCCGACTTTCCTGCCTTTTGCTCCCGACTTTTTGGTAACTTAAATTAGGTTTTATTCACATGTTTCTTTGGGTACTCGTTCTTTTGAAAGTTTCGTAAACTTGTAGCTACTGAGTACTTTGCAAAATCTATTTTTCTATGTTATGTCATTTATTATTACGAGACGTGCCTGTAAGTCACATACACACTGAAGTTAAATAGAAGGACTTCGATTTTTGTTTAATTTATATTCTACGCAAAGTTGCGAAATAATTTAGGGTAAAAACAATTTACTCTATTATTCAGGGAGGTTTTGTATGCATACTTTTCTACAGCTTTATATATTTTCTAGCTTATTCATAATGCAATAAGATGAGCTCAGTTTAGTTTAATACGACGATAAACTTCAGCTTGAGCGAGGTTTCGTGTTTTTTATGTCATTCACTCTGACTTGTAAGCAAAAATCTTATTTCAAGTAGAGCTCCAACCCGAGATGCTTGCTTCAAAATTTATCTACCATTAGTATAATACGGTTTGAAATATTAAACAGAGACAGCAAGTGAGGTGATTGAGTGGGTAATGATGGTTTTTCTGAGAAACGTCGATGAAAATGTATTTTAGAGAGCGCGAAGGGAAACATCCAAGAAAAACATATATGTCTTGTATATCGTGGTAACAATTTCGTGGAAAAATACTAACACACAATCCGAAAAAAATACTTCGATAAAAGGCACTTAGTAGTCGTGATATTCCAATATGTTTCTCTCTTTCGAGAATATCAGTTCCTTTCTCAGAAACGTGTAAGTATATAGTTGACAAAATACCGTAAACACTATGAAAAAATCAGTCAAATGTATCTATGTCATAGACTCGAAACAGACAGCCAGGGGCCGGTATCCATCATAACATTTGCGGTGGGACTCGATTTATCCGAACACTGTCTTCTTATCCTATCTGACATTTTGTTCCACGACCCTGACAGCTTCTTACGGAACTTTGTCAATAAACATTTTGTGCCTTTGTTCCCATAAGAAGTCGTATTTTGTTACGTTTGCGGATAAACAATATTTTGATGTCGATTTAGTTTAGTTTTGGTGTGTGATATTTGACAGTATAAAGAGTAAATAGGTTTTATTCGTAATTTCTTAACTTTTTTTAAATCTAGGTGAAGCTTTTACTTAATTTTATGATTTAAAGTCGCTGTTCAATACAGACAGCACAGATATCATCATTAAAATATCTACCTAAAGCAGAAATATTAATAAAAGGGGACATTTACATCTGTGTTGTATGCTAATAAAGTTATTTTAATTCAATGTAATAATCTTAATAATTAACACTTAACTTTCTGCTTCACCGATGATAAGTTGCGGCAATTGCTTGCGACTTCCAAACTTTAATTAGTCGGTTAGCTGAATTATCTACTTTATCAAAGTTTGAACTGATGAGGTAATAGATGTAGATACGTATCATCAGTTAATTATTTTGTAGGAAACATTGAAGATCGCACATGACATCATGAGAGTAACAAAACGAATCTCATAAAATATCATCGTACAATACGCGTCCCATTTTCCCATTTTGTCATAAAAGCATATTGTGTCTTTGTTTGTCATATTTGTTCTCTTACATATCCGATGTCAGGCTAAAACGTGGTACGAACAGTTTCTTTTTATCACTTTAGATTTTCCGAGCAAGTGTTCGTAAATACATCATTTTATTAGACACTTAACATCTCTTCGGATGATATTTTAAGACGCTTTTATCTTAAAGAAATCTCTGACGGTGAATATTTTATTTTCCACCGGGCTGCGCTATCACCGACTGTGTTTTCCCAAAGGATATTAGATTTCTTTCATACGACAACCGTGAGAGGTGTGGATAACTTTGCCTGTGTTGGCTTTTCCTCAACGCTTGGCTTGCCTTTTACTGACCAGAGTAAAAGAAAATATTCTATGCGAAGATAAATTGTGTCGTCTCCAATTAAGCCAGAGAAATTCTTTTAGGTACGCAATGTAGCGGTGTTCATTTTATATGCAGTTTATTACAAAAATATTTATTTTGACACAAAAAGACTTATAATCTACAAAATGTATCTAGCCAAAACAAAAACTAAAAACTCTTCAGTTTTATATAAAGTTCCTGAAATAAAATAAATTCCCTGGCCAGCGCTGAACGTGCACGGGCGACGCGGAAATGAAAATCGTATAAAAAGTAAGGGTTACGCTATGTTAGCATTTTCACGCCGGTTTGTGAATGAGGGGAACATTATATGTGTTAGTTGTTTTATTCCATGCCGAGTTGCTCGCTCGAAGACGGAAATTAAAAGTAGACTCCGTGGTTTCACACTGTACAATGCATAGAATAGCCCCGTTTTAAATGACATCGACCACGTGAGGTCTGGTACATAGGCAATATATATATTAGTGATACATATTACGCCACCGAACCTCCCTATTTTCAATTATATACGTCCCTATCCACTTAACCCAGTTTCAGTTGACTTTTGGGAGTGAGTTTGATCAATCTACATAAACTTTGCTAAAATGTTGTTCGAAGTTGTTCCTAAGATAATATTTCACACAAAATTCGCTGTGACATCTCGATAAGCACGCGATAAGTACACTCGATAAACGTGCCTACGTAAGTAAAAAATATTAAACAAAGAGGGAGCGGGCTAAAGGTAAGAGTCAGGAAGTTGTCGTGGAGGTAATTCTGTTTTGTTAACAATACACAGAAGCGCACACGGTCCATTGCAGTGCGGCCGGCCGATGTGAATTGTCTTGACAATGGAGCAAAATGTTCTTGTATACAGAAACATTTTTTCCTAATTGTGAGTAAAAGAATTTTGGTACATAGAGCAAGCAGGCAATTAGTATCAGAGCGGACAAAAACAAATGACTAACTTAACTTAATTATAATTTTGTGGTATATAAAACAAAGAGTAAGTTGAGAAATGAAATGTGTAATTACTGAAGGGTCGTATGGCATTACTGTTATCTAGGCTTAAAAACGTTAGATATACAGGTATTACAAAACTAAAAGCCAACATTCCGCGGTACACGACCGAAACGGTTCCGACAACAGAGAAAACTGTGTTTAATCAAAATATTTTAGAGGCTTTGCTAAAGAACGGCTTTCGCAATAAACACAGACAGGCATTTTCTGACTAATGAAAGAAAAAACAGTAGACAATTTTTTCCGACTCTTTTCTCTCTCTGGGAAAATAGGTCGCTTTTGTATATCTTCGCCGTGTCAGGTGGTATGGACTAGTAGCTGACACTGCTTTGCTTTATTAGTAATTAAAGCGTACCGCTGTAGGCATAATTGATGTGTTTGCGTGTCGGCCGTGCGCCCGTGCTCACCCTTGTGGTGCAAAGTTTAAGGAATTAGAGTGCCTTACAGTTTATGTTGCTATTGTATTTGTTTTGATTTTATTTAGGGGTTGAATATGGTTGCACTATATAACATTAAAACAGTTTTTATTAGAAGCAATATTTTTATATTAGGATTCTTACATTATTGACAAACTAAAAATACTAATATAAATGTTAACAATATATATAAAAAGGGTAGAGAATCACCTACGGGTTGTCAAAAAACCTGTCTGCATCGCATCGCCTTCAAGGGAATAAACATCAGTAATTTTTTAACTTATTTGCTCAACTTTTCTCCCCACTATTAGACTGTTTAATCACTCACCATCATACAAAACAAAGGCTCAGTCAAAGTGATTGATTGATTACTTGGTACTTTGAGCATGCAACAATAACTACGGAAATAGAAACGATTTTTGTTAGATTTAATCCTACTACTATTATAAAGGCGAAAGTTTGTAAGTATGGATGTATGGATGTTTGTTACTCTTTCACGCAAAAACCACTGAACGGATTTGGCTAAAATTTGGTACACAGATAGTTTATAACCTGGATTAACACATAGGATAGCTTTTATCCCGATTTTATGTTCCCGTGGGATAATTTTCGAGTTGTAGCGGGTGAAGCCGCTGGCAACAGCTAGTAAGGAATAAACCTTTGATGTTTTTGGCACTTAAAATCCAATAAGTACCTATTTATTTATAAACAGAAACAAATCTGTGATTGCTTTAAAAGTGAGTTCTTAAAGCTTTTACATTTAATTAAATTCTTTAATAATTATCAGTACCCACAACTCTACATCACGGGCAATATCCATTCAAATACGTTCAGACAAATTACGGTCTTGTGACAAAGTTAATAGGTTCCTTTTTGACCTTGTGACCTATTTAAGGTAAAACGCGCATAGTCGGCTTTTATTTTGATTAATTTTGACTTTACAAGTACATTCCTAATAAAATACCCTAAGGGGATTCTATGTGGTCGCGGGACTTATTCCATCACCGTGACCCCGGAACATAAAGGGCTATTGAAGGACACCGTGGATTTTAGTCAGTACAAGTCTGACAGTCCCTCCCGCCCTACCCGGGGTGGGAGGACTTATTTGATGATTTTACCACGTTAAAAAAAGTGATTCCATGTGCTGAAACTTTTTCACCCTAACATGTGTTTAAAGTACGAAATATTTCGAGAAAATAAAGAAAATATTTCATTGAAAAGCGAGCACAGTATTACTAATTCAATTTAATTTACATATGAATGTAGACAATGTCTTTATTTGGCGCGATGGTGCATACAAATGCCTGCTGGTTTGTTCACGAATATATATTTTTTTGTTTTCCCTGAGCTGTCAAAAATCCTGATAGCTTTTACCGGTAGGAGTTACATGGAAACGTTGCAATTCAAAACGCACGTTTCGAACCATTTCACTGGAAAAGGGCTCTGCTTTGAGTTGTATTTCACAAAAGAAGTTACAGTTGTTGTTAACAAAGCATAACACTTAGAGATTTCTCACAATATCAATTTTAAGTATTACAAAGTGTATTGAAATGGAAATATTTGGAAACGTGAGTAATAATAATTGTTTTATACGTATTATTCGTAAATATATTTTTATACATATTTATGACGGTGAATCGTGGTATTAATTTAAAGCCGAAATCCGTTATTAATGCTATCATATTTTAGAACTAATATGTGTTCGTATAAATATGTTCAACCCTTATGATATTCAGACCATAGGATTCTATGTTCGTTAGTATTCCCTTCAACATAACTAAATATAGACTCAGCTGAAACTTTCTGAACTTAAGTAAATACGAAGAGCAAGTAAAAGCGCTTTCAAAGAAATAACTTTTATAGTGGTTGCGTAATACTATTAGATACTTTGTATACCTAAGAACTATTTGTTTTATATTAGCTTATACGTGTAACGTTAATAGCACAAAATCTCTCGTGGGGTAACTCAGCCCATGTTACTGAACAATGTTTGTTCCAAACTTTTAGAAATTCGCAAAAAAAAAAGATTTTTCATACTGATGGGCCCGATCAATTTCTCATTTTGTATGAAAATGCAATTTTTTTTGCGAATTTCCAAAGGTCTTGGAACACGTTAGTCCGATGTTTATTTAAGGTGGTTTCCAAAATAAGTTTCGTATTACTTTGTTATTTCGAAAAAAGGGAAATTTATTTATAATTTACAATATTCTGTCCCTTTTTATTTTATCTGGTCGATCCGGGATTATGAAGCAATACGGTATCAGAAAAGGCTTTTGTAAAAAAAGACAATTTTGTTCCCGTACGTTGAATTGATCTCAGAGAATATTGCCTGTGGTTAGCCTGTTTCGAATTGACGACAGGTGTATAGGATGAAAAAGCGATAGGATACGTGACTTTTGAACATTTGTCGGTATCTTCGAAACATCTCTTCTTTCAAAGAAACGAAAGAAAAAAACGAATGAAAGAATATAAACATTCGTTGTGTTTTGAGAAGACACAAAGTTGATGCTTTACTTGTTGTATTTTTCATACTAAAAGTACCTACTTAATATCATAAGCTACCACTCACCTTCAATTCCTCTTGACTGTCTAACTAAACAATAAGCTTTTTGTCCACAAACTGTGATACAAATATAAAAGTCAATTGTGATCCCATACCGACGACCTTGTGTTCCGCGATTCGGTTTTGTTTTTTCATTTTCACTTGAACCAAGAAAGTTTTCCATGGCTGCGAACTTATTAGCAACGTGAAACCAAAACTGTTCTGATTTCCCAGAAGAAAAGTCGCAGGACACTTTAATTGTTGTTTCGTTGTCGCGCATAATTGAATTCTAAGACAAGTCACACAAAGAAGAAAGTCTTTTTTGTTTTCTTTTTTCATAAAACTCAAAATGCTAATAATTAATACGTGCTCTGTATACATAGAGAAAAACATTTGTAGATAATAGGGAAATTTGTTTTTAGTATGTATTCGGTACTTCACAAAAGTGTAAAGTCTCGTATCGTCCTCGCTCAAATGAGGGTCATCTCGTTACTTCCCGTTAAAGTTACAGAAAGTTATATAATAATATCCGTATGGTAGAAATTCATGAATAAGCCCATTATCCGCGGACGTGAGTAGACGCTGTGTTGGAGTCACGTGTGGCCGAGATGACGGCTGTCAACGTCGCCGCCATTGTTCAGGGATTGGCGTTGCGATACTGGAGCTTATAGTAGCCTGACCTGAGCCTCTAATGACAAAACGTTGCGGTGCGACCACCACACTATTAGCTTAACCGCTTTAGCAAATCTGCTTCTATTGTTAGTGTTTATAATTAATAATCTCACCTGCACAGTGAGGAAGGTAACAAAGATTCACCTAGTTAGTACGTAAATCTTCAACCAAAGAACTTTCTTTCTCTTCCGGCTGAATAGATAAATAAATTTTCCACCTAGAACACGTTGTTGCAAACTCCAGAGGTAGTAAGCTAGCCAACAATGTTTAAAAGAGCTAACTATCTAGAGTAGCATAAAAATAACGCCTTGAGACGTTCTTTCGATATTGATTATAGGGGAAAAACTCAGACGGCGTATCAATAGTTACTTACAGCCGTTGGGTTTGATGCTCATGTCCATACGTCGTCGTCTGGGGATATTACAAGTTTCATCTGTCACTCACTCTCCCCTCCCGATATGTTTATTTATGACGAACAATGCCATACCTCTTTATTGCTGCAGGCAATATTGTTACACGTTCTTTGACAGATATTATTTATTCACTATCTTCCGCTGTGGCGTAATAAATTAGAAGGATATTTATGTTATTGTTTTAAATTATTTATGACTTAATTTATGTGCGGTAGGCTTTAGTGAACCAAAGGTTAGCAAGCACGGTACAGTTAGCAAAACAATGTTTTCGGAAAGCAAATGTTCGTGTTTTTTTAAGAAAACCACATCTCAATATTAATTCAAAATATTTTTTTTTTTTTATTTTTTTTTTCCTTGACTTTTTTGCCACCGACTTCCGAAAGAAAAGATATTTTACTTATTTTTTGTTTATTTTTTTAATGAAGTTGTATTCATTATAAATTATAATTTTTTGTGGGTACAGGCTTAATATTATGTTGTTTTGTTTGATTACGTTAACAATGCAAAAAAACCCGATATGGCATGGGCCACCAATGCCCTAAACTCCTTTTTTCGAAGTCTGTTATCTAATTCAACATAAATTATCTTTCATGCATGTAATGCAGCAGCCACCATCATTTAATCTCAAACATGAATAATTGGATTGCAACCCAAAATATCCCTATGAAGCTAAATTATATTGCCGACACAGTCAGACGTTATTATCGTCCGAGCCTGTATCAACGGGTGGCTGGACGATCGCCCTCAATTCGAGGAATCCTAGTGTGAAACTGTGGACAGATGAATGTGAAATGTGAACCGAGTATTGAAATGTAATTTCGAAACCCTGGAATTATTATTCAGAGTATCGAAATACAAATAGAATATTTCCTATTATTTTGTAATGTTTTTTTTTTTTAATCTAGCTCTCGTTAAAGTGAGAGAATGAATACATTACAATGGCTACAATGGCTACTCAATATTTATAGTAGATACTGAAACAAGATTACTAAAACGAACGCATCTGAAACATCGTTACAAAGCTATTTAATGGAATCTTGGCAAACGTAAAACTTAATGAACAAGATTCTATTCTTCTTACTTAACATTCATTATCTCCTTCGTCAGGCAGTCTAACCAACCATGTGAAGCTCCGGCTGCCGGCCATTGTTTTCAATCTCATGCCGTCCTAATCCGTGATTGGTGCAAATGATGCAAACCACATCGTCGGCATCTGCGTTCAGAATTCGATAATCTTGGTCGACGTGTTCGTAATAATAGCGGTCAATTCGCTACTGTTACTGCTGATATCGAGGCTGCGGTTTCGGGCTTGGCAGATATTGTAGGCGGTGGTACAGTTTGCTAATTTCCGGTGAAAGACCGCTCAAGACTTTCTCGTTTACGAAGATACTTTGGTACACCAGTGAGCTGCGGTAGGCGGTTATGAATAATTGATTTTCGTTAAAAAAACATACCTAGGTGCTCGGTAAAGATAATAATTTATTGAAAGATGAACTCTGCTTCTGCTCCCTTTACCAATGTTTAGTCGTGTATAAGTAAATATTCATGCTTGGGTTGCTCGAACTCAATAGATATTGTGTTCGTCGTTAAGTAGTTTCTTGTATAGTTAACAGCCGCTTAGGTGGAAGCGTCAGTCGGTGGTGAATTCTCACAGCTAGTTATTTCAATGAGTATTGAGTTACCCTGTTAATGGGTTGTGAAGGGTCTGACCTTCACAGACAGTGGCTAATTATATGAAATATTGACAGCCGAACCCACCGTTGGTGACGATCTACGTCCTACACTTTCTAGTAATGCTACGAGTATTACAACTCAAGTTGTCCCAAAAATAATTAATATCTCTATAGTAAAAGTCAAATAGTCTTTACATAAAATAATAAACAAAAAGATAAATGAATTATTGAATCATCGACTTTAATCTTTATCTTTATCTTCTTTACATATAATAAAATCGTAGAGCTGTCATTCCTGTACATTGAATATTTTTTTCTTTTTGTATTTTTTTCGAGATAAGGGATCGATTCTGATGCCAAATCAACTTTTTTTTTCTTTCGAAATTTTTTATGTTTTTTTGATTTGATCTATCTCTTAAACTACTGTAAAGTTGTCGATCAAATTTTCCTCAAATATTCCTAATAAAATGCTTCTGTTGATAGGCTATGTATCATTACGCTATTTTTCCTGGGAGATAAGCAATTTTAAATTTTGTTGTTTTTATCTGTTTGTTTTTAGTTGGAAGCTAAACCACTGGATATTATTTAGTCAATTTTTCCCCAAATATTCCTTAAACTGCTCTTCTATTAATAGGATATGTATAATTACGCTATTCCCTTTGGGGGATTAGCAATTTTATAATATGTTGATTTTCAGTCATTGTTGACATTTGTATAAGAACCGCTATTTGAAAACACTGTCAGTGTACTAGCCAGTCTGGTTGGTATCCTGCTTGACTTTCGTGCAAGGGGTCTCTGGATCAAATCTAGCTGTTTCTTTTTTCACTTTTTGAGTTTTCTTATATTTGTCCTGAGAGTTTCAAATAATAAAAAAAAATGTGTATACTTTTATTTCAATATTATTCGCGATTTTAAATTATTACTATTTTTTTTTTCAATAGTTTTCTAGGATATAAATCTACACTGATTTAAATTGTAGGTAGTAAGTTGGATTTTTTTAAAATTGTAATTGTTTCGAGGTGTGGAATTTTAAAGATTAGAAAAAATTGTGTTTATTTATGTTTTGAATTAGTGTTCAAACCAGTGCATAGATTCTGTTTTAAACGACGACAAGTTTCGAGTCAATCGAGTCAGATAATTAGTTATTTTTTAGGTATCACGCGGAATGCAAGGGAGAAGAGCAATGCTATCGTCCGTTCAATTTGCAGCGATACTGTAAATCAACCCAAAAATGATAGTATAATGTTCAAAATAAACACAGTTCTTTGAAATTAATGTCGCTCAAATAAGGACGTTTCCTTTGCAAACTATGTACCTAGATATAACATTATTGATCTAAACTAATAATAAAAATGCAAGTATGTTTGTTTTTTACCTTTTCACGCATTACTACCTACTGAATCGATCGTCCCAAAATTTAGCATATACGTTGTCAGGAGTATAGACACGGATATAAGGTATCTTACATCCCGAATAACAGAAGAGAACTATTGCCGAGAAAACAATTACGTTCATATTCCAGATGGCGCCACACGATCCGTATTGTTTCTCAAATTCTAAAATAACGCAAGCGAAGCCGCGGGCAAACACTAGTATAAACTATACATAATAGATAGTCCAGAATTCCCAGATACGCTTGTAACTTTATGTCAACATTGACCTACATAATTGTTTAATAGATTCCATAAATCGTGTTTGCTATGTTCTATCTACAGTGTAGTTATGAATGTTAATAATAATCTCTTTATTTATCAATGATTATTACATATTAAAATCAGAATATAAAGTATGAATTCATAATTTATAATTTCCAACGTCTCGATTAGTTGGTATCTAACTTCCCTTTAAAATATAATCTTCAAAAAACTATGAGTGTTATCAGTAAAATGGAATGCCCTCATGAGAGCGAAAAGCGTGACATAAGAGCGCGTTTTATATGTAAGTACTTATGTACATATAGTTTAACGACCACTTTACATGATTGATTAGCTCCTTGATTGATAACATTAGCTGATTCCCCGGAAAAACACTTTCTCTTCCAACAAAAAATGTTAATTATAAACTGACTGAAATAAAACGAATTAATTAGGTGCTTGAAAATTATGATGCCCTCTCATAATTCTGGCAATGACTTTTACTGCTTACATAATAATATCACACGTTATACGTTACACACGAATAAAACTAACGAATTGTAGGTAATTACCTCAACAAAAGACTCGTGAGGATTATGGCCGCGAAGGAGGATTGAATAAATATCGAAAGAAATACAATTCCTTTTATACGGGTGATTTATGGGATCTGATTTGAAATACATAAGGAGGGAGACAGAGGGGCGCCTAGCCTGGGTAGCTGGGGAGAAGGTGTGAATACGACACTTGCTACATTATATACCCATTATCACCAGTTACAAATGATTCTAACTGAGCTACGTATTTGAAAGAACTGGGTCGCAGCCTGAGGCGCTGATGCAATTCACTTCTATTTAAATTCCAAATGCGACGCGCAAGTGCAAGCAAGGTATGCGTCCACACTGCACCCTCGGCTGTCATGGATGTAGGTCAGTCTGGTGGGCATGCATATCAGAGTCATTTGTCAGTCGTAGTGTTTACACAGGAGATTCGGCGTCAAGGGGCGCTGGATACGGAAGTAACACTTACGACGTCGATGAGTTGACTGAGTTTGAGTTTGATGCAGACTCGCAGCACGTCGGTGGTGTTGACAACGGGCCGCACGAGTTTGTTGTAGTTGGAGAGGAGGTCATCGTAGAGGCGCTTGGCGTCAGGGTTGCCGGCGGTGGCGGCGCGGAGCAGGCAGGTGGCCGCCAGCCACCACACGATCGCGGCCATCAGCTCGGCGGCATCGTTACGTAAAGCTCGGTACACGGGCGGGTGGCCCGGGCGCGGCGCGTCGCTGACTGCCGCCCTGCGCGCCCCGAGGTTCCCCCGCGCTCCCCCTAACTCACACAGCTTATAATATTATACGCAGAACTGACACTGCTTTTCAGATTCACCGAAAATCAAAGTGGGACGGTTTGTTTTGTAACCTCCACTATACGATTTCAATTGATGTATTTTCCTAAATATGTAAAAAAAAATATTGGAATAAATAAATAATGTCTAATTATGTGCCAATTTATATGCATTTTAACAATCGCAATAGATGAAATGGTTTAGAAAGCAGTAAGAAAATTAGGAAAAGGCACAAGGCGTCATATTTCAACAACAAGCTAGACACAATCACTGACAAATTACTCGTACATTCAGAGGTAAATCCAATCTTATGTTAATTTCTTCTCGGATTGGAAAATCAACTAGGTTTATTCAGTGTCAGAAACTATCAAAGAACCTCTCTGAATCATTGTTTATGACATTAAAGTTTACACCAAAAACCTTTTTAATGACAATGTAAAGATCGTTGGGGAGTCCCGCGGGGCGCGTGCCGGCGTGTCTGTCTGCTCTGTGACCGCATCCCGCAGCCTCCCTCTACGAGTATAAATACGCGAGTCGATAGCGCATCGCATTCATCTGACCGGTGTTCCCAACGCTTACAACACAAACCTTTTACCACTTAAGTAACAAACTACTTCGGATAATGCGGCCTCACTTAATGCACTGTCCACAAACTTATCACATTCCGTAAAGTTCGCCCATACTCCGCACTTTACAGGACTGCAACTAAGTCCGGTGTACAGTATTCATGAGTTAACAAGGCTAAGATCAAGTTTAGAATCGATAGTTTGCGTGCTTATTTATCCCGAACTGTATAAATGTAGGACAAATATTTGCATTGTCGAGATTAATAAGCGGAACGTTCGGCTGCATGTAAACAGCCTAATTTACGATGCCTATTGCCTTGAATTTAATTACTTGCGACCGGAATTTCCATGGAGCGATATAAATATGATATTTACGAGAATTGTGCGCGGGTATTACGAAGCGTTATGATAAACGTGTAATTCACTAACTACCTACATAAATTATGAGACGTAGCCGCGTGCTTTCGTAGCACCGAAACCACCGGCGCAGCGTGGCGTGCCAACATAAAATACTTTATAATAATAATAAACACGCCCTTCAAAACTTTTTAATTGCTACGAACAGCAATTAAGGAAAGCCATATTTCTTTTTGAGTCTAATTTTCTCTCATCAACATCGTATCTATCGTAAATAATATGCTTAATAAGAAACCTCTTTTTGAACCGTATACCCTTCAAAATAACCGCAGCAAACTAATTAGAACGGATTTCAATAAAGTTGCCTTTATTGAATGAAACGAACGATGCGATATGAGAGTCGTAGCAATGAATATTCTTAGAAATAAATTAATTGCAGTTTAAAAGGATTAAGAACTTTCATGTGCATGGAGCAAATACGAGTAGAGTACCTAGTAATCTCATTTTGTTTTATTTTACACAGTCAAGCGCTGAGCTTTTATTTTCTACTCAGTTGTTTTTTTTTTTTAATTTTAATATGCCGGTGATTTGAAGTGGCTGTTTTTTTCTATAGAAATTGTCCAACTCTATTATTCTAAAAAACCGGCCAAGTGCGTGTCGGGCCACGCACAGTGTAGGGTTCCGTAGTTGCCCATCAAAATACTTATGCGAACTAACTAAACTGATTCGCTGAATTTAATTTAAATAAGAAGAATTTTCAAAATCGGTCCAGGAGTCTTTAAGAAATCGGGAAAAATACATTAAAAAAAAAGATTACGACGAATTTACTATCTCCTCCTTTTTTTGAAGTTAATTAAAAATAGTTGACGATAAAAACCTACCTATCCCCAAAAAACATACCGTAATAACATACCTATTAAAGCTGTAAAAATAAAGTTGACAAAGTTACATTTGCAGTTGAAGAACAAGTTCTCCGATACATTTTGTTTAAGAAAATTGTTATCCAAGTACATTTTATAAGTTGGTCGACTATTACTCGTAAAGTTGTAAAGCCTACTTAGTCATGATAATTTTCTTTTAAAATTCGTTATATATACTACTATTGTGAATATTTTCACACCCCCAAACATAACCGTTTAGCTGGTAGAGGGGGGGGACACTCGAGTCGAGCAAAATTTTGCACTTTAAAGCTTAATATTTCACAAACTATTTTTTTTATCAAAAAATTGTTAATGGAAACTCACATTATTTTTTAAAGACCTATTTAATGATACCCCACACTAAGGGGTACGCGAGAACGAAAAAAAACATTCCCACTTTATGTATACAGGAGGTACCCTAAAAAAATATTTTTCGAGATTTTATTTTACCACTTTTTCGGCACAACAAATCCGTATATTTACACCAAATTACAGCTCTCTAGTACTGTGCGTCTCTGAGCTAAACTGCGGACAGACGGACGGACGGACGGACGGACATGGCGAAACTATAAGGGTTCCTTGTTGACTACGGAACCCTAATAAAAAGTAGAAGATCGTTTACCGTTTCTTTTGGGGTAATTTTATTGTTACAAGTAAAGTAAGAATGAAGTAATGAGTAAGAAAGAGTTGTCAATAAAAGAAGGCAACAAACAAATAGTCATCAATACTAAGCTACATACGTCACTCATAATCTTGAGTTTTTGCAGAAAGTAAAAAGGGTCGCAAAATTCTCGTATCCTTTAGATCCAACGCCTCCGAAGCATAAATCAAAATTACATGAAAAACATCTTAGATTCATAACCGCGGTCTTACCCTCGCTAGAGAAAAGTTTTCACTTGGTATGATATATTATACATTGTGTACACAGAAATAAATGGATAAATGGACGACATCAATATGTTTGGACAGGTGACGCGAACAGTTTGTTGAAGAAGATCCAAGTTTTTTGAGCACGAAAAGTACTTGAACCATAAAATAATAAGTAAGCATATAACATGTATGTATAAAGTAGGTAATTGGGTGAAATATAATTACCTACAACAGACTTTACCTCGTAAACGCCTAAAATATCAAGAGAAAAAGGAAAGCCTTTTAAGCGAAAACCTTTGTAGACACCGAAACGACTTAATTAAATGTCATTTTCCGATATTTATTAACATTTTCCATAGAAATAAACGTAACTAAACAAATAATTTTGAGTTCATTATTTAAATTTTATTTCCCGTCTTTTACAAGACCCGTGAGATAGCAAAGAAAATGACTAAAGTAACAAATAACAATAGCTTCGGTTGTTTGTACAACGTTTTTTATTAAATATTGCAACACGTCAGATATTTTTTGTAAGCAATAAGGAAAAATCAGGCGTGATAAGACCCGAAGTCGGCAGCACGGCTTCTTATTGTGTGTTTTATTTGTCCACGTTCTTGTTACAGCTGTTTAAAAACTTAAGTATAATTTCAGTATTCATATTTTTACATATTAGTCGTATTTAAGATCTCAAACAAAGCAAATAAACGAAAATCTTTAGAACACAGAATCGGTCATAGAATCAACCCCCGTGTATTAAAATTTCTTTAAAATATTGGAAAGAAAATTTCCATCAGAACTCATTATTATACGATTGGGAGTGCTTACTCTCGTCACAATCAGGGTGGCTAAGGCAAAAAGCATTTGATAAGAGGGAAGGAGCTAAGGGGTTCTGAGGGCCCTATAAAGAGTCAAAGCGTTTTCCCCACTTTTGTACCTATAGACATACGGTTCGGTATAAAAATGTTATGGAGTGCTTAAGAACTCGCCTGCAACCACATTTTAGGAAAACTGCATTAAAGAAAACAGGACTATAAGCTTTTATCGTATAAAGCAAATATTTCACAAAGCTTTCTTCCTTTCAATTTATCTCTCGGCTTAGATGCTCCGACCTAATGCAATTTGTTTTTGTGTAAGCCTTCTTGGTGGGACAAGTTGAAGACTTTCATGTCAAGGTCGGCTGAGCGAGACGCCATGTCTGTTTTCGGGTGTCATTCGATCTTTTTCATTCCTGCAGAGTATACAATAAAGAACATATACATATATGTAAGTATCTACTTGGCAGGGCTTCTGCGAACATGAGCGTGATCAATGCAAACGCTAGCTGTTTGAAAAAAAAGTAAATTGCACGTGAGTCGCTCGTTGTAATTTTCCATTGTGTTCCATGTACGGTAAGTCTAGTTTTTATATGTGGCTTCTGTTTATGTTGTCATTTATCTATTATGGTCTATATTACAATGTTAAGTAGAATCACTTTTGGGTCCTTTGTTAAATTGGGTGATTATTTTCATTAAAGACATAGGGAGTACAATTATTTGTTTGACACGAAAATAGACAGTAGCAATATCTTTTTATTATCACTACATAGTATAAAACAATGTCGCTTCCAGCTGTCTGTCTGTCCCTTTGTATGCTTAGATGATTAAAACTACGCAACGGATTATGATGCGTTTTTTTAACAGATAGATAGAGTGATTCAAAAAGAAAGTTTTAGAGATTGCACCCGTGTGGAGCCCAGGCGGGTCGCTAGTAAAAATAATAGAAGAAAAATGTCGTTCAAACAAAAATGTTGAAAAATTAATAATACGCTTTAACGCCTACGTCGCGCGTTGAAAAGGTTTCTGTGAAAAAAAAATCGACTGCGAACAGGTAACTTCTTGTAACTTTATTCCATGTTTATTTATAAAAAAGATATTACAAATATAAGCAGAAGCAAATACTGTCAACATTGTGTGTGTGTTTGAGTGTACAAGGAAAAGTAAACAAAAATATTCTCGTACAAGCATACGCAGAAATATACCTATCCATAGTTCCATATACTTTATCAAAAAGATTACGAAGGATATATTCGGTTGATCGTTCGAGTTTAAGTTATTTTTCTTTTGCAAAATTCAAATCGTAATTGGATTTTTACTTTCTCTCGCTATCTGTAAATAATCTCAAATCGAACGAATGCGCATGCCATTGCAAATATTATGATTTGAAAGAGTAGACTAATCTTCTTCAGTGTTTCTATTCTCAGCTTAAAAGTAGGTCGCACTAACATTCGCCATATAACATTAGAATCTGGTATTTTAGGAGACAACTTTGTCTAATGTTTCATTTCAATTGATTCGATTCTAATAGGCAGGCCTTTACAAAAATCAATTTTTCTGTTTATAGAAAGGATTTCTTCATTAATTTCAGAGGTTATTAATTTCATCTAGAATTTTTTTTGCTACTCACAAAAGCCGACTGACTATAGCAATAAATAATGAGCACTTAAAAAAATATTCTTGTCCTCATTTTCAGCAGCACTTAAACCACCGCTCAACAAGTAATTAACACTCAAGTTTAACCCATTTTCAAATACAAATAAAAGCTTTTTATTCTAACGCGGTTTGTAAGTGACCCCAAAGGATCAGAGTGGACAAAAACAAACGCTGTTAATTTCCAAGTGGACTTAAGCCAATGTGTTTTAGACACACAACTCTACGTCGAAAAGAGAAAGGAAACTCAAATTAATAATGAATGATAAACACATAATGGCTTGAAAATGGCGAGAGGCAAGTACAACGATTTTCACCTCGGGATACCGCCGACATTCCGTTGACACTTCGCTTTCGTGCATTGTTTTAAATTCTTATTTAACGTTGCTTTAATATTTTATAAGCAAATAAGACTGATCATTTAAAAGAGTTAATTATCCTTTTGACGAATTATTTTAAGCTTGGACTTCTTATAAGGAAAACATTATTAATAAATTACTTCGAAGTACTTTAATAGTCCATTTATTTCAGGCAACGGTTAAGTCGAAAAACTACATTATTTTTATATTAAAGTACCATTACCTTTTTTTTATCGGGGTGAAACATTAAAAAGGCGTCCGGTCTTTGGGGATAAGACCACGGAGTGTGGGATTTGCACCTCATTAAAACCTCCCCGGTGGTCACAATGAGTTATGTACGTTTTATCACAATGAGTTATGTACAGCTTGGCCAGAACGTTTTTTTTTTTTTTTTTTTTTTTTTTTTTAGCGTGGTAAAATCATCAAATGAGTCCTCCAACCCCGGGCAGGGCGGGAGGGACTGTCAGACTTCTACTGACTAAAATCCACGGTGTCCTTCATAGCCTGTTACGTTCCGGGGTTACGGTGAGGGAATAATCCCGCGACCCCGGCAGGCTTTGGCCCTCTGAGAGGGGGGCCCCGTCATTATGCTGACGCTCTTTGAGGCGCGCGTGGGACACAACGCGCCGTCATATTTGACCCGGGCATGGTCCTTGGTCGGGCAGCAGTTGCCCTTTACTCGCTGCCCGCATGCCCGCGCCTACGGTGGCCGGAGATCGTCGCGCGACGTCCGTCGCCGTGGGCGTCCTTCACCGCGGTTGGGGCGGAGGGAGGACTCTGTCCTCTCTCGCTCGCGGCGCGCCTCCTCCTTCGCGAGCATTACTGCTTCGCAGAAGGAGGCGACCGCTTCCCACTCCGTCTCGCCCCGCAGCATGGCCGAAACCAATGCCGGGCGAAGAGGTCTCCGCCTATCGCAGCCGTGAGGACACGTCGGTGCACCGCCCAAGCTGGGCAGTCCTGCACCGTATGCTCCACCGTGTCCTCCGGGCGATCTTCGCAGTAAGTTATGTACAGCTTGGCCAGAACGTCTTGAAATGAAACTAATATTTTTGTTTGCTAACAACATTTGTAAATCTTTGACATTTGATATAAACAAAGAACGCAGGTTTGTTAGATTTATTATTGTGCCATAAAACTAACGTAATAAGTGAAAAAAAAAACATTCAAAGTGCTGGTACCGAGAGCACAGTGGCGACTTCCGGTTTTCTACTCTAATTTACCAAGCTGTACCTACAATATGACTTTTGGAAATTCTTTTCAATATGCAAAATTTCAGTGTAACCAAATAAAGATATAAAATTATGTTATTACGACATGTGGACATTTTAACACTTGGACAAATGTAACCTCTGCTTTTCTGTCAACAATACGCCTTGACAGTAGTAAACAGCTAAATTAAATTTTACCCGAATGATTGTCATATTGACATTTGTTCGAAATTCAATTTCATTTGCACTTGAAGATGTCGAAGGTTAGTTATCCGGCGAATACTTTCTGAGTTCATTCCGCTTACAAATAAATGTAATCGAAATTCAGGACAGGTAAGAATAGATACCGCAATTCCGATAACATAGTTGTATCCTTGTTTCAAACAACAACTAGTAGCTACACAAATTTTGTTTTCATACAATTTTTTTACCAAACATTCAGTTTTAACATTTTAACAATGTTTTTTTTCATGCGGGAACCTCGCAACGAGGAAAATTCAACCAAGTTTACGTTAGAATGTAACTTTCAGGAAATGTAAAATGAATTAGGATGGGTTTAATTTGAACCACAGTGGGAAAATGTACAGTAAAAGTTTGACGTTGCACTTTGATGTAAAACCTGTCCTGACTGGAAAGCAAAATTTCGAAGTTGGAGAGATTTACTGGAGCATGAGAACGTATATTATGACTTTTTAACGCCTGCCGGTGTCGCGGAGGCAACCGTGACCCTGGAACATAAAACCTGGGCTATTTAAGTAACACAGTGGATTTAATTCAGACAAGTCTGACAGCTCCTTTCTATTTGATGATTTAACCACGTAAAAATGGTCTGTGATGAGATAAGCCACTATTATTTGAAACATTTAGGAAAAACAGGATTTAATTACGCCACCCAGACTGTTCGTTATTGATAAAAGAATCTGCTACAGCGTGAATATAAGCTTGAAATGTGAAATGTCATCCACTTAGGACATTTTATCACTTCAACACCTTTTTTATCTTGTTAAAAAAAATCATCAAATGTGTTACCTGGGAACCGTCAGATTCGTACTAACTAAAATACACGGAGTTCCTTCAAAAACCCTTTACGTTCTGGTGTCATGCTTAGCTGTTTAGATAGTCGTGACGCCCACACACAGAGAAATGTTTACGAGAACTTCTGGTTGCAAACGTGACGGCAAGACTCACTAGTTTACTTAACAAAATTTCTACATATCTCTACTACTTTTTTAGTATTTATTACTAGAAATGTTGTAAAGTCAACTAGTAAGTCTTGCTGTCACGGTTGCAACCAGAAGTTCTCGTATAGGTAATAGACATTTCTCTGAGTGCAGATCACTTCAACACCTGATAAATGCTAAGTAAATGATCGCATTATGACTAACCACGCAGGTGTTAACACTTCAAGAGCACTCATGGGACTTGGTCCCATCAACCCTCCATTATATACTTCGAGTCACCATTTACGTGCCCCAGGAGACGAGAGGTGATGTGGTGTTCTATTCACAACTAAGACAATACGGACGCGGCGGGCGTGAAACTACTAATTCAATTAATGCCATGGACAGCGGCACAATCACTATCAAAACTTCTTTGATATATTATATGTACCCTAAACTTAATTTAATATTTCATTTTAGTTATAGTCAAAGGATTTTCATTGTTATTGGAGGTTTACATAACCTATAGGTTTTGTAGAGCTAATTAAACGTTTGTTACACCGCGCTATATCGCGACTTGCATAGCGGAAGAAGTGTCTTTTCTGAAAACTGTCTGTACGAATAGTAACGATTTTCTTGTAAGGATAGACTTAATTTAAGATGAGTTATAAAAATAAGTACGTGTGGCAGTCGGGGACTGCCGCGGTAAAGCTATTGCATAGCATTTTTTATCAACTTATTATGCTTATGATGATTTTCTTATGCTTTGGTCAAGCCAATGAAATGTCAAGAAAAACAAACACTGTGCCGAAGTCTACCGAACTGAAACAACGTTGGACGATGCGAGGTGTTCTGTTAATTTACGTTAGGTTTATTTTCGTTACGGAATTTCTTGATTCTGCCGCCGCGCTCAGAGCCCGCGATAAAAGCTATGCAAAATAGCTTATAAATTAAAACTTTATCCTGTATGTAGGACAATCATTACCTGGAAGGTTCACAAACTCTCAGTCTAAGATGCTATCCCACAAAACAGTGTAGAGTATAATAAGATTTGCTCTACTTAATAGGTACTGTCAATTGTTTAAAAAATACATAATTATATATCGTGCACGTTCAGTTGTGACATAGTGTTCTCTTTCTATACACGTGATCCGTGGCGAATTCAATCTGTTACCGGGATCTGTGGAGACAAACCCCATACAGGTATTCAAGGAATAATCTCTAATTTCTCCGAATCGAGGTGTTTCCATGAAATTCAGTTGTTTACATTTCAGTCTACCAGATAAAGGAGCACTTTAACAATACACGTTCATAACATAGCTACTGAGATACAAAGTTTACCAGTCCTATCCTTAACTCCATCGTTGTTGGGCAACAAAAACGAGGTATGACATGCAGTTACATTTTTAGATTCAGATGAAAATTGTTGTTCCCATTCGCAGTGAGTACGACATCGCTCGCATAAAGGCCCGCTTTATGGTCTGCCTGGCTTTTATTTTAGCTGGCAAAACACGGGCTATTACAAAAGTGACTTTCTGATTAATTTGTTTTCTTTTTTGTATGTTCGTTTTAAAAGAAAGAATGTTAAAGCTAATCCGGTTCAAGAAAAATGTATACTCAAACTTACTTCAGGTTTTTCAAAATTTCAAAGCAAGTAATTTAATGTCTGTTTTTATATCTATCTGTGCGTCATGTTGGCCTTTGTAAGTTACTCGGCAGATTTTGATGTGGTTCACTATATTTTAATGAAATCCTACCAGAAGATTTGTGTTGTTTTTTTTTGTAAATATTTTGTGATTATTTTGAAAGTTTTATGTTTTATAGAAGTAGCTGTAATTTTTAAGATATGTATACTCGATGAAAATGCAAATAACATTAATTATATGATATTAAATAAGCAAATAAAGTGAACTCGATGGTCAAAAAGTAGTAAAACAGTACGGGGGCTGGTCGGAACTCAAATTATAATCACAACATCCAACTGTATCTCACGCATAAACGTTCCAATGAACTAATTAGGGATCATTATATTGATATATGAAGCATCCTTCTGGGCACGTAGGTACTAATAACATCATAATACGATCAGGTATTAACTACCTATTGTCAGTTAATTAATAGACGGACAATGCAGCTATTGAAAATTAATTAAAAGTACGTTGCCTTTAATAACTTCGTTAATTTTAACAAGGTAATAATAATATAACTTAAATTCTAGAAGCTTTGAAAAACGTCATTAGAGAACCTCCTGCTTTTTAAAAGTCATTTATTTTCATTCAATACAGCTTGAACAAAATAATTTTAATTCAGAATGTTTCTCTTTTTATTTTAACGACTGTTATACATTTTAATAGTGCAGTACTGACAATAAACAACTTTTACTATGAAATAAAATACCGATAGCAAAACTAAAATATGAAATAAAATTCTGTTTCATATTGTTCGCTCAGGTATAGTCTGTGCAATTGCTTACTTTTTTCGTATTCCACGGTCGGTCTCATTGTCAACTTCGTTCATTTTCATGAGTAGCCCTCAAAGAATGTCCTTTGTTTGATGTGTGTGCATTAAAAACGCTGAAGAAACTGTCTGCTTTCCGTATTACAAAGGAGCCAAAGTGCAAAGAGCATAATTCATTTTAATCAAACCAACCCTTAATACGATGAGGCATGTTGTCCCATAACAACAACGTCTCTTATGAACAATTGTCCCAGCGAGCTGAGAGGAGCTAATTATCACCTACAGATGGAAGATAACGACATAAAATCCATCCATATTTATAAGACACACAAAGCACCTTCCACGTTTTAGTTTAGCGGTAACTGTAAAGAGGGACTTAAACTAGTTACGACTTCACGAGTTCATATACGAATAATGAAACTTTAGGCACCGAACATGGGTAATACACATTTAGTAGAACTGGTTTGGTCTCAGATATGGGTCCGTATGCCATGACAAAACAATGGCGGCCGGCCTTACTATGATTACTTTGCTACGAAAGATCTTGCCTTTTAAGCTCGCCAGTAAACATTTTTCCTCATTCATTGTCAGCTAGTCAGCTTTACGTGGAAATCCTCCAGTCAGTAAATTACTTACCTTTTGTTTAAAAATTTACGGCATCTTCGGATTTACGTTCTGGGATTAGTTAGTGGCCGTAAGATACAGTTAGAATTTATTTAGCAAGTTGAAGTAAAGCTCAAAGAAAATTGTTGGTATTATTTCAACCAAATTACAGTTTAGCGTCTCCAACAACCGTTTCTGTTGAATTTCTTTCCTCAAATTATTCGTTTATTCCCGGGTGGCGCGATCTTTTTTTCATTTCGGTGCCGTTAAGCTTTTAGTCCATTGCTCATTGTCTGAAATTTAAATATTCTCTATAGCTTATTTATTAAAAAAGTATTTTTAAACAAAATAAATGATTGTGATGCTAAAACTAATTGCTTGTCAATTCCTCGGGCTGACATTGCAAAGAAAATTAATCTTTATCTTCTTTATCTTTATCTTTACATATAATAAAATCGTAGGGATGTCATTCCTGTACATTTAATAATGTGAATCGACCTAGCTAACAATTTATCTATCTCCGAAAACTGTTAAGTTGTCCACTAATACATATGAAGTTATTTGATTTCAGCTACAATACTCGAAGTAATAACATTCGCAAATGGCTATCGAAGAGGTCTTTTGTTTACACAATAATTGCATTTACATGAAACACTGCAGGACGTAGTTGTGCTCTGTGTTTTAATTAAAATTCCGTTAATGTATTTTGAATTGCCAATTACGTTTTTGTTCCCGTACCCGGTATTGTTTTACTACATTAAATTTAAAGTCTGTTTTTCTTACATTACTTGTAATGAATGGATTCATTCTCATGACAAAAACAAGGAACAATTCAAGAGGTCGTTACGTCGAGAAAATTGTAAAAGTCAATTTTGTTAAATGGGTTATTAGACGGCGTTGGTGGATGATGGGCCTTTGTGGATTACTAGATTATGACTTTATAAGTACCAAAGTACCTATAGATATGAGCAGTCTAGAAGTAAGAATCTCATCAAATGGGAACAAGATTTGAGGACAATATTCAATCAAATGTCTTTGCCCAAAAACTTCCCCAAATCTCACAAAACTAGTGTAAATTATAAAATTATGAAGGATTGAATCTTCGTTCGATCTTTCTTATTGACAATGACGACGAGCTTTATCATATAAACATCTAATAAACTCAAACATGCAGTAGGAGTTTCTTTCTTCCCTGCAAGGCAGCAAATATATTCAAATTGGTATATTAAAAGGCACTTATTCCGTTGCGTTTTATTTTCTCGTTTACGTGCAGTTAACGCTTCTATCAGAGCGGTATTAAATATGTATGCCTAATCGCCTCATTCAGACCCTTCCGAGCTGAGAGCGGCGTCGTCAGCAAAACTGAACTTCATTATTTGTACAAGTGCTGTAATAACGTCAAAGGGAACGAGTTTTCATTAGTCTGGCGTCCCGACACCGTCACCCATTAAGATACGGACTGCTATTCAGTAACCACTGACAAAAGACATTGAATTTTTATTTGACTTCACAATTTGAGATGATTATCTTTCGGCATCGACCCAAGTTTCGTGAATATATGGTCCGTGAGTTTTATATCTACTGTGTCTTTCTAGCTGAATCACTGCTTTTGTTATGAAAGTATTTCAGTAACTCATGCTGCTGTCGGAACAGAACTTTATACGATAAGAAGAATCTATAGTCAGTGTGGGAGAAATTTGTTATCGCATACTTTTACATAACTACGAATCATAGGTGTGGCAATATAATATCACAGAATAAACATCCCGTGCAACTTCTGGCTGTATTTTACAAGATTGAGCTGTTTTAAAAATAAAGTAGAAGTCTTTTTGTAATAAATTCCGACACACCAATGCAAGCCTTGTACACTAAATAACACTGACCCAACTTGTATATAAACACTTGATCGAACGTTTTTATGCCGTCCATGTAGGTACACAGGTTAAGCTATTTATTGCCTTAAACCCTCATCCGTCTTTCAAAAGTATTGAACGGTGCTACACAAGAAAACGGACATTATTTTATAAATCATCCAAATAGATAGATCAACACCTCGTTTATATCCCCTAGATACTTTCTTGCCACTGCAAAGTGCGGATTTATTTCAAATGGATTCCTATTTGTTATAAGGAATTGATGAAAGAGATTACAGCGAACGTATACTACATTACTTGCGTTTACTTAGTTGGTCACATTAAATGTTCGTTTCAAGATTGTACACTTTAAAAACACTTAAATGTGAACAGCTTAATGCGTCAAATTATATAACAGACCAAAGTACTCCGCAAATAATTACCCATTCTAAAACAAAAGTAGTATTATTTATACCTATTACCTGCCGTATTTAGAACAATACCTCCGGATCCCCTTTTGTCCCGAACTCGCCAAATAAAACGCAAAAGCAGAACGAAGTCATATTTATGTAGGCGACCCTGAGCCTGATAACGATTAGGAGAAAAAAAATAACGGCTACTGAACCCACATATATTTCATTTCCATCGTTATTCGCTGAGGCCGCAGCTCGCGGTCCGGAATGACGCGGCATCCGAATGATGAGCCTCTCGTTTTTCACCGCAGCTCCATTGATACTTTCCTGTTCATGAATATTATTCAGCTTTAATTCATGAACAAAACCAGAAAATATATTTCGCCTGTCATCTCGCCCCAGTTATAAGCGTAGGCTGGCAAACTAATTGTTTTAGTACATTTTGAAACTTGCTGTAAGAGATGTTAGTAATAATCGCCGTTGAACGTGAAATGCTTGTAGATAAGGTAGGATAGGTTAACATCAAGTTTGTTAACGCTATTACTACCCTATCCTCAATAGTTCAAATAAAGTATTTCTAAAAAGACCGGTATTGCAAGGATCCATTCAATGGATATCTAATAAATCATACTCATTATCGGCCTAGCCTTTTCCCAAATATATTGGGGTCGGCTTCCAGTCGAACCAGATGCAGCTGAATATCAGTATTTGACATGGAGCAACTGCCTGTCGGACCTCCACAACCCAGTAACTGGGTCATGTTGTCAGACTTAAGAGCTTCTGTCTGACAGTTACGACCGTCAAACACAACTGTCACTTTTACGTGCTTTCCGAGCCACGGAGGAAACTCACTATGACAGATGGTCACCCATCCACAGACCAACCTCGGCAAGCGCAGCTTAACTTTAAATAAATAAATAAATCAATTAACCTCGGCAAGCGCAGCTTAACTTTAAATAAATAAATAAATCAATTAACCAGAATGATCGGTTTCTGCGGCTGTTACTATTTAGCCACGAGCTCCTCAGATGGTCACCCATCCACAGACCTCGGCTATTTGCTTAACTTTATAAATTAAATCAATTAAGCAACGCAGCTTAACTTTAAATAAATAAATAAATCAATTAACCAGAATGATCGGTTTCTGCGGCTGTTACTATTTAGCCACGAGCTCCTCACATAAAATCATAACAAATCACGCTCCACGTTATACGAGCCAGTATCGATACATAATGTTATCATTAAAAAAGTAATAGTATAATTATCCCAACATGCCAGTGACATAATTATTTTGACGGCTGCAAAGTTGAGCGAAGGCGGGAGGCTTATCAGCTATGTCACTAAGGCGCACGGTAGAGAAGCAGCCAAGATATTTAATTAGACATTGTTTTGAAATATCGACTTATGCCTTGTTATCAGAACTTTAGCCCTCGTGTAGGTTTTGGTGTTGTGTTTAGCTCATTGTCCTGTCACTAGAATGTTGTTGTTGAAGTTGCGAAGTTTAAGTCATTAAAATTCAAAGGTGCCTCGCCCTGGCGACATTAAGAAAAATATATTTCACAATTAGAAACCGGATTATTTGTTTTTATTTGCATTAATTGCATATTAAAGGCATGATAAAACTTTTTGAATGTAGGTACGAGTATGTTGCATATTTGCATGAATATTTCGCAAGTTAGCCACGGCCGTTTTTCCATGCTCAATAGTCCCCTGTTTTTCCTGGATAATGCCAGCAGAGCATAATACTAAAAAATCTATGACCACTATTGGCATGTCTTCTATGTTTTCCTTTTTTCCATAAATAATTAAGAGTATGAACATTCAAAATCCTAAAAAAAATGCAGATCCGCTGTGTTCAAATATCCAGAAAACAAATTTTACGGGATTATATAAAAAAAGGAAAACATAGGAACACGGTCAATGCCTTTCTTTATTTTTTAAAGAAAAAAATAGTGAAATCGGTTAAGTTTTGGAGGAGTAATCAGGGGACTACGAATCGTTGATTTTGTGCCATTTATTATGGTATTTTCGGTCCAAGCTGCTGTTGTCTCTATCGCGCTCTGTAACTCTGTTGTGGGCACTGCGCGACAGCAATAGATTTTACAAATACCTATTTTTCAATTCTCCAGCCCTTGCTGTTTCCTCTTAAGTTGCATATAATCCGGTCTTCAGGCTGCTTTTCCACCAGAGATGCGCTATGCTACGTTGCTGCGGATGCGTTTGATATCCACCAATCACATTCACTGGTTTACATAGCACAGCACTGGTGGAAACGAATTCAACTAAGATGTGTTTTTTATATGTAAGGATGCGTGCTCATATCTCTGCGACAGATACATCGCATAGCTCGAGCCGTGCATCTTCGTAGCGCAGCTACCTTATGACAGCGCATCTTCGTAGCGCAGCTACGCATCTTCATAGCGCAGCTACCTTGTGGCGGCGCATCTTCATAGCGCAGCTACCCTGTGACAGCGCATCTTCGTAGCGCAGCTACCCATCTTCATAGCACTTCTCTTCTTACCGCACAGCTACATAGCGTAGCATCGGTGGAAACGGTCACAGAGTTTCAGCTTTTACATCCTCGCAGCACAGCTACATAGCGCATCTCTTGTGGAAAAGCAGCCTTACTCACAAAGAACTTTCTTTAAAAGTATATAAGACCCTTTGATATGTAAGGAGCTATTTGAAGAGAACTCGTTAATAAGCCTAGTTCGACATCGAAAAGGATGGCAAATAACACTGGAGTTACCTCAGTCACTCAGGACTCAAGAGTCGGGCTTGGGACTTGAAAGGTAAGTAGCGCGTACCTTTTGATATTAAGCCTCCTTTTGTATACTAGGTACCCTTAAGCTATTGTTAAACAGACAGGCGTGGCGAATGCAAAGCAAGGCTTTTTTGTTTGTAATGTATGGAATTGTTTAATTAATTTAATTCGATAGTCACATAGACTATCGGATCGCTTTCGCTTTTCTAAGTGACTGGATTCAAACAATTCCATACATTAGAAATGAAAACGCTTCGAATCGCATTCGCTTCGCCTGTCTGTTTGACAATAGCTTTATATATTCGTCATTAAGTACAAAGTATGAATAATTCAATAAATATTAGCAGAACAAAAATAAATGTGCTGTCCCGGAGTTTTAACACCTTGCTTTTTCTACATGAGGTTGCGAGTTCAAACCAGGAAAGTACCAATGTCTTTTGCAATACATAGTACTTTCTAAGATTATCTTGGACATTACAGACACCGGTGACGACAAACATCGTAAAAAAACCTCATCATCATCAGCCTATAATGTTCCCACTACTGGGACACGGGCCTCTCCTCTGTGAAAAAGAGTGGGCACTCCACTACGCGGGCCCAGTGCGGTTAGGTAGACGTCACAATGTCTTCGAATTTTTTATTCTAGGACATGCCGGTTTCCTCACGATGTTTTCCTTCACCGTTTTGGGAGCAGCGGTGATGACATAAATTACACAAAGTAATGCGCCTGGCGGGGTTCATACCCACGACCTACACTCGTAAGTCAGGACCGACATCACTGGGCCACCACTGCTCACCTGCTCAAAGAAACCTGGATTTATATAAATGAATCCAAAGTCACGTCTGAGGTCTGTGAAACCTGAGAGTAGCCACATCCTCACAAGAAATAGAGAGAAGAATTAAACAGTAAACCTTATCAATTCATAAGGTAACCTACCTATTCAATTCTTTTACGATTTAGACGATTTTCCTTCAAATAATATAAAACATTATTAATTAAAAAGGCCGTACCAAAAATTAAGCTCAGCGTTAAAATTTCCTGTCATTCCGAGTCCTTTACGGCACTCGCGGTCACGAGAATAAAATTAATTAAATAATGCGTGTTAACATCCAGTAAATCCCTAAGTTAATTTCATTTTGAGGAATTCGGTTTAATTAATTATGTGGCAATGAATTATATCATCTTTGAGGATATCATTTATTGCTTCATTATTTAATAAGTGTGGTTAATATTTCTCTGGCTTGTAATTTAACCGATACGAGACTTATTAGTCGTCTTACAACGGCATCCCAGTTCATGTATCCAATGACTAGTAAATAAAAATTAGATTTAAGAAATTTTAATTCGTTATTATGACGCAACGCGTAGTTAGAAACACCCTTGTGTCATAGAAAATGGAGATGGAGTTATCTGCCCTGATTTTTTTGCCGTTTTTGAGGACCTCACTTACAGCTGCGCTTTTTTTTCTTTTTAATATTAGACGATAATTATCTCCAAACGTACTTACACATTCTAGTGAACATGAATGAAGATAGTATCTTCCCCTCATTCACACAGTTATCACCCCTTAGTGTCCTGAAGGACCTATCTCTCCAGTTTAATGTACCCTGACAAACTCAGTTAAAGTGAAATCAGCTACTAACAGCGGGAAATCGGTATTTTTCAAGGCTTTTTATTAAACCCTTACATAAAACTACCGAAAAAAATGTTAATTTGAAAATTCGACACTCTTAATCGTCGTTTATTAAACGGTTATATGTTACTGATTAAATAACACAGAATACATAAAGGTTGATACATATTAATGAGGGATACCGTCTCATTATTATCACCACGTACAGAAGATGGATTGGTGATCGCAGTAAATCGTTATTAAAGCTAAGAAGGCGTTCAATTCGTGTGTTCGCGAGTAAATTCAAGCCCGCCCATTCACTGCTTGTCTTTCTAAATAATGGCTGTCTTCTGCAGACAACGCGCCGTATAACATTATATTGAACGTCCAAGAATTCTAACTTCAATGAAAATAAATTACAAGTTACGAGACATTGTTTGGAGTATATCTGTGTTTAGGAGAAAACTATGGACTATAACTAATACGCCCTAGTTGATAAAACGCCCCGTTAGTCTAGCATTCAGATTTACTTCTCGGAACCACACGCTGGAGTAGTCGCTGATGGCGATGGCCCTCGGCCTTTTTTTTTTTTAACGTGGTAATATCATCAAATGTGTCCTCCTTTTACTGACTAAAATTCACGGTGTCCTTCAATAGCCCTTTATGTTCCGGGGTCACAGTAAGGAAATAATCCCGCGACCCTGGCAGGCTTTGGCACTCTGAGAGGTATGCTGACGCTCTTTGAGGCGCGCGTCGGACACAACGCGCCGTCGACCCGGGCATGGTCCTAGGTCGGGCAGCGAGTTGCCCTTTACTCGCTGCCCTCATGCCCGCGCCTACGGTGGCCGGAGATCGTTTGCTGATGGCCCTCGGCCTGGCCATATTATAAGCCAACAGTGACCACATTGATGGTGGGGGGTTTTGTCACTGAGGGCGTATTACCCTGTTTAGGTAATACGCCCTAGTTTTATCCTATTGTGAACTGTAAACAAGTGACATCTAAACTATAACTAGTTGTTAACAGTATAATTGATAACGAGCCAGTCAGTTGTAAGTTGTAACCGAGATATTGTATCTTTACGACTGTCGGAAGTCCCAACTAATGTCATGGTTATGTGTAGGTGTGTGCCACATTGCGACGTCTGAAAGGTTGGTAAGTGCTCATGACACTCCCTTAACTTTGAATGGAAAAGTACCGAGGGTTTTCGTTAGACTGCCAGAGTTAGGAAAATGAGTTAGTACCTACCATTTGTCCCGGTTTGGATACAAATGTGCAGTGGTCTTCCAAAATAAAGTTTAAATTACGAAATCTTTGATGTGTTACTTTGGTAGTTGCAAATTAAAATACCCATTACCTAAACGTCGGTATCTAATTTCTAAGAATATAAAAAAAACGTAAAAGTTTATGACTCGCATAGCCTGTGACTCATTACTTAAAAGCCAGTTAAAGCATTTTAATAGCTTTCAGTGTCCTCGCGCCACAACAGCAATATAAAAGCAATATGGGAATGTTTGCGCGCGATAAAACATTAATGTCTGTGGCTTTTTGCACACTTTGCAGATTTTCTGACTGAAACATTTTTAAAGGTGTATTTTATATAAACGATAAATCATAGTAAGGCCTCCCCAATAAACTGAGCGCAATCTCGCTGAGCAAATCTCGAGGGCACTTCACTCGTTTTTGTCAAATCAAGAGCAATGCCCTTTCCATTTTACGCTCGACACATTCATGGCATTTTTGTCTTTGTTCTTTTTGTTCAAAGTGACGCCACCGACGAGGTTATAAAAGACACTGCTGTTTTATGTGTTCATCAAATTGAAGACAGATTGTGTAAAATACGAAGGGCTTAACAATGTTTTCAATTAATTGCTTTTTCAATTGACCTTTTCGTGATTGAACTTTGGCAATTAATTACGTATGACTCTATGAAAATGTGTCTAAATATTTAATTTATAACATTTGAATAGATTAGATACAGAGAACTTTAATTAATTTCAAAACTTTTATATTAACACTACCTTCAATGGTTGACTGCCAAAGGAATTCTATCAGTTCAATGGGAAGCATTCTACCGTGAACGCGGTATATGAAATTCCTAGCCTTTGAGAACTTTCCGAAAGTCCTTCACAAAATTGTTTATGTGAAATACTAGATTTAACTTAGATGAATTTTGCTTAAAGTGAATTTGTATACGTTTCAAGAAAACCGCAAAACTTCAGTACAAATGGGAGTAACAATTCCATTCTGAAACTATTCCAACAAACCTGTGTACCAAACTTAATCTAAATCTTAGACGTTGCCCAAGTTTTATAAGAACATAAGCCTTTCTTTGATACAAAAGGAGTTCCCTAGTATTCTCTGGGGTATGATAAAAGGAAAGTATAGCGCTACTGTCAGGGAATGGGAAGCAGAAACCATCTGTGATCCCGACACACTGCCCCGCTATCACCTTCTATGTACTATACTATGTATATGTTTGACGTTTGTTTTCACCCCCTGATAAACAGAGGAGCACAGACGATAGTGAAACTACTAATAAATTATTCCCAGCTCAGGATTCAATTCATTTTCAAATCATTATAGTTAATGATCATTATTTGAAAAAACAATCTAGAATTTAAGTTATGATAAAAAATATATTTTCACACTTTTATGTATTTTTTCTTTTCTTGATTAGTACACTTAAACGTGTGTTTTTTACTTGAATATACCTATTATGAAAAAGGTTCTACTATGTATTCGATTAACATAATTTCCATTGAAAAAGAAATTGTTTTCATAATTCTAATTTTCATACAATTTCTTTTAGATTGAAAATAATCAGCAACGCGTTCACTCGACGATCGAAGTGTTTCATTATATATTGCCAAGTAAACGATACACATAAAATGTTATTACATTACATCGTGTCTCTCTTTAAAGGAAAATCCTCGTACATTTCATTTTACTGCGCTGAAAAATGCAGACATCTCATTTCAAATTTATAAGACAAATCGAGTCAATTATGTCATGTCATGTCATGTTTGGCTATTTCTTATGAAGATTTGAATCAGTAAGTTTTTATTTATTATACTTTTATTTCATAAATAAGGAAAAAGAGATGTATAGTATAGCAGTCATAAGAGAATGGGCTTAATTTATCATTAATTTTGAGAACATCGTTCGTTTTTATCTATATTTACTAATATTTTATCGAAGTTATAAGTTTATATCCAGAGAGGCAAAGGTAGACAGGGCAATTTTCGGTATTACTAATCTGATTCCTGATTATCACTGCCTTTTTTTTTAACTTTTCCATGTCAAAATCTCTAAAAAAGGCAAGTCTCAAAAGCATTTATATTTTATGTAGACCAGTAACAGGCACTTTTGAATTGTCAAAGACATAAAAATACCTATAATTAAATACTACAAAGTTATGGTGCTACAGTCCCAGTCACAAAACATAAAAAACTGTGAAAGTACCGTAGATGCCCATTCCAAGAAGAAAACGTAGTTGCCCATCAAGCGAACTAACTAAACTGATTCGCCGAATTTAATTTTAAAAAGAAGAATTTTCAAAATCGGTCCAGGAGTCTTTGAGAAATCGGGGAAAATACATAAGAAAAAAGATTACGAAGAATTTAGAACCTCCTCCTTTTTTTGAAATTAGGTAAAAATAGTTGACGATAAAAACCTACCTATCCCCAAAAAACATACCTATAAAAGCTGAAAAAATAAAGTTGACAAACTTACATTTGCAGTTGTCTCCGATACATTTTGTTTAAGAAAATATGATGTCCAAGTACATTTTATAAGTTGGTCGACTATTACTCGTAAAGTTATAAAGCCTACTTAGTCATGATAATTTTCTTTTAAACTTCGTTATATATACTACTAATGTGAATTTTTTCACACCCCCAAACATAACCGTTTAGCTGGTAGTGGGGGGGGACACTCGAATCGCGCAAAATTTAGCACTTTAAAGCTTAATATTTCACAAACGAATTTTTTTATAAAAAAATTGTTAATGGAAACTAACATTATTTTTTAAAGGCCTATTTAATGATACCCCACACTAAGGGGTACGCGAGAAAAAAAAAATCCTCACTTTACGTGCAAGTACTGGAGGTACCCTAAAAAAAAATATTTTACGAGATTTTATTTGACCACTTTTTCGGCACAACAAATCCGTATATTTACACCAAATTACAGCTCTCTAGTACTGTGCGTCTCTGAGCTAAACAGCGGACAGACGGACGGACGGACGGACGGACGGACGGACGGACATGGCGAAACTATAAGGGTTCCTTGTTGACTACGGAACCCTAAAAACTAGAAACACATCCACTTACCTGTTAAATCGATGTTGTTAATCAATATTATTAATTTACTATTACCGTAATATTATCGCCATGAAATTGCTTGTTTACAGTTAATAATGGCTAGAGGGCAGATATTAACGCTTTCGTCAGAATAGCGGACGCCATTATAAATTATTCGCCGGATTATTCTCGTGTTTGGGTTTCACCAACAATCAATTAACTGCATAGGCATAACGTATGAGTGCCTGTTTGTTTATAGGAACAGTTAACTACCTAATTAATTGGCATAAGGGGATAATCAGGCCATGGGTATATGGGGTAACTTTATCAGCAATTATTTAATCTTAAACAAAATCTCTACTACAGTATAAGTAAAAGTATATGCAGATATAAATATATAGAATAGGGATGACGATTTCTATGCGGTCATGAGGAAAAGGGCTGCCTCGTTTATGGACCGGATCATAATTTAATTATAGGCTGTGTATGACTGCTGCAAATTCAGTATCTGTGACTTATAATTAAAAAAAATAAAAAAACGAGCGCTATGTTTGATTTTATCGCCTAAAGTCGTGCCGACGGAAAGAAACCGAAACAACCACCAAACTACTAAAAAAAACCGTTTTCACAGAAAATTAAAAATAAATTTGATTCTTTTGGTGTCAATAAGCAAATTCTCGTATATTGTTTATTTATCCTGTCGCTGTAACAACAAACTGGGGTAGGTATCGAGTCGTTCGGATTATTTGTTTGCTCAAGCCCTCCCGAACTCCGATACGAATGCCTCCGGCGACAGTATGACAATGCTGAAAATAGACTGCATCCTGTCATCTTGTTTACAGTCACGGGAAATGGCTTTAAATTTACTGAAGCGATCTATGTGACTGCTGGTTATTAGTTTATGTATTCATCTAGCTTTTTCCACGTAAACTTGGCTTCAGAGCTAGCCAGAAGTGACTGGCCATCAATAATTTACATGGACCGACCCCATCTGACCGCTCTAACCCAATTATTGAAAAATCCAATATTCTAGGAGACCAGAATTTTTTGCGACCACCCGTAAGTTATGGCAGTCATAAATAATGATTGTATGATAACCAACAGATGATACACAGATGGTTTAACTTTGCTTCCAAGACACGAAAGGGCGTCGATGTGTGAAGAATGGCCACCCATCCATGGTGAGATTGTCGGACGATTCTCTCCTGTTACGGATGTTACTCAATTATGTTTCGCACGAGTGCAACTGCCATACGTCGAAACACCGAGATTTCTGTACTGCATTTATGTTGAATTTAATATACGATAACCCGAAAATGCAGTTTAGATAGTCGATTTTTGGTCGAAGTTTGACACAAACGGTTCGAAAAACGTTCTGTGACAGTGAAATCCTCTTCAAAACCCATTGTTTTTAATTTAAAATCTAAATGATGACGCAGAATACTGACGACAATGTTTTATGATACGTACCTATGCACAGAGTATATACAGATGAGAACATATTTTCTTCTTTGTTTCCACGCTGCGGCTACACTTTTAGAGCTTGGATGGAGATTTACGTTAACTCGGGTGTGACAAATGATGGTTATGTGACAAGATTGGTGGTCACATAATATTGTGACAAACATTTCGCAAAGAGTAGTGGAGAATACTAATCAAGTGAGGTGCGCATCACTGAGGCTTTGTTGTCCTTTCATAAACTTTTGTGTATCTAAGTGCATTTAATAACACATAATTTGACGCAATTAAACTTCGAGTATTTCTGTTTTTCATACATTGAAACTATGTATCTTTATCAAAATTTCAACATTAATTTATAACAAGAAACGTAAAAGTATTTAAATGAAAGTTCTTGTAAATCTATTAATTAGTCCACGACGTATTTTAATTTGCGCAAAAATTCCTATAGCTCATTAGTTTCCATGCGTTGCAATTCACAAAGACATAAAAGTGTAAAATTGTCCAGTCGGTCGTATAGTAGAGTTAGGCGTGCATCGGTCGGTCATCGTTTAAATATTAACCCTCAAAGGTACCCGCTGTTATTGCGAACAGTACAACATCATGAGTGGTATCAACCCCATGTTTTATTCATTCGTTCCGTTAAGGATTTGGTAAAATTGTTTTATTTACGCGTTCAAAGAGTTTTATTTACTTTTAATGTTGAGGTATTTGAGTGGACGGATCTGAAGTATGACTTTTAACCTTTGTAACAGTTTAAGTAAACAACATTAAAGTCAATGGCTCGATCTACATTTTGTTATACGCAGTTGGCTATTTTATTGTACGATACACAAAATTTTATGCAGGTAGATCGGTAACGTCCACAAATTAAATAATTCACAAATCAAGTTGTAATAACTAAAGCATAAACCATAAAGATTAAATCAATTAATGGACAAATTAAACTTAAGTGAACTCAGGGAATACAATACTACCCTAATGAAACCGAAACCGCTACGCGCTACGGAAAGCTTGCTGTGCTACGAATAATGTGCTACGCCGTAGCAGCCGTAGATCACTTGCAGGAAGGAAGTTACGCTTTTTTACCCGACATGGTTTTCGTATTGTGTAATTCAATACGTTTTTTTGTACAGTTTTTGCATACTATTTTATTTTTGTCTGCGCACTTTTAAATTCTCTACAGGGTTATCTGTAAAAGATTAGCAACCTTTCATGGGTTGAAAGAACTTATGGTTATAATCAACTTAGACCGTGAAACTAATCCTGCACTATCAAAAAGAACTATTCAAACATTATTATTCATTCGTCAATTGAAAAAAAAATCATTTTGTTTGAATTTTTGCCACTTGATCAATTGTATATTTTACAAATAATCCTGTATTTGGATAAAAGTAAACCCATTATTCATTGTTTAATTTTTCGTATTTTAAGACTTCATCAAATCGGATGAATTTTGATAGACATAGTCTTTCACTTACTCATCGTCATCATTATCAGCCTAAAAATGCACCTACTCCTGGCACACAGGCCTCCTCTTTGTGAGATGGAATGGGCCACCATGCCAGCCCAGTACGGGTTGGTAGATGTCACATGTCTCAAAAATTTCTTTTCTAGGACATGCCGGTTTCCTCAGGATATTTTCCATCACCATTTCGAGAGAAGTGGTGTTGAAATAAATTACACAAGCAATACGCCTTGCTGGGTTCGAACCCATGACCAACCACTCTTAAATCATGGCCAATGCGACTAGCCCACCAATGCTCCACCCGGCCTCACTCAAAGTGTAAGACTTTAAGGTGAAGTTGAAATATGTGTATTTACAAAATATACCGAATAACCACACATGCGTGTAAGTAATAATTCCTTCCCCTTCGTATTACCCTAATAGTCGGTTCTAACAACATAATTGGAGCTGTAATATTTGGTCAATTTGGATCCACTACACAGCTGAAATAGCTCGTGAAAGTTGAGGCGCCGAATCTCCGAATAAATTAAACAACAGGTTGTCAGAACGGCTAGGTGGAAATGTTTATGGCACCTGTCTAAACTAAGTGACGACGGCAGATTCTACTAATGTCCAAAACTCGATTCAATTTGGGCACTGCTGCACTGTGTTCACCGATATTTTTTATTTACTTTTACTATTTTAGCTGCAACTTTATTTATTTATACTTTTACGTACAATTATGGTGCGTAAGGCGGTAAGTCCGCATAGTGGCGCAAGACTTTATCTACCAGTCAACCTTTTAGTCAAAAGGAGCTGTTGGAATAGGTAAATAAAACTATTTTTAATTTCTTATCTCTTATTTTTTAAACGTTGCCTCACATTAGAAATTTCTCCTGTTTCGAAGGTGCGTTTACAAAATATACAAAGTCACATACACAAACACCTGGACCCGGAACAACTACTTGTAGATTATACAAATATATGTTCCGTGCGGGAATCGAACCCGCGACACCCTGCGCGGCAGTCAAACTCTCGACTACTGCGCCAAACATACAATTAGCAGATTTGATGTGAGGACGAGTGTGCTATTCCTTATGATCATCAGACTGAGTCACTACTGATTACATTTTACCTAGCCTGCCATGAACTCTTAACGCGATCCAGTTGGTAGGCTGTAGGAAAGAGATGGCGCTAGACTTGTATAGCTCTGTCTCTTTCGCAAAGCCTAAACTAGATCGCGTTAAGAGGTCGTGGTAAAGCCTCTGTTTAGTATTTTGCATAGCTTCGACAGAAATAATTTCTATCGTTCACTTCTAAAAAATTTATTCTTAGTCGAAATCACGTCTGTCATTATGATCGTTCACAATGCCTTTGTTTTTCTTAATTTGTTTGAAAAATAATATATCTATGGTTTGAAATGATTGTTTTTAGGGTTCCGTAGTCAACAAGGAACCCTTATAGTTTCGCCATGTCCGTCCGTCCGTCCGTCCGTCTGTCCGCAGTTTAGCTCAGAGACGCACAGTACTAGAGAGCTGTAATTTGGTGTAAATATACGGATTTGTTGTGCCGAAAAAGTGGTAAAATAAAATCTCAAAAAATATTTTTTTTTAGGGTACCTCCTGAATATGTAAAGTGGGGATGTTATTTTTTTTTCTCACGTACCCCTTAGTGTGGGGTATCACTAAATAGGTCTTTGAAAAATTTTGATAGTTTCCATTGACAATTTTTTGATAAAAAAATAGTTTTTGAAATATTAAGCTTTAAAGTGTTAAATTTTGCTCGACTCGAGTGTCCCCCCCCTCTACCAGCTAAACGGTTATGTTTGGGGGTGTGAAAAAAATCACAATAGTAGTATATTATAACGAAGTTTAAAAGAAAATTGCATGACTAAGTAGGCTTTACAACTTTACGAGTAATAGTCGACCAACTTATAAAATGTACTTGGGTTACATATTTTCTTAAACAAAATTTATCGGATTCAACTGCAATAAGTTTGTCAACTTTATTTTTACAGCTTTAATAGGTATGTTTTTACGGTATGTTATCTGGGGATAGGTAGGTTTTCATCGTCAACTATTTTTTTAACTTCAAAAAAAGGAGGTGGTTCTAAATTCGTATTTTCCCCGATTTCTCAAAGACTCCTGGACCGATGTATGAAAATTCTTCTTTTTAAAATTAAATTCAGCGAATCAGTTTAGTTAGTTCGCATGCCCTTTATGATGGGCCACGGAACCCTACACTGTGCATGGCCCGACACGCACTTGGCCGGTTTTTTTTATTCTTATTACTAGCTGTTATCCATAGTTTCAAGTAGTAGTCTTCCTCAGCTCGGCTTCTATCGGTCGTAGCATGATGTTATGTAGCCTTCCTCGATAAAAGAGCTATCCAATCCAACACAAAAAAAAAACTGTTGATTTCGAACAATTGGTTCCTGAGATTAGCGTGTACAACTAAAAAAACTCTTCAGCTTTATAATTTAGTATAGACTAGCTGTGCCCGCAACTTCGATCGCGTGGATGTCGGAATTTAACAAGTATTTTTAGTGAAGCATTAATTCTCGCCACGTTTTTTATAAATCATATCGTTTTCATATAAACCCTATATTTAGAATTTATTTAGATTTTTCAAGAATATTTGACCGTGTTTGTAATACGCCCTCTGTCGACAGAAATCAATTGCTACTGGATTAGAGCACCCATTCCGTCATCCCACTCCATGCCACTCCATCCCACTAATACTCATCCCACCCCATCCCACTCCATCCTACTCCATCCCACTCTATATCACTCCGTCCCACACCATCCCACTCCATCCCACACCATCCCACTCCATCCCAAACCATCCCACTCCATACCAGTGTATGTCCAATCCATCCCTCTCCATCCCACTCATCCTTCACCCACTCCATCCCACTCTATCCCACTTTTGCATCCCACTCCATCCCAATCCATCCCACTCCATCCCACTCCATCCCACTCCATCCCACTAATCCTACTGAATCTCACTAATCCCGCTTCATCCTATATCCATCTCACTCCATCCCGCTTCATCCTACTCCATCCTTTCCATAACATTTTTCTATTGTGAGTCTATTGCAAAAACCTTTTCTTTCTTTCTTTCATTCCATTCGATCCCATTCTATTCCATTTCACTCTACTCTACTCCACTCCACTCCAAGCCACTCCACTCCAGTCCACACCATATTTGAATAGGTTTGTAGTTTTTCTATTCCAAGCTAGATCGCGCTACTGAACTGCGCGTCTCGGTGTGAACTGACCGCAATTTTACTTCTGGAACACTTTAAATTCAAATATCTTTTGAAGACTGATCCGATTTCAATGAAACAAAAACTAAATGTTACTTCAAGTTACGGTCAGTCATTGTGTATTAAAGATATCTACATAGCTTTCGTACATTTTACGTGATGCCCGAACAAATAAACATACAAACAGACAAAAATTCTAAAAATGCTAGAAATGGGTTCTATTGGTTGTCCTTTAACACGCTGGCTATATTTTTTGAGTTTTTTTTTAATGTACAAAAATTATTTTTCTACAATTTTATTATATGTATAGATATAGATATAGATTGTCTCACTCAAAGACTTTTTGTGGATTTTTGTGGTTCTTTCCAGTTTAAAAGATAAAATTGTTTTGGATCGTGTGTGGCACCGGTGCCAAGTAACGGGTACTATATCTCACGAAACCAAGCCGCTTTTTGTATTTCTCTTTGTGGATATGGTGGACTTTTTGTGCTACGTAAACCTCAGCATGAAACATTACAAACATGATATTACAAACTTCAAAGCGATTTTTAACATTATGATTACTTTTATTTTGTACTTTTATTAAATAATAAATATTTGTCCACGTTCTCGATGAACGTTAATAATTAAAAATTTGGTGTTCCAATAGTTATAACAGTTATTGTTACAAGTGTGGTTATCTTATAATATCTGTGGTTTTTTTTTTTTTTTGGGTGGTAAAATCATCAAATGCGTCCTCCCGCCCTGGGTGAGGCGGAAGGGACTGTCAGACTCTTACTGACTAAAATCCACCCGTGTTCCTTCGGATGCCCTTTATGTTCCGGGGCCACGGTATCCTGACAATATCTATGGCTACGCCAAATTACGTTCGTAACCCAAAAATACACGCCTACCCAAACATGTAGAACCCACCAGAAAACCTAATGACAGTCGAAAGTATTCAAATTTATTTGAAAAGGGTTAAATCTCGCTAGAAATCTATTATAGCTATAAACCATACAAAGCATGGACCAGTTGCTAGTATGATCTATACCCTGACAATTGGATAAAGCAATCAAATAAACGGCAGTAAACATAAAATGAATCATTCAATATTGGCCATGCCTTTTATTTCTGCCACTTTCAATCAGAATTAATGAATTCGGTTGAACCGTATTGTTGACAGAAATAAACAAATTAACGGATTCCATTGTTATGAACTGATTTTGTTTTCGTTCAAGTAGATCTTGATAACATCTGTTATTATCAGAAAGTCTCACTAATTCAAATCCTATCCTACTAATATTATAAATGCGAAAGTTTGTGAGGATGCATCAATGTGTATGTAGGTATGTTTGTTACTCTTTCACGCAAAAACCACTGAACGGATTAGGCTAAAATTTGGTACACAGATAGTTTATAACCTGGATTAACACATAATATATTGGGTTAGGCCATAGGCAGATTTTCCGATCTATTTAAACAGGTTTTTCAAGACCGATCAGTACCGATCTTCACTTACCTGTCTGTTCGGATAACCTAAGAGTATTTACATGTACCTAAAGCAAAATTAACACTCGAAGTAACCCATCGTTGACACTGAACTTAGCACGTATTCAGCGAGCAGATGTCACCAATAGCCTGGAAAAGTGTCAAGTTGAAGACAAAGGAAACTGAAAGTCACTACAAACGTAGCGTTTACACTCTTTCGTCGACTCATGGCTTCTAAGGAGGGGGGGGGGGGGGACTTTGTAAAGGAACTCAGGTAATACGGTTATTTGTACACATACCTCGACCAATCAACGAGAAGATGTAAGTTATGCTCGTATTATTTTATGTTCCTCCCTTTTATCTTATTCGCAAGTTAATTAATCAAGGTTGTTTGTGTAACGATTTGGATTTTTCTTAGGTAAACATCGGTTGTTCTTCGTTTGTTTTACGACAAAGTTATACCGCCCATAAAAGATGGAAGTAACTTAATAACCACAAGTACTTAGGAAGGCCTACGCGTGAGACGAATTTAGACAGTATTTTTTACGTAGATATAAATTGTACCTAATTACAATTAAACATAGTGTCCAAAAACCAGTAACAGAGTTTTTAAACAAACAGAGCTTCTCAATAAAGCATAATCATATACTTTTTTTTTTGTAAATTTTTCGGAATCTCGTTTCCTTTTCGTCTTTATATATTCTCTTACCCGTTCTATCTACCTACATTTATTTCACATGATTGTATAAGAAAATCTCAAAGATAAATTCAACAAAACCAAACAATTGTAAAGCCACAATAATCCGGTTGAACGCGCAAAACAATCGCAGTCGACTTGTGAATGAAACCTCACAAGAACTTGGTCGAGGTTTAATATAACGGCAAATCTCTCCGTTGTGTTGTGGAGTAAATTAAATAGCTTTCGAGTGTGTAATTGCCATTGGAGTGGCTACTAAAGGATCATGAATACACGATGGGCAACGTCTTCCAGTCAGTTTCTTGCTATGTTGTATCCACCACAAGTGCCAATTAGTCGGACTATTGCCAGTGGCGGCCTTAGGGGGGGGCGAAGCGGGCAACCGCCCGGGGCCTTTGCACCTCAACAAAAAGCAAAAGAAAAAACTAGTAAATTTTATTCAAAACAAGGAGGATTAATTAATTATGTTACAGTCTTAATGAGTAGTTAGGCTACTCATTAAGGCTATTGTACAACGGCGCAATTAAATAAATTTTAGTTTTAGTTGGAACCAAAACATTTATATTTTCTAATTTATCATATCAGAGTTGGTTAATTTTGTAAAACTTTTATTAGTATAATAATTTTGTCACCTAACGTATACTATACAAGGTTAAATCCGGTTTCAGACTTGTTTATGGTTGGCCCAATCAGGAGTGAGACCGAATTTGGAGAATAAGGCGCATTTAGCTTCTTTGATGGAGGATGAAAAAATCGCGCAGATTTTGATTTTTTTAAAAGCCCGTCGGTTGGGTCGCCTTGTGCGAGGCCTCCTTTTTTTGATGACTTTGATGATAAGATCGCTTTGCGAGGCCTCTTTGCCATTTCTTTCTGTTCACAGTATCTAGATAAAAAGTAAAAGTTATCATGCAACTACGGGGCCTCGCGACGAGAAGCGGAATTGATAGACCTAAATTATGATCGTCGATGCCATCAGCTTTGGCTTTATCAGTTCTCAGTTAGAAATAGTAGTAGTAGTTAAATTATGCTGCTTTACTGAGTGGTAACAAAGTTGAGATTGCCGTTGTCCATTTTTTTTTCTAATCTCTAAGCGCGAGGCCCCGTCATGTGCGATGCTAGCTAGGGTCCGCTAAGCCCGCCTAGCGACGCCACTGGGCCCAACGAATAATCAAAGTTTGAGACCTCAAACACCGAACGCTACTTTGTAAAAAATTTAAAAAACCTCATAAGTTTCGTTCTTTTTTGGAAATTTTGCGTTTATGACCGTAAAGGGCTAGTTGTTGATAGTAACTTCTCAGAAGGGTTTCATGGATGCCTTTTGCTACAATATGAAAACCGATTTATCTGTAGACTCAGTAGTTTTAGAGTTGAGCTTTTCAAAATTTATAGTTTTAGTAGCGACCCGCCCCGGCTTCGCACGGGTATAAATTATATAGCCTATGTGATTAAAATCGATCCAGTAGTTTTGATTTATTTATTAATGCCCGTGGCCCGCACGCGTTAAATTTGGAGTGAAACAATCCCCCTTTCCCTATACCATGAAGATTTCCTGCTATCTTTGGAATATCTAAATTCATACACTACATTTTTACTTATTTACTTTTTTAACTATTTATTTTATTTTTACAACATATTACAGAATCACTTCATAGTATAAAACAAAGTCGCTCTTGCCGCACCGGGCGGCCGGCCGGTACCGCCGCAAACGCTACGTCCCGCAATTTTTAAATCTGTAATATCTTCGAAAACATTCACTTAAATCATACGGTGTAAAGGGCCATATAGATCTATATTAAATGAACAATGTATACAAGGTATTTAATTGGTTAAGGATTAATGCTGTATTGATTAAAATCGCTTCGAAAATTAGCCATTATTTGTCGTAAAAAGTAAATGACAAAAAAAAGTTATTGTGGGTTATCCATAAGAGATAGACATATACACATACCATCGCGGACTTTTCTGTAGACCTTTTCAATGTGTACAATACTTAGTACTTTATTTTGATATAACTCGTAGGGTTCACACTGCGTTTGCAATGTAAGCGGAAAAAATGTAATTATTTACGACATCACATTAGAAACCTCAAAAATAACAGTACTTCTCCACTATTTAATAGATGTTATTATACATATAAACCTTCCTCTTGAATCACTCTATCTATTAAAAAAAAACCGCATCAAAATCCGTTGCGTAGTTTCAAAGATTTAAGCATACAAAGGGACATAGGGACAGAGAAAGCGACTTTGTTTTATGTAGTGATAGTGATTGAGCTTTGAAATTTCTTGCAATATTTAAGACACCACTTGAGTAACTCTGGCGGTATCTCGAATCAAAAACAAATGTGCAAGAGGCAAAGCATCAGAGTCGGGATGTCTTAGAACTTTATAACTTTTTTCGAAAAAATTAATAAAATGTTGGGAGGCTTTATCTCGGAGACTATAAGGTCTACTGAGGTTTTTATTAACTCTTCATCTTCATCAGCCTATAATGTTCCCACTGCTGGGACACCGGCTAACTTTCGGTAAGAGGGGTCCGAAAAACCACCTGCGGTTAACGCCAGTGCGTACGCGTGAACTAAGTTCTATTGAGTACAGTTTTGCCGCGGCTTTTACCCGCAGGCATTTTGTGGCAAATCATGGATTTAAAATCAGTCGCGGGAAAAAACAACGGTGCGGCCGGCCGGCCGCTTGTATTAGATTTCTAGGGCCACAAATTCACGCCTTTAAAAACCACAGCGGTTTAACCGTATTGCGGCCTAGACCTAAACCCCTTCAAAATTCTTTTTCGGAAAAAGTTATAAAGTTGGAAAACATGACAACCAAACCTACTTTCGCATCATATACTTTTCATGAAGGGCAAGGGGCCTCGCAAAGTCTTGCCGCCCGGGGCCTCGCAATGGGTAAGGCCGCCTCTGACTATTGCGTTGTGGAGATTAAGTCCATGTTTTTTTTTGCGCATTGAAAAAAAATCACGCAAAACCGTTTTTGTTTTATCCGTTTCAGAACGGGTATAGAGGGATTAATATTATGTTTGCTAATGGATGGAGGCTTTAGCTCTAATAAGAACTTTTTGTATGATCCTTCACAATGCTATAGAGCTCATAGAAAAATTTAGTTAAGCTATTAGCATATTTTTCCTGAAAAGACGTTTTGTTTTCGTAGATTTATCATATCTGAGACAGTTAACTATATAAAAACTCTTGGGGCATTTGTTGCTCATATAACCAAAATAAAACATGAAAAAATCTTTTGTTTTAATAAATAGCAGAAACCAAAACATAAACTGAGAGATTCTAAACAAATTAATTGAATATTATCGCTGAACTTTAATCCAATACTTAAGCCCTGATTGACCCTACTGATTGGGGGAAATTGTTTGCCACAACCGCGACGATGCGATGAATAAAATAATTAGGTTATTGTTATTTCTGTAAATATTTAAGCTGAAGCTTCTAATAAAGCTGTGGAAATATTTTAAACCGCAAAATTTTTGATCTGGGGAATTGGGAAAGTTGAACCTTAAACATATACTTATAAAACAGTAAATAGGTTATTTCTAGACAAGCGAGCTAAACCATCGAGCACATCATCTCTTACCTAATAGGTAAGCGATGATGTGGTCGATGGTGACAAAGAAATAGTGTTCAAACGTGAACATATCGTTCAATAATAAAAAAAGTTGTTGTTCAGCTTTATTCTTCTTAAATTAATACATACTTATTGTGTAATATCATTCTTAAAGTAATATAATATTCTATACACAAAAGGTTTTTATGGATAAACTCAAAAACTGCTCACCGATTTTTTTTCAATTCTTTTGAACATTGCACGTAACATGGATTGTATTTTATTTAAACTGCTACCCATGAGATTTCGAGGCCGAGTTCCAGTTTTCGTAATGTCGAAGGAGAAAAAAAGAGATCCAACAACTCAAAATACAGCAGTTGCGGAGTTAAAATCCATTCTTAGCTTAAACGTGGGAGAAATCAGTGATAAAATAGCAATCAACATGAAACATTTCCTGGAAAAGCTAACACATTGGCAAATTGGCTCTGTGGGAGTTATCGGGAAATTCATGCGAACGTGGCCTCAGTGTTTCACTCATGAGATATTTTGCTAATTTGCGAACAATGTTGATTTGAAATCTGCTTTAATTTAGGTTTATTGGTGCTAATAGTGTAGACAAAATTATGGTACGAAATTGGATAATCTTTTTGGTGTCTGGTACAAATAATTGCTGTTGCGGTTTATTTCCGCAGGAAAAAGATGTTTTTTTGCCAAAATGATGCTTTCGTCAGTGCAGTGTCAGAATTTCGTCAAATGTAGGCGAAATATAAGATCCGGTGAGGCTTAACGGTGACTTATCCCCGGGTTGAATGAGATCGTTACATAAAAACAGAGCGGCGAAAACAGGTTGCATTATTAAATACGTTACGTAGAGTGTGGTGCGAAAAGTTATTTTGCCTCGAGAAAGAATAAAAAGAAAATAAACCCTTTTTCCTTCTAAAATATCGTGTTGTGAACAATGAGTAGGTATTTATCTACACTTGAATTTATTATTTCGAAAACTTACTCGCTTCTAGGGAACGTTTTCTGACTTGCTTACTGATATGATGGGGAACCAACATAGATATTTATAATTCAACTAGCTGTGCCCGCGACTTCGTTCGCGTGGATGTCGGAACTTAACAATGTATTTTTTATCAAATTGACAAAGTTTCATACAAACTGTCATCCCCTATTTTATCCCCTTGGGGGTAGAATTGATAAATAAAAAAAGGTTGCACTCCAGGAGTGCCGGTAGAAGTGAAAACTTTTTTGTTACTATGTTTTATTTTTAATTTGAATGACGTCTTACTCATTTTCGATCAGGGTCACGTGACCCTGACGCGAGTTTTGGTCACGTGACCCTGACGCGAGTTTTAAATTTTTTACCCATTACAGAAAAAGTGTACAACGCCGCTAAAGAAGTTTTCACTTCAAAATTCATTCTTAACCGATTCCTACATCATAACATCTACCTGCATGCTAAATTTCAGCCCGATCCGTCCAGTGGTTGGGGCTGTGCGACGCGTTGATAGATCACTATGTGAGTCAGTCACCTTTGAGTTATATATATTTAGATTGCTCCTAAAACAAAGAAATCTGTGATAATTAACCTACTCACACAATAAATAGTCGAAAAAACACTTAGGAAAACTATAAGAAAGCTGGAATAAACCACTTCACCATTTAGCCGTAATTTAATCATTAAATGCAAATATTTTAGAAGCTTTTCGAACGATTCTGAAAAGATGAAACAGTGGAAATCTTTGTTGTGCTTAAACCATTATCAGCTTAGGCAATTACTTGAATGATTAAGTATCCGTTTTATGTAAAGTTTTAATACCCTCCTAACTGACTTGTAAGTGCATGTTTAGGCTTAGGAACGGCGATAATGGGTGACTTTTTTTATAATTGGGACAAACCCAATAGGAGGGGGAATAGTGTGGTACTATTCCCAAACCACTGCAACTCCTGTGAGCCAGAATCAACAGTGGCAACCACCAGAAAAGCGCCGAGACAATGAAGCTCGACGTGTCCCGGAGAATGAATTTAACTGTCTTGGATCCTGCAACGAAATTAATCAGAAAAGAATAGTGGAGGAGTAGGAAAAATATGTTTCCACTTCCCTCCCTGCAAGCAGGAGACAGAACAAAACAAGGCCATAGACACTACTACTATGTACTACTATAATGGGTGACTTGCCGTTCGATCATGGACCATGCCCGGGTCGACGGCGCGTCGTGTACCACGTCGTGCGCCTCAAAGAGCTGTCTGACTGAGCAATCTGACGCCGCTCTTAGAGGGCCAAAGTCTGCCTGCGTCTTGGGACTATCTTATCAGGTAACCGTAACCCTGGAACGTAAAGGGCTATTTGAAGGACACCGTGGCTTTTAATCAGTATGAGTCTGACAGTCGCTATGGTCGCTCCTGCCCTGTGGCCTGTGGGAGGACTCATTTGATGATTTTAACACGATAAAAAAGTGCAAATCTTACACCGTCTTACTTCGTACCAATTTAAATCTTATAAAAGGCTGAATAGCATCAAATATATCTTTACTGATTGATATATTAGATGCTGTTCTTGAATAAAAACAGGGTAATTTTATCCTGACACGTGATTTATTTCTATGAGGGTTTGCGAATTTACTGAAAAAAAAATTAAATAAAGTTCTTTCTGATCCTTGAAAACAATACTTTACTAACGGTGTCGAATTGGCCCATTATCACGTTTTAATTAAAATTAGGTTCTTAATTAAGAAAGGTTTTTTAAATTATTTATTTATTTAATTTATGTTTAACGTGATTAAATGTAAGCACGCATCCAATTGTGGTTGCACGCAAATGGGTCCCTCCGTCGTACGTATGAAATAAATTAACATAAAAATAGCAGGGGATTCGGGTTAGCGAAGAGGGTTCAAATATCGAACGGTTTTTTTATCCTTTGGTTAAAGGCATTTACATCACACTGTTACGAAATTACCTGTCAGATAAGACTTATTTATTACTTTATCGCTTAAAGTTAGGCCATTTTTCATTTAAGTGGTGTTGAGCGTAGTCTAAGCAGGTAATTTAAATTATGTAATTAACTAAACTAATTTTATCATATTAGAATCATTGTTTTAACTTTAATTTGATATTCTTTTGAAGTAATTTGTAGATCTGTCTGTTAAGAGTGGTTTGGGATGAAAATAAACACTAGTAGATATCCAATAATTTTAAAAACGGTCATCAACATTTATAACTACGAAAAGGTATCAACATTTCAGGAATGAGAGAATCGGAAAATTCATGTTGTGTGTGTGTGTGTGTTTTATCGTGTTCAAGAACACCATATTCTGGTACTGAACACCATCTTTCAAACGAGATGTGACAAACCTTTAAATCGACAACATCCTTATCTCAATAAATACATGCATATAAGTAAATAAACATCCTTTTTTCCAAAAGATTACGGGTCAAAACAAAATGGTCCCTAAATCATGCAGTGACGCTTTGTTTTCCCATATTTCACGAGAGTGACAGGGGTCTGTTATGCAAAGCGGTCCCTGACAATAGACTGGATAACAATATCAAAGGAAAAAGAAAATCCAATGATTATCTGAATTTTTGTCAACAAACAATCTGCGAAAGCCAAAATGGCTTATTTACAATAACTACAGAAACAAAGACATCATTATTTTGGATTATATTATGTATCTCATATATGGGGATCCGTCCCTCATTATTGTCGGTTTACGTTCATTGATTCTAGAGATGTATCTATGTCTTTTTCAATTTGCAGATATCCGAAAACAAATTAAAGTTTTATCCATTTTGTAAAACATGAGTGCAGTCCACAAGTAGGGTAGCTAAATGTTGTGTTATTTTATGACCGCACAGCAAAAAGTTTTTATTTGTTATTATTCATGTACTCTGAACCTATTAATATTATTACTTATGAGATACAGCTTTTGTTTAAAAAAATTTAGGTGGTGAAGGTAATTTTTTAGAGCTATTAATTATTATTTCCTGTAAATATATATTTACAGAAATGTGTAAATGAATCCCCGAAAGCTACATAAGTTATTGTAACATAATTTCGATAACAAACTTCCAATCAAAACATCATGCACAATGACGTGTTGAACTGTTCCAATGAAATTACAAACACGCTGCCAGTTATGAACTGACTCAATTCGCTTGAACTATGTGCCACACTGGTATTTGTCCGATTAGGAACATTTGCCGATATAATCAAAACGTGACAACGATTTCAATATATACAGGGTGAAATTTTATTAATGAGCAATATTTTAAACTAGGGCATTACTAACGATACTAATTGTTTTATGGAACTCAAAAGGTTCCCTATCCATTTGCATAAAATTTTAAGACCTAATATAACTCAGCATAATTTTGTTTGGCATAATTATATTTTCGCATAATATAATTACGCATAATAGCTTACGCATAATTTTTTAAGCATAATTTCTCTAAGCATAATAATGATTAAGCATAATATTCTAAAGCATAAATTTATTCAGCATAAAGTTCTAAAGCATAACTTTTTTAAGCATAATATCTTAAAGCATAAATTTACTAAGCATAAAGTTCTAAAGCATAACTTTTTTAAGCATAATATCTTAAAGCATAAATTTATTTACGCATAATGATATTAAAACATTACTTATAAAGGCATACAGCGTGCAAGCAAGCAAGCATGCAAACAAGCAAGCATGCAAGCAAGCATGCAGCAAACAAGCAAGCATGCAGCATGCAGCATTCAAGCGAGCATGCAACATGCAGCAGTCAAGGTTTTCTGTCACGGCTCCGGCGCTGCGGGCCTCCGGCGCACGGTGGTTCAAGCGCCGAACAAGAGCGGTCAAAAATACCTTACGCTATTAAATTTGTTAAATGGGTTTTTTTCTGAGGGGTAAATAATAAAAAGATACTTCACGAATGTATATTAATGCTTTATTTACATAATTTAGTACATTATATACAATAAACCGTACAATATGTACTGTTTAATAAAAACATAATTAGTCAATATTTGATATTTATTCTCCCAAGCTCGGAAATACATCTGAATATAATATCACCACTGTTCCACGAAGGGCCTATAATTAAATAATGTATTCTTTTATATATTATACATATTATGTACAACAACAGACAAGAAAACTAAAACAACAATTTATTTACAAACATCATCATCTTCATAACCACAACTAATTTAAATCACTACAACAACCAACCCAATTTCAATATAAACTAAATTCTTAGTAAATCTAAAACCTCTTTTTCTTTCTGGAAAGTTTCCAAAGACCAGTAATCTGAGCTGAGTAAAGGTCTGAAGTAAGTCCGTATTTGTAAGTACTCGCGACATTTTTCTTGTGTGGTTCCGCTTGAAGGCCTTATAATTTTTGTTGTTAGATCCTGCTGCCTGTTCAGATGATTCTCCGATAGATAATAAAACATATTGTGCTACTTCAGCTCCATGAATGAGGACTTTGTTAACGGAAGTTGGGAGGTTATACCACGGATATTCTTGAATTAAAAGCGAGCGGTTTCCAAAGAATATTCTTTAAATTTATTCGAATCAATATTAAAACCCGAGAATAAGGCTTTTAAAATTGTGGAACAACGTTCAATCAAACCTTTCTTTAATCTGAAAAATCTTTCCTTTACGTTCGCGTTCGCAAGATGGCACGGGCTGGTTCGCGTTTTCTTGAATGTACTTTCCATTACCCCTTACTACTAATTCGACACATTCAATTTCATTTAACCAATCTCAGTACTTATGCAAAAATTATAATTTACTTCTCTAGAGACAATTTTCCAAAATCTATCAAGACTTTTACATAAATTGAGTATCATACTATCTAAGTTCCTTATGTCTACATTTTCGACCTCATCCAGTGAAACTAGAATAGTTTCCGACACGTGTTGTTATTTCTGAGGAACAGTTCCAGTTAGTGCAGACCAAATCTTAAGGAAAAGCATCCTTGAGAAAGAAAATTTAATCAAATTACCTGAAAAACAAAATGTAAGTAATTTACGTTTGCTTCGTAGACCGTGCTACGAGAGAGCCTACGCGGTCGTAGAGGCTATATAGCAACTAAAGATGCAACAGGAGGCAGACAAACCTTTTATATTTTCAAAATAGACAGTTCAATCTTTAATGTAAGATATGTGAGAATAGTCGATTATGGTAGACTTTTTTTGTAGGTCTATGTGAAGTCAAATATAAGGACAATATTTGGTAGAAATACTGTGTGGCGTAGCACCTAAAAATACGTCATTATAGGTACAAAAAAACTTAAAAATATAACTAATTAGTAATAACATACCTTGATCTTTGAAATTCATGTCAAAAATACCACTCAAAAACAATGCATTTCTAAGAATTCAAAGTTACACAAACAGTATGGCTAAAGAGTTACTGACAAAGCGTGGCGCAACATTACGATGTGTTGACTTCGGAGGTAGAAAAATAAGTGAGAATTAGGTAAAATGGGTGACATATTTGTATTTTATGGTAGCTTGGTTATCGGTCAATCATTATAGATAATTAAATTGGGGTTAGGAGATGATGAAATTTTCGATTAATGACCTATGGGCGGAACCACCGTGCGGCGGCCCCACGCGTGCTAATCGTCGCAGACGGCTTTCGCTCACCACCGCAGCTTCGGCTTGTTGGCCGGCTTCGCCGGCCAGCCTCAGCCGCGGCAGTTCGCTCGCAGCCGCCTGCTCCTCGGCCCGCGGGCCGCCTCGCCCCTACGCGCCTACGCGATTTTAAATTACACTCTAGGGGTAGGACAAACAAGACTACGTAGAGTCGGTTTTGCAGCAATTCGGTTCTGTCACTAACTTTCGTTGCACGTCATATTCAATTTTTATTTAACATATTATTTAATTGTTACAGAAACGTATTAATTTAGAAAGTATTAATTGTATGCCTAAATATTATTATGCTAATAGTCATTAGGCGTAATAACGTTATGCTAATAGTCATTAGGCCTATTAACGTTATGCTAATAGTCATTAGGCCTACTAACGTTATGCTAATAGTCATTAGGCCTACTAACGTTATGCGAATCAAATTTATGCCGAAAAAAATTAGTCTTTAAGATGATTATGCGAATGTAAAATGTATGCCTAAAAAAATTATGCCGAAGTATTATTATGCCTAAACAAATTGTGCCAAAATCGTTATGCCGAAGTATATTAGGACAAAAAACATTATGCGAATAGAAGGGATCCCAACTCAAAAACATTATTAAGTCAAGTATCTTCGCTTAATATTATTTGATGTTTGTTTACTTTTCGTTCCGCGCGCGGTATAACGCGTTTTATTTTGGTACTTTAAGATGTTTGGGGTTTATGATTTATTTTTATTACTTTTAGTGCTTATTTGCAATAATAAGCCTTTGCTATGCGACATACTACAATTTTAACGGTGTCCATATTTGCATTAATAATATTTTGATTTGCGATTTATTGGCCTTAATGCAATCAGCAACGTGAGTAGAGCCTTAGATTAAAATATTGCTCATGATTTCAATTACACCCTGTATAAACTATGACTTTATACCACTGATGTAGAATTACTTTCGTGTTTGATCGTGTTAACGCGTTGTTCTTCTAAATCAAGGAATTGGAGCGATTTCTCCATTATTTATAGAAATTCTATTCGAATTATTACGGTAATTGCCCTTTTTTCGAGGCTAATCATTAAAGGACTATACTACCTTAAACAAATGCCCTTACCTTCGCTAATGTAAATTAATGTTATAATTTTTTTTAAAGACTGCTTCTACATTACAGTAAAAAAACAACATCAATATCGATGTGAAAAACGAACCAAACGTTTTACCGAAAACAATACCGTGCCAACTTCAACACAAAAAGAGCTATATAAACCCATTTCCATGTACTTGTGTAAGCGGATTTACCACCGCATTCACCCGTTGGATAAATTGCAATATCCGTATTATTCCGTATCCATATCCGCGTATCAGATACATTTGATCCGAGGATTTGCGGATGCTCCACTCTAAATGAGCTAACTCATTCAGTAATTGTTTCGTATTATGGCTATAATAATGGAACTTTATGATTGAGCGAACTAAGTATAGACCTTTGGCTGAATTGCTTAATCAACTGCGAACTTTAAGATTAAGTACGTAGAGTATTAATTTCCTTAAATATTATCATCTTCCGGCCTATTCCTATTTATGGATGGGGGGGTTGTTTCCAGTCTTACCAATTGCAATGTTGCCCCACACTAGGAATTTCTCCTGTGGTTTGTTTTCAAACAGAGACATACACAAGAACCCAGACCTTCAACAATTACTTGCAGATCATGCAATTTGTTTCGTACGGGGATTGAATCCGCGACAAGCTGCGCAGCAGTCGATAGACCAGCCACTGCGCCAACCGGGCCGTCGTTTCGAAAATAAAATAATTAGGGACCAACAAAAAGACGACTAGTGACATCTATGGAGCGTTAGAAGAACTTAAGTGTCCTGTACCACGATTTCAACATTCTCCGCGAATTAAAAACATATAAAAAATCCGATACCTTTTGATTGATGGGTAGTAGCCCACCAGATACACAACTGTCTGGTTAAAGATACCTTCCTTTTCAATTTCCTCTTCTAATCTAAAGAGCTCGCAAAGGAACTAGTTTAGTCTAGGTCAAACTAGTTTATCCTATCGGGCTGAGGATGAACTATTTTGGACTTGGATTTTTTTAGGAAAGAAAAATTTCTAACGTCTCATGGTGACGTTTAGGTAGGTAAGATCCTCCGTGGCTCGGTTGGAAATGAGTGTCGGATGTACTGAATCCGAAGGCCGCAGGTTCGAATCCTGCCCGCGGATTGAATTTTTCTTTCCTAATAAAAATCCTTGAAATTCGCTACGCATGGCGTTTAATATTTAAAAATATTAGTTTGGACTAGTCTTTACTTAACAGTTAATCCTATCGCCTGAAGGAAGAACTAGTTCATGAAGTCGGTTTGACCGGTTAACATTTACACAGATCTAACCCATCAAAATTCGAGAGTGAATCAGAGGCAAGTAAAAACTGTACTTGCTTGTGACGTATGAGCAATTTTAAAAGTTTACGTTTCAATTATTTTTTTAATCAAACTGACAGAATTATTGAGTCAAATAGGCTATTGCGCAATGTTGGGGCCCGATACTCAACTGACTAATAAATCGAAAACTCTTGATTGAAGTAATATTAAAGACAGTGCAAACACGAGTACCTTTCATTTCTCCTGAGAGAGTATAGTTCGAGTGGCACGCGATCTCCGTCACGCGACCGCTATACCCTTAAATGAAAATGATCCTTTGTCTACAGGTATATAATCAAGTGGAGTGGATGATAGGAAAATTGAAGACAATTAGCTGTATACACTTTGTTTCTATGCCCGTTTAATGTCTGGAGGTCAGGTTTTTGTGTTTTATGGCAGTTTGTCGATATTGATGTTGTTACCCGTACCGTTACTTTTGTTTCTATTACATCTTCAAGTAACGTAAAGTAACAGATCAATTCAGGTTTTACACAAAAGACAAGATTAAAAAACATAAGGGTCAATTCACACTGAGACGCAAGATAGTCAAGGGACACTTTTTAATAGCGACTCAAAATCCAACCCTATGTACTACACGTTAAGATACACATTTACAATATCGTCACGTCTCGTCTCTAGCACAGTCGGGTAAAAATGTTCAAATAGAAAGTACTCGTATTTTATACTAGCTGTTGCCAGCGGCTTCACCCGCTACAACTCGAAAATTATCCCACGGGAACATAAAATCGGGATAAAAGCTATCCTATGTGTTAATCCAGGTTATAAACTATCTGTGTACCGAATTTTAGCCAAATCCGTTCAGTGGTTTTTGCGTGAAAGAGTAACAAACATCCATACATCCATACATACAAACTTTCACCTTTATAATATTAATAACTAGCTGTGCCCGCGACTTCGATCGCGTGGATGTCGGAATTTAACAATATTTTTTTTAGGGCGTAGCGCTTAATTTTCGTCTTGTTTTTTATAAATCATAATCGTTTTCATATAAACCCTTTTATTATTAAAATTTATTTCGATTTTTCAAGAATATTTGAGCTGTTTGTGATAAACGCCCTCTGTCGTTCAAAGCCCACCTAGCAGTGTTCAAAGCACCCATTGCATTTCCGCTCCATCCCACTCCATCCTGCTCCATCTCGCTCCAATCCACTACATCCCACTCAATCACACTCCATTCCACTTCATCCCACTCCATCCCACTTTATCCCACTACATCCCACTCCATACCAATCCATCCCACTCCATCCCACTTCATCCCACTCCATCCCACTTTATCCCACTACATCACACTACATCCCACTCCATCCCACTCCATCCCACTAATCCCACTCCATACTACTCCATACCACTCCATCCCACTCGATCCCACTCCATCCCACTCGATCCCACTCCATCCCGCTCCATCCCACTCCATCCCGCTCCATCCCGCTACATCCCTCTACATCCTACTCCATCCCGCTCCATCCCGCTCCATCCCGCTCCATACCGCTCCAACCCTTTCCATCCCGCTCCATCCCAATACATCCCAATCCATCACACTCTATCCCACTTCATCCCACTCAGCACTCCATCCCGCTCCATCCCACTTTATCCCACTCCATTCCAATTTATCCCACAACATCCCACTCCAAACAACTCCACTCCAGTCCTCACCATATTTGAATATGTAGTTTTTCTATTCCAAGCTGGATCACGCTACTGAACTGCGCGTTCGGTGTAAACTGACCGTAATTTTACTTCTGGTACACTTTGAATTCAAATATCTTTTGATAGACTCATCCGATTTCAATGAAACAAAAACTAAATGTTACTTCAAGTTACGGTCAGTCGTTGTGTATTAAAGTTATCTACATAACTTCCGTACATTTTACGTGATGCCCGAACAAATAAACATACAAACAGACAAACAGACAAACAGACATACAGACAAACAGACAAACAGACAAAAATTCTAAAAATGCTAGAAATGGGTTCTATTGGTTGTCCTTTATAACCCTGGCTATATTTTTTGAGTTTTTTTTGAATGTACAAATATTACTTTTCTACAGTTTTATTATATGTATAGATATAGATAGGATTGTTATGACTATTCACATCAAAAAAGGGTACGGAACACACAAAAAATATCTCTTAAAGCACTTCTGTACCTTCACTTGTCAACACTTCCTTTTCATTTTTCCTTTTGTAGATCCTGATACTTGTACACAGTGTTTTTTACACAAAAAAGTTACTAATATTTTGTTCTTTTGCCCCCATAAAAATGGACTAAAATTTCAACCAGGATAATCTTCTATATTCTATAATTTATGGATTAATCTTGGCTTAACTTTTTTTTTCTAGAAGGGGGTTGCAGTTTTTCTGCAAACAAACTAAATAAATAAAATGAGATAGAGAGTTTTAAACAATCCTACGCTACAGTACTGCAATGGTACATTTATTTGAATCATATAAAAATTATGTCAGAAAATTGCTGCTTGCCGGAAGGCACACGCTGCAAACAAAATGTATGCAATAATAGATACCGCACACTATAAGAAAAATTCTGACGGATCCTTCGGTTCTGATGCTCACGGGAAGGCACTTCGTATACATTTTTGCACTTTGACACTTGGTATACATTTTATATTATAAAAGTTACCGGAAATAATTCTGATAGTAAGCGGGGTGCATCCGCCGAGCATCACTTATTTCTGACCGCAATTTCCATTAGTATGCGGTCGCGCTTAATTCTTTCAATTATTTTCTCTTTTAAAGTAATCAGTGTTAATTACAATACGCACCCGCGTTTACAAACACTATAATTCACATATTATACAGTCAAAAACGAAACAATACTACTACAAAACTACCTGTATGGGATATAGTTATTTTTTGTGCGCGAATCGAACTCGCGACAAGCGCAGCAGATAGCTGGTGCTCTAACCATGCCGTCAATTTGGCGTGAAAGCGTGACAAACAAACAAAGAAACTCACTTTCGTATGTGTATCAGATGTGTAAACGACGCGGCAAGTAGCGTAGAAGTCGATTTTCTCAACCACTGCACCGTGTGACTAATAATAAACAAGATATATCATACGTTGAGCTATTCATAAATGATGATAGACAGTAACTGGTGCATTCAGTTCTCGTTATCTCCTTGTAGCTCCGGACACCATCCATCAACAGAGTCGTATGGCGGTACGCCGCAGATGCAGATCAAAGACATCTAAGTTGACCAAAGCAATAGATCATTTACATGAAAGCCTAGCATCTAGCCACTATTTGATTAACTGCAAAGGTGCACAACGTGTGTGTTTGTGATTTATTTCAATGGTAGACCTAATAAATCAATAGGATGATGGATCTATGGATTTACATTTAGGACAAATTCTGAAATAGATGTTATATGTGAAGCCATTCGGATACGAGTATCTACATTGACATATTATTGGTGTGATGTGAACTACTTTTGAGAAATCGCCTGAATAACATTTACTCGAGCCTGAATAACATTTTCGCAAACAATGCGAAATATTTGTGTTTTTCTTAACAAAATTTACACAAACAAACTCAGTACAAACAAAAAATAAACAACAATTTATTCAAATAAGTGTGAGCATTTCGTATGAGATAAATGTGACATCTCATTTCTTTAAGCTTCCGTATCATAGAAAGCAGTAAGTCAACCCAATTTAAAAGAAATACCCGGTTTTATGTTCGCAAGAATTCCCCAATTTCTGTCGACGCTGCAAAGTAATAGAAATATTATAAAGATTACGGAAGCAACTTGGTCGCATCCCCCGGGCATCGCGACGGGGTGCACAGATTTAATGCCGCCTGGAGGCTTCTTTGTTCCGACTAATGTTCAAGTGATCCGTAGGTTCTTTTAATGCGAAAACACGTGGGGTAACGATGAATGCGATTTCATTCTAGATTAGCCTTTATCTTTCCTTACGGGTCTCTACTGAACTCAAGTGCAATCTTGCGTGATTTCATCGCTTGATTTAAACACCAATTGTCAGATATAAATTCCCTAAATAACAGCTAGAACCGCATCAAAATCTATTTATTGAACAAATCCAAGGACAAACACAGATACGAACACCACTTTGCCTAATACTATTTATAGATATGAGCCCGAAATGTTTCCCAACCCTCAATTCTCTATCGGTAACGTAGTACTAAACAATGTAGGGTCACATAATATTGCCGAGATAGTCCTGATTATCACACGAAAACAGATAGTGGACCCGGCGTTATTTATGCAAGAGAGATTCGTGCATTCTCCTTTGTTTGTGAAAATTATTAGGATAGACTTTTTTTTAATAAAAACTCAACACCAGCCCGCAATATCTAGGAGGTACAAAATATGTATTAACAAACAAATATGTGTAGGATCAGGATTGCCGAGCGGAACATCGTCAGGGTTAGGAGTTCCCATTGTCAGGGATAAACAAGACGGTATAAGCAATTACAAAGATTTATAATACAGAGGGTAGTAATAAACACACAGTACAAAATGTCACACAGTAGAATAGGGTAGGTACACGATAAAAATAAAATCAGATAAAGGATATAGCAAATCACAAATAACAAAGTATCAGTATAGTTTAGGAGAACAGACCTTCAAGGTCACAGTTCGTACAGTGGACGTGCCACCCAGGTAAAGTTGCAAAGCGTATCACAGAGTGACACTGCTAATACAATAAGACGAACAGACCGTCAAGGTCACAGTTCGTACAGTGGACAAGCCACCCAAGCGAAGATGCAAAGCGTATCGCGGAGCGTTACTGCTAATGCAAATATACAGCCAAGCTGTACCGGGTAAACCGACAGTTCAGTCGGGAGCGATGCTCTATGAGTCAAGTCCGAAGACTGACCGACGAAGACCGGTGTGTACCGTCTTTTATAGGCACAATTCTTGCCGCGCATTCCCTCCGAAACAGCTCTGTCCAATGGCGTGATACGTCAAAGTGTTTACTCGTTACAGATTGCAAATTAAGATCAAAATCATTAAAGTTTTACAATGTAAACTCATTAAATAATCCAACATGAATTATCATACACAAATCATAGTCATTTAACAATTAAAATCAGATTTACAAAATAAAAACATACGTCCGCCATGTTTAGAACGGAAGCGGCGACAAGTCACAGACTGTCTTTTATCGTAATTAGTAATCGAATCAAAATCAGAAGTACTCAGCAAATAATCATTTGAATTAACAAATTATAATTGATAGAAATAATGATTAAAACTTATGATAATAAAATTCATAACAAAGATAGTCGTCATCATAACATTCTCAACAAAGATCAAAATTTTGTTATTCTACCCACAAAACATTTTATAATTCTAAATTTAGATTTTATAAATCTACCTACAGATTAACAACTATCTCCGACACGGCCAGAACTGACGTTCTACACGACCTCGTGTATTCCTGTAAAAGAAAATTTCTTGTGAATATCGATCGGCCTTTCTGACAAACAAAGACCTTAAAAATAAGTTGTGGAAAAGAAAAATCCTGAGTTAGTCCATTAAAATTATTATCAAGCGCAGTTGCATAGCAACATTCACAACCATTTAAAATTACGAAACTGTTGCTGACTGACAACACATAGCTCAACTAAAACTAGAGACATAGTCTCCCAGTCGTAATCACACCATGGGATTCGACAACTAATCTGGTTTTGAAATAGACAACCCGCATAGGCGTCAACATAGAACAACCCGCATAGGCGTCAACATAGACAACTCGCATAGGCGTCAACATAGACAACCCGCATAAGCGTCAAGTTCAACAACCAAATCCAGGAGTCAACATAGACATCCGATTAAGCATCAAGCTTCACAACAATCAAGCTATACTATGTCAGCAGCAGATGAATCATCATCAGTGTCAGAATTGACATCATCACTAACAGTAACTGGACATTCAGGCATTTTTCGTACACGGTCATGGGGAAATTCGTAAATGGTACTGAAAACTTTCAAAGAGTGAATCTAGTTTGATTTATTTCCTCATTGGCAATAAGCAAAAAGTCACTAACATGAAACTTTTTCAAAATAGCTTTTGTCTTATATCATAACGGCAAAGCCCGTTATCAGCATTTTCAGTTATACCCAGGGCTGTTTGTTCCTTTACAACAGACAGATTTTACTTCTAGCTCTTCACTGTCAATAGTCAAGAAACCCAAAGGTCACGATTTATACGAAAATGTAAACGACTCACCGGATATCTGTAACACTAGTGATAGGTCGTACACCACAGGATTCAACTCGCTTCACGGAAGGCCCATCTTCACTGGAACCTGCCGACCGCCTTTCCTTCGCCTTGGGGCAGCGAGGAGCGACGTGTCCCGTCTCCCCACAGCGGAAGCAGATGATCTTCTTTGGTATCGCCTCATGTGACGTGCTGGCTGGCTCAGGATGATTGTTTTTCTCAGCCTTCTTGTGACAGTTAGCAGCTTTATGCCCCTCTTTGTTACAAAAGTGGCAGACTATTGTACCTGGTTTGAACTTTTTAGGTTGAGAAGAATCTTGCTGATCAGAGGAAATCTGAGACGGTCTCTTAAGATGGGACAAGACACTCAGTTCTTGTTGAAGTTTGTGCCTGGTTTGTACTTCGGTGGTGAATGCTAGTCGATGAGCACGGGAATCAAATTTGGAGACATGGGCCAGTACAGTGGAAACAACGATATTTTCGACACTCAGGCTATTCCATTTAGATGTCAGTGAAGTGACCTGTCGACTGGCAAATGCGGCTAAAGATTCTCCTTCTTTTGGCTGACTATTATGAAGGTTAATGAGGGTAGCGGCAACAGTTTCGGAACGGCATAACGAGAGAGGAAGAGGCTCTTCAAGTCTGTCCAGGTCATACCTGTATACGACACTTGGGAAAGCCATATGTTAGCAGTGCCCTTCAAGGCTTTAGTGAGGGCAATAATAAGAGTACTACCTTGAAGAGGTTTTTCCGATAGGCAAATATCGACAGTTGTACTCCAAGATTGAGCATCGGAATCGGGTAGATCTGGGTCAAAAACAGGCAAAGTAATTACGGTAGAAGGAGTGGACTGCGTTTTAATCGCTTCAATTAATTTAGTCATATTATGATTTTGAAGCTCTAACATAACTCGCCATGGTTCCCCAGCACCTTCCGATTCCTGGGCTAACCCTAATCCCACTTCTGATGTAGGATCAGGATTGCCGAGCGGAACATCGTCAGGGTTAGGAGTTCCCATTGTCAGGGATAAACAAGACGGTATAAGCAATTACAAAGATTTATAATACAGAGGGTAGTAATAAACACACAGTACAAAATGTCACACAGTAGAATAGGGTAGGTACACGATAAAAATAAAATCAGATAAAGGATATAGCAAATCACAAATAACAAAGTATCAGTATAGTTTAGGCGAACAGACCTTCAAGGTCACAGTTCGTACAGTGGACGTGCCACCCAGGTAAAGTTGCAAAGCGTATCACAGAGTGACACTGCTAATACAATAAGACGAACAGACCGTCAAGGTCACAGTTCGTACAGTGGACAAGCCACCCAAGCGAAGATGCAAAGCGTATCGCGGAGCGTTACTGCTAATGCAAATATACAGCCAAGCTGTACCGGGTAAACCGACAGTTCAGTCGGGAGCGATGCTCTATGAGTCAAGTCCGAAGACTGACCGACGAAGACCGGTGTGTACCGTCTTTTATAGGCACAATTCTTGCCGCGCATTCCCTCCGAAACAGCTCTGTCCAATGGCGTGATACGTCAAAGTGTTTACTCGTTACAGATTGCAAATTAAGATCAAAATCATTAAAGTTTTACAATGTAAACTCATTAAATAATCCAACATGAATTATCATACACAAATCATAGTCATTTAACAATTAAAATCAGATTTACAAAATAAAAACATACGTCCGCCATGTTTAGAACGGAAGCGGCGACAAGTCACAGACTGTCTTTTATCGTAATTAGTAATCGAATCAAAATCAGAAGTACTCAGCAAATAATCATTTGAATTAACAAATTATAATTGATAGAAATAATGATTAAAACTTATGATAATAAAATTCATAACAAAGATAGTCGTCATCATAACATTCTCAACAAAGATCAAAATTTTGTTATTCTACCCACAAAACATTTTATAATTCTAAATTTAGATTTTATAAATCTACCTACAGATTAACAACTATCTCCGACATATGTAATATAACGATAGGCCCACATCTAAGCGAAGGTTCCCAGTAATTTAATAATATCTCCAGCATTCCAAATAAAAAATACGACCCTCACAGAAGCTTTTAAATTAACAAAACATTCTTTCGGCAACTTTTTACTTAAAAGAATATTCACTTAAGTAAAAAGTTAAGCAAAAAATATTTTTTTAGATTCCCTGGTAAGCCCCAAACCCCATTATCGGAACCTAAAATTACACTCGTTTCCTTGTGTAGTAAATAACATAATCTATTTATGGCATAAAGTATTAGGTAAGTTAATAATATTAAATAATGTTGCAGAACTGTTTGAACAGATAAATCACAGTGAATGTGAAAAGTTTCGCGATTGTTACGTTAGTTTGGTTACACAAAAGCTTTTAGGTTTCACAAAGGGCTTTTGTTTACAGTATTACGTAAACAAAATGAAAGTGTCAGACAGACCCAAACCTGCTGAAAATTGTTTGAGATAAACCCTTTTTTACACATCTTTGTCATTTGCAGGAACTTTCATTTGAAAAAGAATCTAGGGATTTATTTCATTAATTTGAATAATTCAACCAAATTTTACTCTGGCCATAAATGTCATCAAAACATATGTTTCACAGTTCTAAGTTATTCCCTGAATAATACTTTAAGCGTATTTTATCTCGCCACAAACCCAGCTAGCAGAATAGATAGCTACTATGTAATATGCGCAATAAAACGCAAGAGTATTTCAGCATTACCGCACGAAATTGTAAGCTCGACTTTCAAGGGGAATTTTACATTTACGATGATGCATTTTAAATTGTTCTTGCCATCACAGCGCGCGCTTAAATTACATTCCAAAGAAAATAACTTTTCAATATTGAGTTCATAGTTTCGAGACTGTTAAACAAATAGTTTCACGGAAGTTTGCCTTATCTATCTGCCTTGCAGCTTCATCTAATAGGTTTTCTTGCTCTCTGCCAAAACTTGTTTTGCATTTTCATTTATATTATCTCGCTGCTTCAACTTCTGTGCTCTAAGAATCAATTTAAGTTATACCTATTGCCAGTTACTACTGTTACTTTAGTATATAGCAAGTAAATTGAGGAAGAACGAATTATGAAAATATATATAAAAACTTGGTTGAGAAGTAAGCACGTCAGAGCATTTATAAAGGCGTTAAAAAACTGTACCAAAATTCCGCGAAATGTATAACGTTGTCAAAAGTCACGAACTCATGTTTTCCCTGTTCAAACACTACATACAAGTTAGCGTAGCGAACTGAATACTAAAATCATACCGGGGACAACTAACTGTTACAATTGTTATAAACGTCGTAAACGACAACTGGCAGCGTTTCCAGCAATAGGGTAGTTTCCAGGGTCAAAATAATTACATTCTATTTAGTCCGTATTTTAGATTATAAAAAAATATTGGACACGTATTTTTTCTTTTTTCGATTAAACAAAAAAGAACAAAGATAATAGTCTATTTAAGTTACCTGTGACGTCACTCTGCGCGAAAAATGCCACGCATCGTGACGTCACACGTAACTTGAATAGGCTATAACTTTGTCATTTTTGGTCTAATTTACAAATAAAAAAATACGTGTCCCTTATTTTTGAATAATCTAAAAGACGGACTAATTACGTTTTTTTAGGCAACTAGCCTATTGCCTTTGCTTGTATGACGGCACTTGTATACAATGAACCGGTACCTGACTCTCCTTATGCGCTATTACACCCTTTATAACTCTATGCGGCTATAAAGTGCGACAAATCGGTTCTTGTTTGTGCCATTTCAAGTTAAGAGCCCATAAAGAAAATGAGTAATGGTCTAACTTCTATTCGTGCACTTTGTCTTTGCAAAAAATGTGATAAATGAGGCTGGAAATACCTACTTTATAAATTATACTACTACTGTTTTCAAGTGAAATGATTTGATTAAGATATGTTTATAAATAAAACAGTACATTTGTTATCGCTGAAATAAATACACAAAATGGTGGAACCCAGAAAGAAAAGGAGCTAGGTTTAGGCAAATTCAAACATTCTCTCAAACATACTCCAAAGCCTGCATCGTTCTATCTCGAGAATTAAAAAGCTTTCTATGCTATTGGACTTTAAAAAACGGTTATATTTGATTACTTTCAGCCGTCACATGCAGAGTAGCCAATTAGACTCACGTAAGAACAATTCTGCTGAAAATGGTGTTCGTGGAAATATTAATGAATGCGATGCAGTGCCAATTCTGAATTTCAGCTGTAAAGTGTTCATACTGATAAATGGATGCTGAATTGATGTATGAAAGGACAAAATACGCTTAAGCTCTTTTATCTCGCAGTCGCAAGCTTGATTGCTGAGCGTGTGGTCTTGGGTTCGATTTCTTGGTCGGCCAACAAGTATTATTAGGGAGTTTTCCATCAGGAATATTCTCATATACCACTGTGAAAACACGTTGACTCGCTAGTCCCGCACGTCATACCTACCATCTTCATCATGGAAGTGAAGGAAGAGAACCACGGAAAAGAAAAAGTAACAAGAGAAATACGATCAATAGAATTGTTTTTTTTTTTTATATTTAAACATACTGAAATTCTAGTTAATTTAAAATAAATACAAAAACTTTGCTCGTGGATTCGACAGAGAATTTACAACTGATGTTGTTTTTTCGTAGTAAATCTTTAAATGAGAACGGCAGGGTGAAGGGTTAAGCGGATGTTAGATTCGTACTGACTAAAATCCGTTGTGTTCCTTCAATAGCCCTTTACGTTCCAGGGTCACGGTTACCTGTATAAACATTCTCGCGGCCCTTGTCGACCACACTTGGTTTATAATGCTTTGAATGGTTTACCTAACTGTATCTATCTTGCCGTCGTTACCAGAAAGTTAGTGTTATAATGTTCTCCACGTGGTACGAAATACGCCGCGGGCCGCCATTCAATGTCAGGTACAGTGTGCAACTGTGCATCTCATACGGTGTCAGTTATGTGAAAGTTTGCAAATGTTCGCTTAAATTCACCGTAAGATAAAGGGAGATTATTTGGTGAGACAGGTAACTCAGTCATAGGGTCTTAAAAGTCTCTCAAAACGTTACCTATGCATGCTGGCTTGTAATGCGAAATTATGTCTACGTTCGTGTCCACTTTAGTGGTGAACTAGTTGCATCATTTCGCATTAAAGCATGCATAGGTAACGTTTTGAGAGACTTTTAACACTCTATCACTGAGTTACCTGTCTCTCTAAATATCTCCCTTTATCCTATTAGGTATATCCTAACTTAAAATCTATGCAAATGAAATGAAAGTGAGTTTACTGGTTTCGCTATCACTCCGAAACCGCTGAACAGATTTTCGTGGATTTTGATATAGGGATAATAATAACATTTAATAGTTTTATTTATTTTGATACCTTATAGACGCGTACAGGATAACTGTTTATTTAGCGTGGCAAAATCATCAAATGAGTCATCCCACCCAGGCCAGACTGTCAGACTCGTACTGACTAAAATACACGGTGTCCTTCAAACGTTCCCGTGTCACGTTAATTCGTGTGTCCCGCAACCCCGGCAGGCTTTGGCCCTCTAAAGGGGAGGGGGGGCGTAATAATGCTGACACTCCTTGAGGCACGCGTGGAAGTGGAACGCAACGCTCCGTCGTCGACCTGAACGTGGTCCATGTTCGGACAGCGAGACGCCTACAGGATAATTATAGATAGCCATTTTTGGCCTGCGAAATCACGGGTGAAAGCGGGTTGTGGAATCATAAAGGGATGAAGTCAATATTAGTTTTTGGTCAGTTCGTCTACTTATTTTTTCGTACTAATGCGATATGCTTTACGTCTTGTCATATTGTTTGAGGCCAGCTGGTGGCCATGGTAATCGCGATTTCATTTGTTTCAGGCCCTTACATGAATGATCGCTTCACGTTTTTGTGATGTGAAGTAAATGGGAACTTTGATATTCAATTCGTGGAAAAATTAGTTCCCCTTTCGTACACAAGAAGCGCTTTTTAGGGTTCCGTAGTCAACAAGGAACCCTTATACTTTCGCCGTCCGTCCGTCCGTCCGTCTGTCCGCAGCTTAGATCAGAGACGCCTAGTACTAGAAAGCTGTTATTTGGTGTTTTGTTGGGCCAAAAAAGTGGTAAAATAAAATCTCGAAAAATATTTTTTAGGGTGTACTTACACGTAAAATGGGGATTATTTATTTCTCGCGTACCCCTCAGTGTTGGGTATCATTAAATAGGTCTTTAAAAAATATTGATAGTTTCCTTTAACAATGTTTTGATAAAAAGATTTGTTTGTGAAATATTAAGCTTTAAAGTGCTAATTTTTGCTCGACTCGTGTGTGCCCCCCCTCTACCGGATAAACGGTTATGTTTGGGGGCCTCTGTACTTTCGCATTACAATCTACTTGAACTTATGCAAAACTAAAAACAATTGAAATATAACTCGTTACACAGAGTTTTGTTGAAAACAACAAACATAGCCGCAAAGTTTAGTTTCATATTTAAAAGTTAAATACAACGACAAAAACTTACGCTAGCTTGAAATGTAACCATTGTTTTTACAAAATATACGAAACAACGGTGCGCACGGGTAACATTTCTACTATATTATGCAACATGCATGTTACTCGTAAATACTTAAAAACCTTCCTTTTAATCTATCTATAAAAAAACCGCATGAAAATCCGTTGCGTTTTTTTAAAGATCTAAGCATACTTATGGACAGACAGACAGCTGGAAGCGACTTTGTTTCACATGCACTAGTGGCCCGCCCCGTGCTTCGCTACTTACTACAAAAAATATGATAAATAAAGAACCGCTCGACCGATTTTGTGCAAACTTCACATAAATAATCCACTAAATAGTCGGAACAAAGGCTTTAACATTTGGTTTGGATAGGTGAGCCCGTATACTACGTAGTGACTTTGTAGCAGAGTGTATGGTCTAGCAGATGACCGCATGACCTTGTGAGCCAGGAGTTCCAGATTCGATGCAGTGACTTTATTTCTTAGTCAGTATTTCAGTCCCAGACTGCAATGAAATAATTAATCACCAGATTACTGATGTGCTCATTAAGCTCAAATTGGGAATATTGGCATAATAGGATTAAGTGGTAACCAATTGAAGAAGCTAATTAAAGATTGTTGCGAAGTAGACATTTGGAACATTCGGAGAATTAATTAATAGAAATTACGGATTGTAATTCGGTTGATTGGCGACTGATCTCCTGCCAAGGTTACTAACAGACACGGATTATAAGGGTGTGACCTTTGGGTCTCACAGTAATGAGAACTGTATTATTAGAAACTCACATAAGGAACCAACAAGATACCCCGGAACGTAAAAGACTATTGAAGGAACATCGTTGATTTTTTTTTCGTTTTTTGACCGGCCTGTTGGTCTAGTGGTTAGTGATCCTGACTGCTATGCCGAAGATCGTGGGTTCGATTTCCACCCAGGACAATTTTTTGTGTGATGAGCACAATCATTTGCCCTGTGTCTGGGTGTAATTTATCTATAATATGTATGTATTTCGAATTATATAAGTATGTTTATAAGTTGTCTAGTACCCATAACACAAGCTCTACTTAGCTTGGGACTAGATGGAGTTGTGTGAAGGTTGTGGGAATATTATTATTTTAGTCAGTACTAGACTGACAGTCCGATTTTCGGTAGCTCGGGTCGCTTGTCCAAGGAGATGGCGATGTAGACCGGGACATAACACACCGGATCAACCTGGGATGGATGGGAGTAAAATGGGATAAGGGCAGGAAGATGATGATGATGATGACTAGACTGACAGTCCCTTTCGCTTCATCCAGTGCGGAGGACTCATTGAACGATTTTACCACGTAATAAAAAAACCTACAAGATAAAACCTTTCAAAATTATAAGACGTAGAGCGTGAGGAATAATTATACCGAGATATCAATATCGTCCAGAATCGTTTAATCATGAAATTCTGTAAAATTATTGAGCTTTGAAATAGAACCTGAATCGAAAACTTCCAACTTTCCCCTCTGATGTCCCCAAAGTTCCTTGAACTGGATCAAAAGATATTTGAATACCTACCTGAAATTCAAATAGTTAACTAGTTTTCTAAGATGTAAATTGAGTCTATAAATAAATATTTACCTTTAAATTATTTTCCTTCAGACATCATTAAAACTTTCTTTAAATCTGACAAACTTTTTTATATTCAATGAGGCTTTTATCCCAACTTTTTCTATACTTGTATAATAATATCAATTGCTGAATATAAGGGCACCATTTCGGAAGGCTGTACCTATTTAGCTAATTCTTTATCCTTTGCGTATTTATTTTCCCACGTTTTTTTTTAATAGTCACGTGATTTAAATTCAATATGGCGGACGTCCAAGATGGCGTACAGGCTTTGAGGCACTTCCCGATAAGCTAGCAGGCTGAATTTTTCAGGGTAGTTTCAAAGCCGATGAACAAAGATAAAAATAATTATCAGATTTAAAAAAAATCTAAAAACCACGGTGGGGGCGCATCGTTGCAATTGCAAGTTATACCCACGATCTTTACACGTCATATAAATATATCCCTTAAATAATATACGCCCCCACGTTTTGAGTGGCTCCTCTCTCAGCCCCGTAGGATTATTCTCTTATTTTTAGGACATTATTTAAAACGTGGGTTTTTAGAAGGTTTGTAAGTATTTGTTGTCACTACCATTTTCAATTTTCAGTTGACATGTGCGCTCAGCTTCGTGGCTCGGTGTGAATTGACCCTAAAGCGAAGCCGTTTCAATAACCCGATTTTACAAACAAAATTGTTATTTAGTAAACACAAAAATAATATGAATACATTCAACCGTTTTCCATAAAAACTTACATCAGTTTGACACACTTATACGTGGCTATATTATTTTAGTCGCCGCCGTGGAGACTTTTATTCGTTCGCTTTTCTGATTTATATAAAGAAATATTTTTGTTTACATTCGAGTTGTTTGTTCTATAAAAGAGTAAACAGGAAAACCTATATTCTTATAAGCACACATATTGTACAGTCGCGGCCAAAATGTAGAAAAAGTTCGACATAGTAGAGCTTCGTGTTACTCAGTCATACCATTAAATCTCGCTCGGTTGTTTAGTGCTGTTCCTCAAATGTCGGGGAACTTAATATTGACCTGTCAATTGTTGGTAACAGAGGGTCTAATCTTTAAGGATGAAACCCGTGGTTTCAGCCTTAGTTACTAGCGTTTTGACAACGAGCCCGATTGGTCGTTTGGACCCGCGGGCCCCGCCAGAGCGGGGTCGAACGACCAAAGAGCCTAAGTATGAAAAATATAACGATTTGTCAGGTACTTCCTTTAAGTCCAAGCCCACCAATTTTCATACATTTTTTAATGCAATTTTATGAAATGACATAGACACAGGTTTGACAGAGATTGAGCAGTGGTAGCCCAGTGGTATCGGCCTCGACTTACGAGCTGCAGGTCATAGGTTCGAACCCAGCCAGGCGCATTACTTTGTGTAATTTATTTCATCACCACCGCTCTCAAAACGGTGACTCTGACACACTTTTTAGATTCAATGAGGAAACCGACTTTTTCTATCCTGTAGAATAATATCAATGGGGATTGTCTTAATTTTTTAGACATTATTTTATGTCATTTTCTGCAAATATAGAGCATTTTGAGAAACTAATTTGAATCCCGCAATTATTGGCCAATAGCTTTTTTCCCTCTAACATTTTAATTTTTGAGGTAGGTGACGTCACCTTGGGACTTAAAGTCGTGCCGTTTCCTTATCCGTAGAGCAAATTGATTTTGACTGTCAACACAACGTCAACTGTCTAAACGTCACGTACATCCCACTGTTATTGTTACAAAACAAATTACTCCTAGAAACATACAAAGGAATCTGACAGCCTGAATACTAACATCAAAGTGATCTTCGCAACAGTACATTGAAACCTTGACATTCCAAACATCACGACACCACTTTTTCGCAAATTTCAAGTACGAACAAAATGTTGTTTCGATTATTATTAGTATTATTGTTGCAATTTGGGACAAAGCACTTCCTGTATTCTGGCTACTTGTAGTTTATGTTATATTGCCGATGCCGATTTAACAGATTTAAAACCGCGGTGAAGCAATTTGCAGTTACAATAAAAACTTGTTTGTTTACATCTTTGGATTTCGCAAATTGACACTTGTCAGTGGCCGTCTGACATCCCTGGCAGGGATGTCAGCAACGGCCACTGTGATGTACCAATATGAAATATTGGTACATCAGTAAAAGGTGTCGAAAATCAAATACGAATGAAAATCTTTTTTTTTCTTTTGCTGTTAATAGAGGGCAGATTTTTTAGTAAGCAATACTCGATTGGTAACTAAAGAAATAGTAACAGAGTACAGCTAGCCGGAAGAGATATTGGTCACACAAGGTTGTCAAAAACCTCGGGTTCCTCCCAAATCTAAGAAAATATTTGATTTCTTCATTTTACCTATAATGACGTATGGATGTCAAACTTGGAGCATTACCAAAATATGCGAAATCTAGAGCCCTGTCGACATAGCATGCGTAGCATGCTCAACGACAAGTTAAAAGACAAAATCAAACTAGAGACATTACTAAACCAAACTAAAATCAACGAAATCACATATTGCATAAGGAAATTGAAATGGAGATGGGCAGGTCATATGTTGAGGAGTACTAATAATAAATAGGCTAAGGACGTAATCAAATGGTTGGTCCAAGATATAACAAAAGAAAGAAAGGATGGCAACGCCTAAGATGGGAAGACGACTTTTGAAAGATGGCTGGTGCTACTTGGAGGAGGATGACCCATAAACGGAAGGAGTGGCAAGCTACAGGGGAGGCCTTTGCGAAATCGAAAGACAATCTCAATATCGGTGTCTAATAATACATATTATATAGATATATAAAAGAGAGGGAAAAAATGTAAACTTAATTTTAATATTTTTGCTTTGTAAGATTGTTAAATAAAGGCTATAATAATAATAATAATACTCGATTGCACCCTAAAATTTGTCGTTTATTCTGTATTGTTGGTCAACGTCCAATCTTGGTTTTTTTTCTCGAGTAATAATTTTGGTACATGGTACGTGGCACTGGAAACTGGTATATATACCAAGACATTGGTACTTATGCTTGACAACCCTGGAAAATACTTGTCACTTATTTTTTAGGGTTCCGCAGCCAATGGCAGAAAACGGAACCCTTATAGATTCGAGATGTCTGTCTGTTCGTCCGTATTTCACAGCCACTTTTTGTCGAAATTATAAGAGATAGGTAGCTCTTATAATTTCGACAAAAAGTTGAAACTTTGTAAGTAGATGTATTATGTGAACCGCGTTAGGACTTTCACACAAAAATAAAATAAAAACCAATTTTGGGGGTACCTCCCATACTTAGAATTGAAACTAAATATATATTTTTTTCGCCTTACCCATTCGTGTGGGATATCTATGAATAGGTCTTGAAAAATTATATTGATGTAGTACTATTATTCTGTGATTGAAGTTACAAACATAATTATTTTTTTCTAAACTGAACAGTTTGCTCGAGAGACACTTCCAAAGTGGTAAAATGTGCCCCCTCCCCCCCCTCTGTAACTTCTAAACTAAGAGAATAATAAAACAAAAAAAATTATTGCATTCCCATGCAAACTTCAATTGAAAATTGTTTTGAACGAGATCGAGATATTAGTTTTTTTTTTTAATAAATCGTAAACTCAATTTACCTTGCAAAGTTACAACCAACTACAAGAACTTAACTTGCTGCTACGGAACCCTTTATGGGCGAGTCCGACTCGCACTTGGCCGGTTTTATATTTTTTATATTTTCTGTTTTCTGAGGCAAAGATACAAAACTGTGTACAGCCAAAGGTTTGAAGAAGGTGTTAAACATTTGAAGGGCAAGGAAGGTCAAACGTATTTTATTAAAAATATCAATGAAATATGAATATTTTTCATTTTTAATTAGTACATAATGATCAGTAACGCTATTCCTCGAAATGGTTTTTCAATTACAGCATATTAAAAAAAATGAACAATGCCCATTGCTGAATGTAAGGGCACCATTTCAGACAGGCTGTACCTATTTAACTAATTCTTTATCCCTTGCGTATTTATTTTTCCACGTTTTTATACACTCACTTTTCTCGTTTGTTTGTTTGTCGTTTAAGGGTTTGCTGTCAGAAATACGAAAAAAATAGTCACGTGACTTAAATCCAATATGGCGGACGTCCAAGATTGCAGACAGGCTATTTGAAATGGACCCCTATGATACGGATATCAAATGAAAGGGTTTACTGTCATGAGTACGAAAAAAAATAATCACGTGATTTAAATCCAATATGGCGGACGTCCAAGATGGCGGACAGGCTTTGAGGCAGTTCCCGATAAGCAAGCAGGCGGAATTTTTCAGGGTAGCTTCAAACCCGATGAACAAAGATAAAAATAATTAATAGATTAAAAAAAATCTAAAAACCCACCTTTTTAAATGTCGTAGAAATAAGAAAATAACCCTACGGGGTTGAGAGAGGAGCCACTCAAAACGTGGGGGCGTATCGTTGCAAACATTTAAAAAAGTGGTTTAAAGTTTTTTTTTTTTTTTTTAGGACAAAGTTTGTATGTATTTGTTGTCACTACCATTTTCAATTTTCAGTTGACATGTGCGCTCAGCGTCGTGGCTAGGTGAATTGACCCTTAAGCGAAGCCGTTTCAATAACCCGATTTCATACAAACAAAATCGTTATTTAGTAAACACAAAAATAATATGAATCCATCCAATCGTTTTCCATAAAAACTTACATCAGTTTGACACACTTATACGTGGCTATATTATTTTAGTCGCCGCCCGTGGAGACTTTTATTAGTTCGCTTTTCTGATTTATTTATAGATATATTTTTGTTTACATTCGAGTTGTTTGTTTTATAAAAGAGTAAACAGGAAAACCTATATTCTTATAAGCATACATGTTGTACAGTCGCGGCCAATATGTGGAAAAAGTTCGACATAGTAGAGCTTCGTGTTTCTCAGTCATGCCATAAAATCTCGCCCCACAAATGACGGGGAACTTAATATCGTATCCTGTCGATTGTTGGTAACAGGGGGTCTAATCTTTAAGAACGAAACCCGTGGTTTCAGCCTTAGTTACGGGTGTTTTGACAACGAACCCGAACTAAGTATGAAAAACATAACGATTTGTCAGGTAGGCCACCAATTTTCACACTTTTTAATGCAATTTGCGAAATGACATAACACAGCTTGTACAGAGATTTAGCAGTGGTGGCCCAGTAGTATCGGCCTCGACTTACAAGCTGTAAGTCATGGGTTCGAACCTAGCCAGGCGCATTACTTTGTGTATTTTATTTCATCACCACCGCTCTCAAAACGGTGAAGGAAAACATCTTGAGGAAACCGGCCTGTCCTAGAACCAAAAATTCGAAGACCCACCCGCACTGGGCCTGCTTGATGGATTATGGCCCACTCACAGAGAGGAGGCCTGTGTGCCAGCAGTGGGAACATTTATAGGACTGTTGATGACATAGACACTAGCGCCGCGTTCAAAGGACTTTAGTCGTGGCAGGTTTTATCCGTCAGCAAATTTGATTTTGACGTTAATTACGTTCGTACATCCGTCTCCGTACCCGTGTCTTCGTTCAAGGACTTAGAAAGTAGACGCCCAGAAACTGACAGTACCAGGAACGCTTGAATATACCAAATCCTTGGCTTAAAACTATACTTAGTTTTAGGCCAGTTTAGTTTAGTTCAGTTTAGTTGTAACCAATTAAGTTTAATTAGCCAACTTAATTATTCTATGAAGAAAAAAAACCTGGTTACCATCAAAATGTTCAAATAACCGTAAGTATTATAAAATGCCGCGGTGGTGGACGCCCACGGCGACGGACGTCGCAAGACGATCTCCGGCCACCGTAGGCGCGGGCATGCGGACTGCGAGTAAAGGTCAACTCGCTGTCCGACCATGAACCATGTGCCCGACTCGACGCCGATAATGGGCCCCCTCTAGAGGGCCAAAGCCTGCCGGGGTCGCGGAACTTATCTCATTACCGTGACCCCGGAACATAAAGGGCTATTGAAGAACACCGTGGATTTTAGTCAGTACGAGTCTGACAGTCCTTTGCGCCCTGCCCGGAGTGGGAGGACTCATTTGATGATTTTACCACGTAAAAAAAATATTTTAAAATAATTTGCAGTAGGTACTTATTAGTTATTCTAGTCGCTACTTTCCAGAGCTGGGTAAACAGAGATTGAAGCTGAATTCATCAACACGAACGGGGTCAGAGGAAAGTGTAAACATCTCGTAAGTGTCGGGTCAAGGAATGGGGAGATATCGCTGGCAATTAGCTTAATGTATGCAGAATATGGAAAATGAGCTTAGCTGACTAAAGCGAAGGATGAACTTTGGAGCAACGCCTAGGTCTACGTTTTACGAAGATAAGTATTTTTGGTGAGTTCTTGGACTCATCTAAGTATTTGGCAATGTCGTATTATGTACCCATTTTTTTTTCTCAAATCTACAAATCTCTTTCAAAATCTACAAATGAGTCCACACAGTGCGGGGCGAGACGGACTGTCAGACTTGTGCTGTCTAAAATCCACGGTGTAATAGCCCTTAGACTAACCGTGACCCTGGAACGTAAAGGTTACGTTTCAGGTTCTCGGTTACTTGATGAAACAGTCGCTTGACCCCCCTAAGGCGACCGGAAATTGCCTAGTGACATCCGAAGCCGTGGGCGTCTCCCGCGGCGGCTGGGTCGTGACGTGGACGCTCACCTGTCCCTCACGGCGGCGGCGCCAGCCTCCTCCTTCGTATAATACGAAGGAGGAGGCTGGCGCCGCCGTTCAACAAACATACAATTAATAATTATCATTCGACCTTTCCAAAAGATTGTCACCACAGGTGGAGACCTCAATTGGGCATGCGGGCGGCGAGTAAAGGGCAACTACTCGCTGTCCGACCATGTAACATGCCCGGGTCGACAGCGCGTTGTGTTCCACGCGCGCCTCAAAGAGCGTCGCCTGCCGGGGTCGCGGGACTTATCTTATTACCGTGACCCTGGAACATAAAGGGCTATAGAAGGACACCGTGGATTTTAGTCAGTAGTGTCAGTACGAGTCTGACAGTCCCTCCCGCCATGCCCGGAGTGGGAGGACTCATTTAATGATTTTACCAGGCTAAAAAAAAGGTGGTCTCCATTGTAAGACTAAGATCAAAGATATTTGTCTACTAGCAAATCAATTTGACGAGTAAAATTATGTCGGCACGTGTTAGGATTGTTATCTTTTCAAAATATATATGATACGATCGTTCAGTCAATATCCCAATTATCCCAAACTTTTTCGATTGAATCCTTTGATAGTTGTTAAGTTGATATATTAGGTAGTCAAACATTGTTTACGTAACAATTTGTATGAAGCAATACATCTGACTTCATCAAATTCTTTTTATTGAATAAAATATAAGAATCTCATATTTCCTGGAGTAAATAACAAGCATGTTATATTTCGTACTTCTTTCGCGTCACAAAAAGCAGTAAGTGGGTGTATATAACTTTTTTTTTAACAATAATACATTCATCCTTCTCGAATATGCTTACGACATCGAACGAAGAGGTTCGACGATCATCCTAATAACGTTCTATTAGCCGGCAATTCTATTCAGATTTTACTAAAAGCTAGCCACTTTAATCCACTTAAGCATAAATTCACAGCGGTCCCCGGGGAACGGCAGCTGAGCATCCAGTGTCCTCAGGCTACCGACGACGACACAAATAAACCTGATTGCTCCTTGTAAAACATCGCTGAATTTCATACGAACGACACGTCGCGAACAATATCAACGTACTAAAATGAAATTAAGTTTCTTAGTGGCTCTTATTTCCGTTGTTATAATATGCTACTGTGAACTAACGAACCAATTCCCAAATCTAATTCTATTAAAAAACGAAGTCCACGAAAGTTACATAGAAAAAGGTCGCGAGTTATGGAATTATGAAAGCAGAACGAAATTTCAGGAAATGCAATTAGGCAGAAAAAAGCGGTCCACAAACCAATCGGGCGTCGAAACGGCATATAGAATAGCGAGCGAGCTCGAATCGAGAAACCTTTCCGATTCAGCCAACACTTCGACTGTGAACAAGCACGCTTTATTACTTGCGAATTTCAAGCAAAATTGGCCCGTATCGCGATGGGAACAGTATGGTTTTTTCTCTGAAGACTATCTGGGTTTGATCAACGAACACTGGCTACAATTTTCACCTCCTAGTGAATCGTTGCAGCAGTTTCTAGGCGGGTTCTATGTTTTGTTTTCTACGATTGGCTGCTGGGGGAACATCATCGTATTGTTTATGTATCTCAGGTGAGTAAATCATTACATTACAACATCATACATTATCGGAAATATTGTATATTTTTCCTGTTGTTCTTTTGTAAACAATTCATAATTTTCTTTCATGTTTGTCAAAATAAGTTCCCAATATGAAAATTAATTGTAAGGTAAAAAATGAAAATCTACAATATTTTTCCTCTTCATAATATTTCTGTTGGTACCTGTTCTTTTTATAAACCTAGAGGCCATATTGTTATTTTCTTACATTGAATTGGCAAATTGCTTGATCAAAAAACCCACGTCTATGATAAGGCAAATTACAGAGTTATTTTTTTCTGAGTAAGTATATTATATACCTCAATGAGGCAAAGATAAAAATAGGGAACAGTGATAGTATATAAAGATTATAAACAAGCAAGAAGTTTTAATAGATTTTGTATATAATATTGATGTATTTTCTCACAGATAGAAAAATAAATAAGGACTTATTATTACCAATTGATTAATTTATTTACTACTAAAGTATACAACATAATGATTATATACCTACTTTAATAGTAGATAATATAAAAGTGCAGCAAATAAACGGCTGGAACACATCTCTCATTACCGAGGCACATCTTAAATTATTCATGGTCCGATAAAACCTCCAGAGGAACATAGGTTCCAACTCGTTTGCTCTGAAATTCAACGCTACAAGAAGTGATAAATGAAGCGAGTACTAGGTTTAAATTTTATTAATATGTTTGTTTGCCAGTTTCGTTCGTCTAAAAATAGCTAACCGGCGACGTTTTCTATTTTTTCAATATTCTCAGTCTTCAAAAAATTCCGCTCTGGAGCAGTTGAGAGATGAGTCGGGTTCAGAGAATAGTACCGCATCCTTACCGGGACACGTTTCGCCTCTCCGTGACGCACCGGCAACATTTTGTCTCGGAAACCATCGTGAACGGTTGTGTCCTATTAATTTATAGACACACGCTGACTTCTTCGTAATAAAACGTAAATAGTATGTTGAGTGTATTAATTATTGTTTTGGTGGCGGCGTCAAACATAGTTTACTGTATGAATGTTGATACAACCACACGAGTAGTGGATAAAAGTTTTATAGTTCAGTTGCAAAGTGTTAAGAACAAGTGTATTTATTGTAAAATAACAAAAATAGTGTCATTAAAAGCGTTTAAGTGTCATAATGATTTTTTGTGGCGGTGTTTGGATGATCTGAAGCAGTGGAAAAGAAGAAGAAGAAGTTCTGATCACTTTAAAAGAGAATTAAATGAAGAAGGGAGTTCTTTGAAAGTGACAGATTTCGCGGTCAATGACTTGGCCTCTAATGAAAATAGTTTTGATATTATAAAGACAACCGCACTGAGTTTCGCTGATGACAAATTAGCTTTGGTAGCGAAGTTTATTCAGAGGTGGCCGGTGGAGAGGTGGCGCTCTCTCGGTTTGTTTACTGATGACTACCTCCTGGATATCAACAACCACTGGCTGGAGTTTCCTCCTCCTGACTCTTGGATACAGTACACTTTTGGCAGCACTTATATCCTGCTGGCGGGCACTGGAGCTTTTGGCAACATTCTTGTACTGCTCATGTATATGAGGTCAGTAGAAATATTCAGTGATAACAAGTCAATGTCAACTGTTTTAAATAGCTTGCTAATGTGTAATAAAATTATGAAAGAAATGTGAAATATAAACGGAAATTAGTAATCTGTTTTGACATATTTACCTACCGTCACGTAGATAATTACGTAAACACTGCTCGTGACACAATGACACATATCTTTTACCGGTTTACAGTTTCATGCCAAGTGGCTTTTCTTGAGAGTATCATAAAAGGCATCTGCGTAAGGAATATACGAGTATGCTGTAACCTCCCTAAGAGCGGCAGGGCGCTAGATGACTACATTATACCAATTTTAAAGAAGCATTACTGAGATAGGAAGTCAGCTTCTCTTTGTAACCAAATCATCATAAAATGGATAATTGCTCCTCGTAAACTCCGTTCAGGTAGGGTCAGCAAACTCTGGCAGTCATCCAGGTCGTAAAAATTAAACACTTGCGAACGTGTCAAGCAAAAAGCATAATATATTTAAAACATAAATATTTCAAATCAAAACGCACTTACATATGTTTTTATTTTAACGACATTCTCAATGATATTTTTTTATATCGTCGATCAAAATTATTTCTGCACACTTTTTGACATTTCGTATGTGATCTACTGACCGACTTAATAAATGACGCGAAACTGGGCAAATAAACATTGATTTTATTAGGCAAGCGAACCAAGTAGGTAGTCGTTACCATAACTTATTAAGTTCATTGCGTACAACTGTAGGAGAACTGCTTACTCGATATAAAAGATATTCCAGAAAATCCTGCCCCCTAGACAAGTCGCAAACGATAATCGTTAACGCTCGGTTCTCCCCAATAGATTTTCAACCTTATTCCTTCGAGTCTTTAGTTGAAAATCTATTTAGGATTTCTAAGCGTTAGCGACTGGAACGAACGACAACGCCATGAAATCTTCAATAGATTTTCAACTAAAGACTCGAAGGAATAAGGTTGAAAATCTATTGGGGAGAACCGAGCGTTAACGATTATCGTTTGCGACTTGTCTAGGGGGGCTGATGTTAATCACTTGGTCCCTATCTGCAAATGTATCGTTCAATAAGCATTACGTACGCTAAGCTTACATTAGATTCAGCCAAATAAAGTTGAAAATGAGTAATCACATTTAAATTCCTCAATTTACAGTTTAACTGTTTGGTTATAAGGGGTTATGTGCTGACTGTCCCTGAGCATGAAAGGGGCGCATTTGATATCCGAGATACGGATTTCTACCAGAGGGGAAGTCTTGATTAGAAGCACGATATGAGTATCTATTTGGGTTTAACACCCAAACCCTTACTTAACATTGAAAGCATCCAAAGAACACATTTTTAGCAGGCAAAATGTCAACCGAATTCGTTGTTAGGTGTCCTATACTATCAACAACTACTAAGTATAGATACGAGTACTATCACTAAAATAATTTAACAGCAAAGAAAGCATCTTAGTGAAAGAAAAACTAGTAAAGATCTTCTCCGGAGTTCTTCACTATATTATCTAAAAATGCAAAAAAAAAATACAAATAGAATTTTATATTTGATGTACGGCATTCATGGCATGGAAAATGAAAAAGTTCCCGTTTTCTTTATGTCACAAACATGTGAAAAAACGTAGTGAATGTAGCTATTCCATAACGTAAAGTATTTGTGTAAACAAACTCTCTTACATGGTAAACTATTTATTTTACATATCATTGTGTCATGCACATCGGAATAAATAAATATCAATAAGGAAGTGTCATCCAACCGATACAAATTCATATTCTATTCTGAAAACATAATATTCTGTTTGAAAACGTATCGGGACTTATTTCTATGAATTCCGCGTCAAATTCAGCAGAAAGAGATACGTATTTCAGCTTAAATAGATGAAAACATTTTATGTGAAAACTTAAATATTCCGGATGGTAATGTATGACTCCATGTTCCGAATACATAAATAATATAACACCACGGGAAACAATTTAAATACCTACCTTAGTTTATATATATATATAATACGTAACAAAAAGATATGCATATAATATATAATTATGAAAGTCATTAAACATTCTTTATATTGGTCTTGGATCAAGAAATATGTATTTAATTATTTCTGAAACATGATGAGAGATTGCTTTTGGCTTTGTATGCCCTGAAGGCACAGAAAAATGATAAGCTTATTTATTTCCACTGCTCTACAAAATTATACTTTAAGCTGAATTATTACGAAGTTACGCGATTTAAGAATAAAGTAAATTAACATTATTTTAAAAGCTTTAAGGCACAAACATCGTCTGTGTATTCGTTTTTTTTTTGTGCCCAATGTGTTGGCCCTTAGGATAAAATATTAAAAAAGTGCCAATACATTGAAAAAATAATTTCTGGGTTAAGTTGCTTGGCCATGAACTTTTTCCTTGAAAATTGTTAATTTGAAATTGTAAAAGTTCCAGTTTACTTTACGTCTCAAATACTGAAAATCAAAATGATAAAGTCTAATAAAATTTCCTTACTTAGAAAACATGCGTACCTAATCAAATTTTAAACTTCATAGGGTTAAAAATTCTATAGTCACTCCAATGGCCTTACTTACTAGACTTGGTATTACTTATACTAGACTCCTATCTCGCACGAATTTACACAGAAATTTATAATAATTATACGCCTTTTATGTTCTCGAATAGACTATGCGGGTTTTATCGTAGTTTCTTTGAGTTGAAAATCCTTGTGTAACATTTGACTGCAATTAAAACGACTACAGATAAAAAGCTTTTAATATTTCAAACTCAAAATGTTTATTTAACCATTCAATAAAGCTACAGTCCCTAGTCCTGTAACTTCTTGAAGTACCTAGATACTATACTTTTTATGGGTCTACCACACGCACAAGCTTCACCACAGTTTTGCCTGCGCAAGTCAGTTTGTGGTATGTAAAACTGTATCTCGCGCAAACCCCACAGCACGGCCTGTGCGATTGCCTGCGCAGTTAGAACTGTGGTGAACTTTGCGCGTGTGATAAAAAAAGTGGTGGGCGTTCAGAGTTCAAGCCACAGTCGTCGTTTGTCAAGGTAGGTATACATGGACATTATTGGACATCCGTCAGTCAAAAATATAACTGTAAATAATAAGAACGTGCAATCGCGAATTCTTGACAGAATTTGTAATTCTTTACAAATCTCTTTCTACATTGTGGAAAATTAAATCAAGGAATTATTCCGACCGAAATAAAAAGAACGATATTAACGAAAAAATGTTGATTAAAAAGGAAGGAGGCAAGAACTTTCATGTTTCTAAGTAGTATTATTTCTACTGCAGTGCCACGTGTGTAGCCTCTCCGTGCGCCGTACCACGATATTCTCGTACATAGTCTTGTGTACTCTAGTGGAAACGTACATCCACTACGTTGTCAACTAAATACGCATGCCCGTGCCCCTTTTAAATGCCGTTCGTGAAGTTTGCACAGTTAGAACTGTGGTGAAGCTTGCGCGGTTAGAACTGTTGTGAAGCTTGAGCGTGTGGTAGGCCCATTACATCTTCCACCATTTTGTATGTGAGCTCTTTTACCTGTGATTTCACCAAGATTGGAACTTATCCCTCAGAATGTTAATGTAGCTTCTGATTATTTCAAAGAATTTTCGGAATCCGCTCTGTATTAGCGAAGATTATGCCCACATCTAAAAACACATAACCTCTTTATAGTATTATAATGGCTTTTAAAGGGGGCTTCTCTCGCTTCCTCCTCCCCTATTGCTCCTTACTGCCTCCAGGGTCCCGCTCAACGTCGATCTAGCTGTTTCTAGGCGAAAGCTTTATAAACGAACAAAATAGACTTATCAACGATTTATTGAGTATTTATTATAGTATACCTATGTAATATGTATAAAGATACAGAAAGAGAAAACCATATATCTTTTCAAACGACGGGATATTTATTAAAGCGTCGCAAGGTCGAGTACCTAGGTACTTATAAAAAAAAGAAAAGCAGACATAAATCATACTAGAGACGTCGTTACTAGGTATAGGTACGACGTGGCAACTAAAAGTTGTTTGTTATTTAAATCTCAATTCACCAAGTATTGGCAAGTTTTAGTAGAACCGTTTCTGCCAATTGCTTTGATGTTTTTGCCAATAATTTACCTTATCCTCGACAATACATAGGTACATTTATTAGATAGTTTATTATTTATCAATGCAGATTTCTTAAAGAAAATATATTTACTGAATCTATCTATTTAATAGCTAATATATTGACAAAGGTGCTTAGTTCGTCAAATTTGCTACTAGCTAAAACATTTTCTTTTAGAAAAGTAATTGAAAAGTCACGTTTCTATATCTTAAACATTTTTATATCTTTATGCCATTCTTCCTTCGTTTTCCTTTCCAGCAATCACGAATGGCTGATCTATGTGCCTTTCTTCCTTTTATAAAGCAGATGGGTCTTTTGTCAAAACTGCTGGTGAACAAGTTGAGGAAATGAATTGCTTAGATAATAACAGTAGACAATGGACTGACGTCTACATTTGGCTATCTACCTTGGCAATCATATCTTTTAATATCCAAAGTCTCGTTACATTGTTGTTTCTGTATAAAAGTTCTTCCAAGAAGTCATTTCTTTAAAATAAACATTAACATATAAATGCTCGAGACTTGGCGGGGCACTGCCGTGCGCCCAGATAGTACAGCTTTTATTTTGTACAAAACAATAGGTACTTAGTTTTACAGTTGTAAAATCAATATATATACATATTTCTTTTGAACTTCTGATCTATACAGACAAACTAAATACCTAAACGAAGAAGTTTAAGAATAGTTGACCTTATTACTAATCTCAAACGGGACAAGATATCTTACATATGTGTAAAAATAAATATTTACGTAGTCAATGTATGTAAATAGTTTTTCGTCACTTTCGTTTGAAAATTACTGAAAACGCCGCGACTGATTTTATATATTACATACATTTCCGTTAACATGTCTATTAGTACCAAAGCTCTTCTGAGTCTGTGTCTGTCTGTTATCTTTTTATATCCTAGTAACAGGGTTTTCTTCTATCGTGTAAAATCATCAAACGAGTCCTCTCACCCAATGCGGGACGGGAGAGACTGTCAGACTTGTACTGACTAAAATCCACGGTGTCTTTCAGTAGCCCTTTACGTTTAGGCTCATGGTTACATGGATATTAACAACCTTTCATGGCGTGAAAGAACTTATGGTCAAACAACTTTTACTATAAAAAAAGGATTAAAAAAACATACAAAATTGAATACTTTTTAACGTATTTCATACAAAATTGAATATTTTTTCGTTGACAATATATGAAACACTTGTTTAGTTTTATGAGTCTGTAAAGTTTCATAAATCTCCTTTTGGTTCCAAAGTTAATCGATATCTAATTGTATTTTTATATTCAAGGCGATAGCTTCCACATTCCAATTCGTTTACTGGTCATGTCCGGACTTCGATTGGAAACCTGATCCTGACCTATACCCACGATACAAAGGGAGACCGCACGTAATTAGCAAAACAATGATAAACTTGTGTGGGTGTGTGAAAATCAATTAAGGACGAAGTATCTCCGAACGTTACATACAAGTTGAACGTTAATTGACATCCTATTAAAACGCCCTGCCTTTGAGGCTTTTACACCCACATAATAATGAGAACTTTTCATTGTATGCGGTAACAAGTAACCAGATCTAATTGAAAAATAGAAATATTAAACGTTAAGAAGTAGCTGCTTTATGAATTCAGGTTTTACAGAAATAAAATTTCCCTCTCTTTCATATGATCTTCCACACGTTTACCCAATTATGTTTGTACAATGTATTCCTTTAAGTCAAGGACCAGGCGACGATCTGCCTTGTTTCACGTGTACCTACCACAAGAACTGGCTGTAAACTGACTGGGTATGTAAATCATAGCTGGTTACTTAGATTTTTACACTTGTTAGTCCTTTTACACTTTAGTCAGGGCGGGAAGAGTCTTTTGTTGATTTGTTGCCAGATTTGCGAATTTCTGACTATCGACACCACTTTTTATTCCTAGACTTGATCTATAAATGAGTATAAATAGTTGAATATTAAATAAAGTGAAACGGCGCCACCTCCAGTTGACAAAAGAATTGGGTCTGATCGGCAAGACATCAATCAAGCTATCGACAGCCTCTATCTTGAAGGTTATTTATTATTTTTTAGGCCCTTCTATAACAGAGTGGTTATGTATTCATCAATTTTAATAACGTCAACTCAATATCATTTCTAAATTCCGCTCTTGTTGAATTTGTTCGGTAAGCATCACGCGGACGTTCTGAAAAATTTTTAACGACATTTTCGTTCAGAAACTAAAAGTACCTTGGCACATAAGCTACCCTCTGTCCGTTCTTTAATACCTAACTTTGTTTGGGTACCCGTCGGTTGGCAGTTTATTTAATTATTATTCAAATTAGTTACAAAACTGTTCCGCTGTTCTGAAAAAACTTACTTTCGCATATTAAGTAGTTTTTGTTGACTTATTAAACCCAAATGTGTTCAAACTTAGTTCGCAGTTATTAATTTATAAGTATACTAACAATTCCAACTTTAGTTTCAAATCGCCTCAGATCTATCATTACAGTGATTATAAAGTTTGAAGAGAACTATTTGATGTTCAAACATTGGAAAACTAAGTTCAAAGATGAACTTTGTTATTGATTTAAAAGGGAACGCGATACCGTATATCTAATAATATAATGGAGAGGAAGTTAATGTTGGAATGGAGTGAATTTATCAAGGGGGTGTAGATGATAATCCGCAAAACTATCTGTTACTTATAAGTAGCGAAAATTAACTCAAAGAAAAGTATTCCGTGCAAAAAAACTCACATAATGACGCAACTAATTCTTTCTTTTTATTTTTTTGACTGGGCTTGTATTGAAGGATCACTGATGAATAGATTTGAAAATAAATCTTCAATGGAAATCTAGGATTTATATATAGCGAGCGAAGTCAAAAAAAATCAAGATTTTATAATTTTCCGCAACAACCTACCTACTCGAAAATATAAGTAGTATAGATTTTCGAGTAGGTAAGCTAAGTTTTATTTTGCACTAGCTTCTGGCCTAGGCATCATAAGAGTACCAGTTTGGGAATAAACTACAGTTAAGTTATTTACAAACAATGTAGGTTTTTAAAAGAGAATTATTTTACAAAAAAAAAAAAAAAAACTACATTTCAAATATTAGTTAAGATATTAATCCAGGTTTTAAAATACTAGTTATACAGGACGGTGACTTTCATTTCTAATCATTGCTTTCTATTAATCATTACCCTTTGTTCAGGTAGATAATGGTCTGAGCCCTTAGATCCCAACAAAGAATAGCCCTCCCCTTCGTTCACGAGTCTTAAGGGTAAATTAAAAGATGCTCAGTGGAATCCTCTTCAACTCTGATTATAATTATTCGCTTTGAAACCAGCTCCATTGTCATTCTAAACATGGTGCGATTGATAGCTCAACTTTGGTTACAATAACCCAACTCTTCTTTACGTTTCAAACGTGCAGCCTGTTTCTTGTCCCGCTCTCGTACTTCAACCAATATTTAGCAATTAACTAAACATGACGACCGACGTTAATACTCCAACCGTTTAGCCCACCACGAACTCGTGTATGAATAGTTAAAGATAATCCCCAAGCGCCCCTAAACGACGTTTAACCAATTTTTTTTGATCTCCTAATCTGGTCGTGTCATAAGCTCTTTCGTGCTTAAAGCGAGAAAAGCGCTAATAGAGCGGAAAGGTCATCTGAATATCAAATAGGTGGGTTCCGGGTTCGTGTCGTGATTGGACGAGTTGAGACGTGCCACAAATCCTTGATTCTTTTTCTCTTTGCTTCTTCAAGGGATTAGAAATCGTAAAACCTTACATGTTTTCACTTGCACTACGAACGGTCGTAAATAGATAGATATTTATAGATAAGTTTTTTACATAATAGAATTATTAAACTTACATGATTAACAACATAAACCCGTATGTGACTTGTGTGTACATTCTGTGTACAGAATTTTGTATCTATAAGATTTGTATAAGTCCATTTGCATTCACGTCACCTTTGAAATAATCTGCTGAAACTTAACAGAATTACAGCGGTTTCACACATGTTTTTCTGTTGTTTTTTCTCAACGGGGCTTATTACGTATACATTTATTATAGCTACCCTTGGGGCTCCGAAATTAAGCTGTCGCCGCCAACACAAGAGCACTTGGTGTTTCAGCTTTTCGGGAGCGTAATTTTGTAACGACGTCCTTTTATACTGAAATTGTGACACTTGACTACATCTGTCTGCACCAGTGACCGATTTTTTGTCATGGTTTTCTTAAATTATTACAAATTTAACTAAGAATCACTTGATTTGATGAATACAATTTGAATGAATCAGCAATTTTCTTGCGACAAAATTACCTATTAAAAGGCCCGCTTTTCGCCACTTTATAGTAAAAATTTTCAGCTGGAGAGAGAAGAATCGCAGTAAAACTTCCCAGTAATAAAACTATAATTGCATTAACGAAAGATAACTAACAAAGAAAGCTTTTTCGACTCTATTGGCACAGTGACTAAGCTGGGATTTGTGTGTGAGGTATAAATGCCAGTAGAGTGTAATTTGGCACGCATGCAGTCATTTGATCTTACGTGACATATCCGTCTCTAGTTTATCCGTGAGATAAGACTAAATTATTTTAGGAAACAGTCCAACACGTCGACATATTTTGTCGTTAAATAGTGTAATTTATGAATTAATTTACGTAAACTTAGTACGCTAATGAGAGTCTATAGCAACATGATAAAATACAAGATAATTACTAACTTCTAAAATATCAAAGAACATTGTTTTAGTATAAACAGTTAGGTAAGTTTACTAATTGCCTTTATTAAATAAGGACTGTCTTATTGCCCTAATAGTCTCCTGAACAAGAGAGGTTGATTCTCAGGACGAACAAAGTGATATTAAGTTTTTTTCCATCATGGATTTCTTATTAACAGCTAGACTTGTAGTCTGGATTTGTGCACGGTACTTAACAATAGACTCAACATCTAATAAATGGGATTGTACGGTTGCCACAGTAGCTGAGCGATCGACTACTGCGCAACGTGTTGCTGGTTCTATCCCGTCGTGGTACAAATATTTGTTGTTCCGGGTCTGAGTGTTTGTGTATGTGAGAAACAATATTTGTAAACGCACCCACAATATTGGAAAAAATTCCTAGAATGGGAAAACTTTTATTTTAATTGCCGAAGTATGGCTGCAGCTATTTTTAGCTGCACCTCTGCCCATTCCTTGACGTTTGAAGAATATATGGAATAGAGCAATTCACTTCACGGCTTTTAAAATAAAATTTTAAAATAATTGATAAAATCAAGAACCATTATTAGTATACTTATTTTACTCCAACAAAAAGGTTATACCGAATTCGGTGCAATCGTTCGGAAGTTATACGCGCACATACATTTCGGCCATCTATTTTTATTTATAGATGTAGGTTCCAAAAGAATGTCCAAGCTCGTGTCAACTAAATGATTTGGACAATTTGAACTTTGTTTTTGTCATTCTGTGCCTGCTTGACCTGATTTTTTTAACCCTTCATTTTATCATTTGTCTCTGTTTCCTTTTCATTCCAAACATTCAAAAAATGTTCGGCCATAATCTCAGTAGACCTGACATTCCTTATCCATAATTAATCAAGCCATAAACCTAACTCGCACGTAAAACTTTTCTTGAACACAGAAGTATTCCATCCTTAGAACTTAGACCTAGATGCCTTAATTAGTTAATGAACGCAATTCCACTCCGGAACGGACAAATAAAATTGAATTAAGCGGAAGTACCTACCAAGATACCTTTCTCTACTTTTACCCCATATACCTAAGTACCTAGGTATACATAGAAACATTTACCCTAGTCAAGCAATTTTATTGTGAAGACGTTTGGGGACTTCCACCCATTGATTAGAACTTTCTACGAATGTTGGTTTGGGCGTCTGTCGCTGCAATATTGCTAACCCTATCGAGTTAAATATAAATACTCTTTTCGGGAAAGAGTCGACTAACATTGCTATTAATAGTCCCAAAAAGTTTGTTTGGGTCTGCTTGGAAGTTCAATTAAAGAGCCTGAGGCCTTACCATGAGCTCTTAACGCGATCCAGTTTAGGCTGTGGGAAAGAGACAGAGCTATACAAGTCGTCTAGCGCCATCTCTTTCCCACAGTCTAAACTGGATCTTATTAAGAGCTCGTGGTAAGGCCTTTGTTCACGACTTTGCCGCTGTGAGCAGTGCTAAGCGCGGTGCGACAAGCGGTAAGATCAAATGTTCATGCCACGAGTCGTCGCCAGTGGCGAAATCGCAGTATCCGTCGCAACCGCTCGCCGCTACCGATATCGTCAAAAGGCCGTAAAGCCTCCTCTTCACAATCGGCCATGATGGCCGTGTTTGCCGAACAGAAGGAGACGGCGCTATACCAGAAAGCAAGATAGAATTATTTGCATCTTGCTTTCTGGTATAGCGCCGTCTCGTTCTGTTCGGCAAACACGGCCATCATGGCCGATTGTGAAGAGGAGGCTTATGAATAGACGACAACTACAATAAGATATCGCAGCATCCGTGCATATTGTCCAAATGATATTCATGAGGTCGACGATATCTTACCATATTTATGATCACACATGTGAACTAGAAATCCAGTGCCAACTGTCATGTGTTCAAGATTACATCTTTAATTAAATGGAAATGCTATCTGCTCACAAATTAATTAATTTTATTAATCCAGACTTGTGCGGGCTATAAATCTTTCTTTAGCGCGTTGGAGAATACTCGTAGGAAGCGCGGAGAACGATGTGCTGAACTTTGTAAAGTTTGAAGGATACCTACTATAAATACCTATATGATATATGTGCGGAACCACCGCAACCTTAAAGGTTTTAAGACTTAAGAATATTTGAGGCACGTTCATTTTCTCTAAGTAATCGTATGAATTCTTTATCTTTGCTTCGATTTTCAGTAGAAAAGCAAGGGTATTTTTTCATCTCATTACACTTTCATATGGATTACATTTTTCGAATGAGTTAACACTCGTGTCTATTATATTTGGATGATTGAATGATATACAAGCATATTATGTATTTACTACTGAAGACCAATTATAATTCTGTCAACATAATGCAATGTGGTAAACAAAAAAAATATTTTTTATTTTTCTACGCATTCACGGCCGCTTCGCGTATTGTAAAGATTTTTGGGGATAGGACTTGAACCTGCGACCTTCCGAGTCAGTACACCGGAAGCTTCACCAACTAAGCCACCCTAATCATGTCTTCAACCCCTTCTTACTTCTTACTTATGTTCGAGGTTCTAGTCCAATAATCTTATCATGACTTTTCACGATTTTACTTTACAGCATCTTTCCAGTGTAACAGCGTTTCTTGTATGAAAAAATGGATCAGCGCGTCTGGTGTGCGAAGAAGGAACTAATTTTGTCCTTGTTTGTCAATTTGAAAATGAGAAAGTTCCAGTTTACTTTACGTCAGAATAACCGATAACTCATGATAAGGCTTCTGTGGCCTAATTTCAATGAAAAAATTAGTTCCTCCTTCGCACACCACAGGCGCTGTTCCATTTTTCCATACAAGAAACGCTGTAAATTAAAATAGTGAAAACTCACGGTAAGGGTACGGACCGATGTCGAATTTTTTTTTTACCAAAAATCTTAACATTATAATTATACGTTAATTAAAATAATACCCATCAATCCCAACATGCAGGCTTAATTTAGGTTCCAACTTTACCCAACGTAGCGGTATCTCTATTAACTTATGAATTAACTTATCAAACTTGAAACCCGAGTAAGTACTGGGATATTACTTGGGCACGTGATTTTAGTATATTGCTGTTGCCTAAAGTTACGATATTCATCTACAAGAAGACCTACACATTACATTAATTAGTAGATACCTAACCTAGTTAAATAAGATCTTTGCGTCTACACCTTACACGTCGTGTCCAACGAAGCTAGTTAGGGTTTAGCAGACGCAACATTAGCGATTTGCGATTAGCGACTCTAAAAACAAAAAAATACCCTTATCACGAGTTTTCACTATTTGGGACGTAAAGTGGAACAAAGGAAAGTACACATAAGGTGAAAGGTAAAGTAAACTGGAACTTTGACAATTACAAATTGACAATTTTCAAGGAAAAATTAGTTCCTTCTTCGCACACCAAAGGCGCTGTTCAATTTTTTCATACAAAAAAGGCTGTAAATACTGGAAAGACGCTGTAAAGTAAAAGAGTGAAAACTCGTGCTAAGGGTACAGGTTAAACGTGATATCGTTGATTTACGGTGTAAGTAGTTGTGAGCATTCATTGTTTTAATTGCTCATTAATGTAGCCTCATCATAAAGCTATTTTTCAACACATTTGCTCGAAAAATGCATTTACGAAGCCTGTATACATTGTTCGAAAGTTAAAAATTACGCACCATACAACGGAGCGTGCGGTAAAATAGGTACTCTCACCTAAGTACCTACTTTACCGCACGCTCCGTTGTATAGCGCCGTGCGTTTTCTTTACGGTTTTTTTTTAAATTTCCATTAAAAAAAAAAGAATTCCACCAAAGAGTTTCACATTATGAGAATAAACAGCCTGACTGATCGAACCTCCTTGGAAGCTCCTTTTGATCAATAAGTTGTCTCACTTTAATACTTATGAGTAAATGAGACGAAAGATGTAGTTCTAATTTCCACCACGTGCATGTGGCGCCATTTGCAAATTCACGCCATTTTCATATTAGGAACTTCAAAAATTGTTGCGACTTTTCTAGCAAATAAAGGTTGTTTAATTACATATTATTTTACTGTTTTCTCGCAAATGTGTTGAAAAACGTTGTATGACACACGTGCAGAAATTGGTAATTACAAACTCGTGACTATGGTAAACCCTCGGCTTCGCCTCGGGTTTACATTCGTCTACTCGTTTGTAAAAACCAACTTACCGCACTAGTATCTTAAATAACTATGACTGAATCCAGTCACATAAAAAAGCGAAAGCGATCCGATAGTCTATATGACTGGCTTCAAACAATTCCATACAGGAAACCAATAGTCCGCGCTGAAAAATGGGGCGCCTCTGAGCAAGTGTATTGGCGGGAAAGGCAATAAGCGCCATTCTTTAGCATGGTCAACGGATCTCAAAGCAATTCTAAGTATTTAGATAAACGATGTTATGTCAAAGTTGTTTTACCATAGATTCCTTGCTTCAAAAAAAATGTTCCTAGAGCTCAAAGTGTAAGAGCTGTTCATGATGGAAAAGCAAAAAGATTTAAGGGTCTCATTAGGATTTCCCTGCATTTCCCCTAGGGAAAATCTTCAAAACACAGTCAGACTCTAAATAAACAGCGAGATAACAACGGTGCAAAGGTTCTTAATTGTCGTTCGCATCCCGTGAAAGTAAATCAATATTTGTGACAAAGTACTACACAATCTTTCACCCGAGAAAACCAGCGTCGGGAAATAAAGGCCGTTTCAATGCTATCTACACAACTTGAAAACAATCAAATGCGAGGTCAAATAAATTCAATTAGTATTCATTATTTCAACCTCCGCAGATGTTACTATGCCGGATGTTCCAAATGTTTATAAAATAGTAGGAAGTTTCAAACATTTATTAAATAAATGGAAATTGATCTCAAAGCTTTTGAAAACTTACTACCTACTACGTAGCTAAATAAAAAATCATACTTATTTGTTGGAAAAGAAATCTGAGCATTCCTGGAAGTAAGTAACAATAACCGATTCAGGTCTCATTTCATCCACTTCAAATATTATTTCCTTTCATATCTTCTCGATATTCCAGCGTCTTTTCCGGATCTTACCCCTGACCCAACCCTTTCGCCAAATTCCCGATAATGTTCTTCATCAGCTGGCTTCCCTATAGCGGTAGCCTTATCGGGATCGGTAATTTCCCGATCTCTTTTTTAAAAGGGTTATCCACTTTAGCGTTTGCTTTTAAGAGAGAGGGCGCTATGACATACTGAAAGAACACAATTCCTGTCAATTTGACATCGTGATGCCCCCCGCATAAAAACAAAACACTAACGAAACAGCTATGCCTCGTATACCAGAAAGCAAACAATAATGAGCTTTTGCCACTTTTGTTTCGAATAAACAAAGTAAGATCCCGGTCTTCTAGACACTACTTATTTTCATAAACGAATGGATAATATGATAGATATATACCTATCAAAATAAAATAAGTGCCACTCAATAAATAACATTTTAAACCGCACATTGTGTCACGAATTGGATATGTTTGTAATTTACAAAGTGTGCATTATAGAGATTATTCAATTTCATTCTTAACAAGATAATTTACTCGTATTATACGAGTAAATTATCTTGTTATGACATCTTTCAGGTGTTGATTTTGTTTCTAGTGACTAATTGGAATTCATAACTTTTTAATTAGATTTTTGAAATTATTTAGAATTTACGATTTGGTGTTTAAAATTTTTCGAACTTTTTCTTTGACTTTTACATCAAACAGTCATTTATGCCATCTAGAGACATAATTATGGACGCAAAACCAGCCATTGGGGTGATTAAGGTGACATAGATAAGGAGATATAACCAGAAATGGTCGGTTTAATGCTCGAATATTTCCAACCAGTGGTTCAAAATATTTGAAACTAGTGTCAATTAAGAGACGGGTAATATCACCAAACGCCGTGATCCAGGAAGAAAGTGAGCAAGGCCAGAGAAGACGTTAAACCGCGCAAAGAGAACGATAATCTACTACGCAGATCATACAAAGTACATTGCGACCAGCAACAAGCTCCCATAGAATTGACAAGACAATTTCGAATCGACACTATGAAGATTAAAAATATTCGAGAAGATTCTTGGTTCCCCTGCAGTTAACTGTGAGCGGACGGTGCAACTCGTTAAACATTTACAAAGGAGAATATTTATTGAACTGTTTTGACTGGGCTTCAGTGCTTCTTATACTGGGTTACAGCTGGGTTTTTTTTAATAAGGACACATCTATTAGAGTGTAGAGAAGATCTAAACAACAGGGTTTCAGATCATTTAACTCTTGAAACAGAATGTTTCGGTGAGCTCTAAATTATAATCTCTATCTCGCAAAACTGAGCTTTTACTTCCTAACGAAGTTACGTAACTGCTCAAAATTGCGTAGAAAAGGTGGTTCAACTCCACATTATTCCATTCGCACAGCAAGTAGTACCTGAGTTCATCTTCGATCAATCGCGACTACCAGTGCATAGATTCGTTTATGCTCGAATTACGATGCTACAATTGGTCACTCAGGCTTTTTACCTAATTTCTATTGAAACGGTATAGAACATGTTCGTTATTTAATAGATAACATTTCACCTTTAGTAAAATAACACAGGGTTTAAGAGAAAAAAGAACATTATTTTTTCGATTTCATTATTTTATATGAAACTTGACACATTCCTGTAATTTCTCACTTTTCATTCAATTTCGCTTATTTTTACGATTTATTGGAATGCTAACTTATTTTTTTGTATGTTCTATTCTGAGTAGTATCTCATCATCATCATCATCATTAGCCGGAGGACGTCCACTGCTGAACATAGGCCTCCCCCGTATACCGCCACGCCGAACGACAATTCGCCACTTGCATCCATCGGCTGCCCTCGACCCTCAATATGTCGTCGGTCCACCTGGTGGGAGGCCTGCCTACGCTGCGTTTTCCGGTCCGTGGTCGCCACTCGAGAACTTTTCTTCCCCATCAGTTGTCAGTTCTACGAGCGCTGTGGCCTGCCCATTACCAGTTCAACTTGCAAATTTTATGAGCTATGTCGGTGACTCTGGTTCTTTGCCGAATATCCATGTTCCGGATTTTATCCCGCAAAGATACTCCGAGCATAGCTCTTTCCATTGCTCGTTGAGTGACTCTTAGTCTCTCTAAAAGGCCAGCAGTCAATGACCACGTTTCGGAGCCATATATCATCACTGGCAACATACACTGGTCAAACACCCTTGTCTTGAGACACTGTGGGATTCTCGATGAGAAAATATCACGTAGCTTCCCAAACGCTGCCCATCCGAGTTGGATTCTTCGGGCGACCTCTTTCTCGAAGTTGGCCATACCTAACTGAACAATCTGTCCAAGGTAAGTATAATGGTCTACAACTTCGAGAGTATCGCTCCCAACAACAACCGGTAAGGGTGCCACATGGATATTCGACATGACTTTCGTCCTGTCCATGTTCATTTTAAGGCCATCCCGTTGGGAAACGATACTGAGGTCGCTGAGCATAGCATTGAGGTGCTCCAACGATTCTGCCATGATGACTATATCATCGGCAAAATGAAGGTGAGTGATGTATTCACCATTGATGTTGATGCCGAATCCGTTCCATTCCAAGAGCTTGAAAATGTCCTCCAACGCGTTCGTGAACAGTTTCGGAGAAATAACGTCTCCCTGTCTCACGCCTTTTCTTGGATTGATTTCGTGCTCTCTTCCTGCACGCGTAGCATGGCGTTATTTCATCGTTATTTCTACACAAATCGACTGGTTTTTTTGCACAAATGTGACACCATTTGAACACTATTGAAGAAAAGGACGTTTATTTTCTATATTTTTCACATTACCATGCTTAAAACGATAAAAATATTTCTACGTTCTGTTATTTTGTCTATTCTTCCGTCGACAAAACCCCTTTCTACGGCGCCATGCTACGCCTGCTGAAATCGGATGGACATGGTGGCGTTTCTATACAAACACTTCGACACTTCGATATACCTATAGTCGTGACATCGTTGGAGGGACTGCAATACTGCCCAGGTTTCGATTGAATCGAAGGCTTTTTCATAGTCCACAAACGCTAAACACAATGGCCGATTATAGTCCTCTGTCTTCTGTATAATCTGGCAGAGCGTGTGTATGTGGTTTATAGTACTAAAACCTTTTCGGAAACCGGCTTGTTCGGGAGGCTGGAAGTCATCAAACCTGCGTTCGAGACGGTTCGTAATGACTCTTCAGAACAGCTTGTATACATGGCTCAGAAGTGAGATTGGCATGTAGTTCTTCAACAAGGTGTTGTCACCTTTTTTGAAGAAAAGAACAACCACACTCCTGTGCCATGCTTCTGGCGTAGAACCTTTGAGTATGACGGAATTAAATAACTTCTGGAGGACTAGAGTAGTACCGGTTTTCCACCCGCTCTCAGAAGTTCTGTTGAGATTCCGTCCTCGCCCGGCGACTTGTTATTCTTGAGCTGTTGAGCCATTCTAATCTCGTACAGGCTGGTGTCTGGGATATCCTCAGTGTAGTGTCAAGTCAGTTTAGCTCTTGCGTCTCAAGATGTACCGACACTGGGTTGTCGTATTGATGTATATAACTGTCCGTAAAACCTCTCAAGCTCCCTTAGGTTCTCTGGTTTAGTCGAAATGATGCTGCCGTCGTTAATCTTCAGCTTTGTCATTTGGCTCTGCCCAATAGACGAATTCTTTGCGAACACTTTTGAGCCCCGGTTCCGCTCGATTGCCTCTTTGATCCATGCCGCACTAAAGGAGCGCAGGTCACGTTGCATTCATTTAGAGATTCGTCTATTGAGTTTGCCATATTCCGACATATCAGCTGAAGATTGCAGCCTCATCTCGGTCCGGTCCTGCATCAACCGGATTTTTCCGTTCGAGAGCTTTTGAGGCTTATTGCGGCGCGGGGTCTTAAAAAACTTGGACCCCACAGCTTGGACAGTTTCCACCAACCCATTATTAATCTCGTCCACAGTTTCGCATTCGGTTAGGCACTGGAAGCGATTGTGCAGTTCAAGTTGAAAGTCTTCGGGGTTCCTGAGTAGTATCTGTTTTTTGTGAATTTTATTCATGAATAAAATTCACAAAATAATATCAGGCAAAAGAGCCATGGCCGGTTGAGTGCTTGAGCTTCAATGCTGCTAAGACGTGAATTTTTCCGCAAAAAGGAGCCAATCCGACTCGGTTCTATCTTTCTGAGGTGTAACCGTAAAAATGACAGGCTATCTTGACCTTTTTGGGGTGCCGTTGACATCGACCCACAATATTAGTCCTCCTAATGAGTTGGCTGCAAAAAAGTTAGGTACATGAAGTGGTACAGGTTTGCCAAATCCCAACTCGATGCACTTGAGTCAATTTAATAGCACCCGGCATTGATCGAGGCCACGATCTGCGGGGCAAGACGGAATAGGAAGTAGTCACCTCGAATCCTTTTGCAAAGCAGTCATGCTAGCGAAGTAGGAGGTGGAACACGTGAGGGAGAACAGCCGCGTGACGTACGACGCCGAGAAGCGATTTCTATTTGAGAGTAGGAGCATGCCTTGGTCACTGGACTGTCTTATCAGGTAACAGTGGCCCTGGAACGTAAAGGGCTATTTAAGGATCACCATGGATATTAGTCAGTACTAGAGTCTGGTAATAAATCCCGTCCCGCTCGGGAGGACACATTTGATGATTTTACCAAAAAAAAAAAATACAATGCAGCTGCCAAAACGGAATACCGCAATTGACTGGATGCCGAACCTGATACAAGACTTCAACTCTCTTCGATCAAACCTAATAAAAATACATTGACAAAAAAAAGTTTAAAACAAAACTTTTCTCTGGTAAACCGCTACCTCAAAACGATCAGATCAATTTTTCACGGATTTTCGGGGCGCACGTTAGAGAGCCAAATCCTGCCGGGCGTCGCGGAATTGTCTTATCGGGTATCCATAGCCTCGGATCGCAATGGGTTATTGAAGGACACCGTAGATTTTAGCCATTACAAGTTTGTATGTCCCTCCTGTCCTTCCCTGGGTGGAAGGGCTGATCTGATGATTTTACCACGTAATAAAAAGCCATACCACCAGGGGCATGACCGGTGGTATGGTGGGTCCCGCAGCGAGCTATATTATCCAAACGAACTGGAATGTTTGGGAAGTTAGCAAGTCTGAAATTACATATAATTACCAATTCAGAAAAAAAGGTATCAGAATTATTTAAATTGTTTTTTTTTTTGTATTATTTACATTATTTTTTTTTTACAATTATATCCACATTCGAATATAGTCGGAAAATTCAATCAAATTAATTCAAAATATTAGCTTGTATCAAGAAAGGTAGGTTAAACTGTATTCTTGGCGACTGGGAAAATTACTGGCCACCACTCATGACCTGCGGAAAATTCGAGGTACTACATTTTTCACATGGAATTTGATGTCATGACAAAGACACTGGCGCCGCGTGTAAAGGTCATGAATGGTGGCGTGTATTTTAAATTTTAATAATTACGCAACTAATGTCAAAATGGTTGCGAGCGATACGTCCTCCCTCAGAAGGCGCCCCGCGCCGTCTAAATCAAAGAAGAAACCGTTCTTGGTTTTATATTGAATTTTGTCATTGCATATTATAATTGTTTAATACTATTATTTTACTTTTAAATGAGCTAATTATTTTTTTAATGCAAGCTAACATAGTAACCTTAGTTATTCAATACTTTTTGATTGAATATTCAGTAAATCTTGATAGATAAAAAATATAATTTCGGACGAAAAAATGTCAAATTCTTCCTGTTTTGAAAAATTATTTTTGGTTTATTTCTGAATGAAAAATAAAAAAGTGATTAATGCAGTCCAATTATAATCTTTCAGATGTACCAAGGACATTTTCAAATATTATTTTACTACTATACCTTCTATGTAATTCGGTACCAAAGTATGACAAAAAGTAGAATTTTATGAAACATCCTTTACAGAGACAAGGTTTTTACATATGTATGTAAACAAATCTAAAAATGTATTTAAAGCACTCCACGCAGAAAGAATCAAACTTTCTCGAGTATATGTACTTTTTTTATTTGTGGCAATGTCATACCCAGAATCAGGTTCCAAAAGTCGCACAAAATCAACGAACCGTGTGAAAGCCCTCTTAAACTGGAATTTGGGAGAAGTGTCTTATTGCCAGCGAGGTTGTTGGATGCTAAAAAGACAGAATTATCATACAATTGAGCACAACAAGCCATACATAAACCATTTCAAGTCGTAATCATCCGAAAAAATCTGTCTAAAGACCTTTAGTACATTGACAGAAGAAAGAGAAAATTGATAACCTACTTTAAACATAAGCATCAAATTATTCCCTGTGATAATTATCGCAGGGACTTATTTGAAAAGTTGGGTAAAACCTTTAAAGTCAGACACCTCTGGGATAATCGGAAGTGGCAAAGTCATGTTGAACTTTTGTGAATGAGGCACCTATTTCATTTGTCCTAATGGGTCTTCCATTAGGACAAATGACTATATCACTACGAGCACCAATACGTTGCAGATGGCGGTCACTCTAAGTAACTCAACCCGTGAATAATTTATTGCGACATTTTTCTGATTTCTTGTAAGATATAATTTGAAAACATATTAGCGTTCTCAATTGTGAAACAATACATACTTATCTCTACTCAGCACACTCGTGTTCTTCATTCACCTTCCATCATCATTTTTTGTACCTAAATCAAAATTTGATTTACTAAACCTTCTGTAGTACTCGCTTAACGGACGTTACTGTTCAAAACGTTCTTAAATGACGAGCTGACAGTTGTTATCTCTTCATATTTTTTATCTCCCACATCTTCCTTCAAATCTAGCTCATCAGCCGTACCAAAACCCTTCCATCCTACAACTTTCACCACTATCGGTGTTCTTATTATCGTAGCAGGTTTGTCTGCATCGGTAATTTACCGAACTCTTTCTTTGTAAAACGACTAACAAAATTAGCAGCTTAGAAGCCCTGATGAGAGTATTTTTTTCCCTTAAGATATACTATTGGTATTCTCGGGTACTGAAAGAATATGAAGAAATATTTAGATATAGCACGTTCTTAAACTTAAAATTAAACATATAAAAACAAAAAATATATATAACCTACCTCCAGTTATGGCAGCATTAGAAATTTCAGTATTCAAAACATTCTCGACCGTGGAACATTTGACACTCGTATCATCCTCATCATCTACATTTGCATCTTCCTCTGAATCAGGGTTATTTAGCAGTGCAAACCCTTCCATCAAACTGCTTATTATCTTTACCACTTTACGAGTTCTTAGTCGTTTTGGCTTTGTCAGTATCGGCAATTTACCGAACTCTTTTTTTTTAAATGGGTTAATAGCATTAACAGCTGTTGCTTTGATGAGGGTATGTTCAGTTAGAGAAGCTTCACTTGAAGTATCATCAGTCAGATTTGGGAGTGTCCATTTGTACATCAACATTTTTAGATTCTGAAACCAGGCAAGGAGTAGATATATACTTTTATTATCTATACCTATCAGATATAGTTGCATTAAACACAAGAGCTTAGCCATAGAATATATAATAGTACTACGCACCTTTAACCTAGCCCTAGTTTAAACAAAAACGCATATCCCATCTCGCACTCATTGAAAACTTTTTGACTCGTTACAGTTCCGCTTATTGTAGTAGTTTTGTCTTCATATAATAATAAATAATAATTTTAGTATAAATAATAGTTTTAGGTTATTTTAATTTTACTTTTTTAATCGCTTGTTCATTTTAATTTATTTTATTAGTGTGCCCTGTGTCTGAACCAATAAAATTGTTATTTCTTTCTTTCTTTCTTTCATAATTTACTACATCTTCTTCTGAATCTAAATCATTAAGCCAGGCAAACCCTTCCATCAATAAAATTTGCCTTTAATCTTTACCACTTTTCGATTTCTCTGTCGCAGGGGCTTTGTCAGAATCGGTTGTAATTAACCAAACTCTTTGTTCGTAAAAGGGCTAATAGAATTAACTGCTGCCGCTTTGATAGGAGTATTTTCCATTAAAGGAGCTTCACTTGAACTATTGATATTTTGGAGTTGAGACTTCTGATAGTCATTCGCTGATTTTGAAAAAACAGTGACCATATTACGAATATACGTTTCTACATTCTAATAATTTGCTGAAAATTATTTCAATATTAATAAATAAATCACCTTCTGTAGTGCTCGCAATGAAAACTTCACTATTGGTCACATTCGGTACCGTTAAGTAATTTTCAGTGGTTGATTCTACTTTATTTGCAGCTTTATTTACCTCTGAGATCGTCTCACTGAGTCGTGCCAGCCCTTCCATTAAACTACCTATAATGTTTAAAGCAGTCCGAGTTCTTTGTCGCAACAGTTTCGTCTGAATCGGCAATTTACCGATCTCTTTGTTCGTAAAAAAGACTAGCAGCATTAACGTCAGTCGCTTTAATGAGACTATTGCCAATTACAGGAACTTCACTTGTCTTGTACTCTTGATTGGAAGTGATGTCGACTTATCATTATTGGGTGCTAAAAAAAGACTAACAGATGCTGACTATAAACAACAGCTCTAATAGTAACTTAAGGGACATACGTATACATATTTAAAATTATTAAACAAATGTTTTGGGTTAAGTTTCTTTAAATTGATAGGCCACCAGGGTCTTCGTCTGACTCATTTACGAGAGTATTTCCAGACATACTAAGTTCACTTGAAATGATTTTGTCCAGTTTACCGTCTTTAGTACTTGCATTTAGTATTTCACTATGTGCAATATTCTTAACTACGTTTTGTTGTATATTATTAGTTGATTTCTCAACAGCTGCACACTTCAAAGCAATCATAAATAATATTAATAAATTATTGTAATACTTCATGTTTTCAACAACGTCTCAGTTTTCAAAAACGAATTCTATAAAAACTTACGAATAAGATTTTTTTTCCGTATTCAATAGGTTCAAACAGTTGTGTAGATAAGATAATAATATATTATGTTTTGAATGAGTGTAATGAGTAGGTATTCTAAGAATAATATTTTGTGCGAAAAACTCCACTGTGTGGTTTATAACCCGGCCTTGAATATTGTTGATATTTCTTATTTCCGGATAATTCTATTTTTTCTCTATAATGAATATTTTGTTTTTGAACCCAAATAATATTACTTTCCCCAGGTTTTTTGAGTTGGTTGAAAAAACTGTTGCACAGACTTCCACGATTTTCTACCTAAATGAACACTTGACTGTTAAATCTGTTATCGTTCTAGACAGCTGGTTGCGAAATTGGCGCACGTTCTTATTTTAATTAACTTTCCATGTAGCTAGTGGTTGACAAAAGATCAAAGTGATATGATTAATGATTTTATTAATGCGTTTCAGATGCCGCACGTTGCGTACGCCGGGGAACATCCTGGTGGCGAACCTGGCTCTCAGCGATTTCCTGATGCTTGCCAAAACACCGATCTTCATTTTCAATTCGTTTAATCTCGGGCCTGCACTGGGGAAAACAGGTAATTTGTTTTTTTTCTTATCATTGCCTCGAAAAGGATAGGAGGGAAAAAAGGTCGTAACAAAAGTTTGGTAGTTTTCTCGGGAACTTTCCCGTTAGGAGTCCAGTCTAAATAATTGTTGAAATCAAGACTTATGCCGCGCTTTCACTAACACTAAGTAAAATCTAAATGGCCTTAGTTGTTACCTAAGTGAAAATGGGTATTAGCCAAGTTAGGCCTAAAAGCGAGTGAATCCCTTGTGTGAGTTTTTGTTTTCAATAAAGCAGAACTTACTAAATTAGATTCTCATACCACAAACACAGCAGCGAATTCGCACACACTTTCGTCTTTTTTGATATAGAAAAGATGACATTATAGAATATTCATTTAATTATTTATTCTTTTAATAGAAATAAGATCAAAGTAATAAGTACCTTTAAGTTAAGGGTTTTGTATGGTTTGGGACCTTACACCTTGACTTGATACTGATTGATACACTGATAACTGTGATTGATATTTATTGATAAAAGTACTATTGTATGATAGATGAGTGCACGCGGTATGAATGCTATTCGTGAACTAAATTCACCGGCCCAGCGCAGGTAAAATGCAATCTGACTTATTGACAAATTGTGCTGTGCTTGCACTGTACAGGTTTGAATACCTATTTTCAGTCTTTGTTGCTTTATGTGAAGCTCAAAAAAGCGAATCGAACCAGTTCAATGGCATTGTCATTTTTCAGCAATATTATCACTGTCTGCCGCGCCTTGACTCTCCAATAAACGAACCGTATTAATGGGGGAGAAAATCTCTGATTTATGTATGATCGAAGATTTATGTCCGTGATTTTTCATAAAAATCATTTTTTTGTACAATGGTAAAACAAAGTTAAACAGAACTGCAACCTTCGTAAAATCTTTACGGAGTATAATATTGTTGCAGGGTGCGTGATATACGGCTTCGTGGGCGGATTGACGGGCACCACATCGATTGCCACGCTATCAGCCATCGCGCTGGACCGCTACTGGGCAGTGGTGCGACCCCTGGAACCACTCCGTGCGCTGACGGCTATACGGGCTCGTCTACTAGCAATCGGTGCATGGATATATGCCTGTATCTTCGCAATAATCCCAGCACTCAACATTGGCTATGGCAACTATGTTCCAGAAGGCTACTTAACCAGCTGTAGTTTTGATTACCTCACAGAAGACTTTTCACCTCGATGTTTTATCTTCGTCTTCTTCTGCGCAGCATGGCTCGCACCATTCTGTACCATTACATTTTGTTACATTAGTATATTCCGTGTAGTTGTTTTTAATACAAGTATGTCATATGGTAATCAGGATCAAAGACTATCTTCCAGACACGTAAAAGAACGCACGAAGAGGAAAGCAGAAATAAAATTAGCATTTCTGGTCATGGCAGTAATCGCTTTATTTTTTATATCATGGACACCTTATGCCGTCGTAGCTCTGCTGGGTATAACTGGACGGAAGGATCTCATAACTCCGATAACCTCAATGATTCCCGCATTATTCTGTAAGACAGCAGCATGTATCAATCCATTTATTTACATAATAACGCATCCGAAATTTCGTAAGGAGTTCAAGAAATTGTTATTCAGAGATAAGTCTAAACGCATGAGCAGTGGAACTCTCAGAACAATAGGTTACACAACTGATACGACCAGAATGCATAGACCGAGTAAGGATTTGAGTGATACAGATGTTGAGATAGTTGAAATGAAAGATATACCATATCAAAACGAAGAAAAACATGAAGTGAAGACTATATCGTCTAGAGTAGCGGTACGTCAAGACTCACAGACAAGCATGCAGACCATAAAAAGTTTGGAAGGCAGTATCATCAGTCCCCCTTCCTGGTATATGAAACCTCAGTTTTCTAAAAAGAGGAGTTTTCACCGACGTTCTACACGCACTGATTTGTCACAAACTAGTGATCCGGATCCCACCATTTCAAAATAATTAAGTATTAATATTTTTATTAGGTTAGTGATATTGTTGAAACATACCTAGTAAAGAATTATTAAAAAGAATCAATTTAAATAATGCTACGGCTGAGCAGCTCTTAATTGGAGTAATAAAGAAAAAACGAAAGGATGTACCGAAGAGTTTGCTATTCTCAGAAAGTTATAGATAGATCTTTGTTAAAAGATGTACAGTCAACAGAAAAAGTAGGTGATCAAAATCAGAAATTCAATACAAAAATTAACGGAAGTCGCGTCACAACTGTGTGGCGTCGAAGTGATTCAAAAGTATGTGATTGTAATTTACAAAACATTTAATATACTGGTTCATATACGCAGTTCTAACGCGAACTCCGTTCATTAGTATTGAATTTCTGATTTTGCTGTTGACGGTACTAAATCAGTAGGCGGTTACAAAATCTGTATTTTCGGTAAAAAAAAATGTTGATGTATTATTAGGTATAGTATACCCGTCCCAAAGTCCAACTCTATGTCTGCCTGTAGATAATCCTAGGAATCACATTTAAAATATCTATGATGAATGTTGTAAATAAAAACTTATTCTGCCTATTTTTTTTATCCACTCTATCGTCTCATTGATCGTTTAGATAACTTTTAGATGGTGCAGTGACTCGGAGATTAACTACCTGCGTATCGCGGGTTCAATTCCCGCACGCAATAAAATTTTGTAGGAGTACCTATGACTATGTTTGTATTAATTATAAACGCGTTTAAATGTTTTTAAACGCATCTGACACAAGAAGAAATTCCTACTGTGGGACAGTTTTATGTTCTAAAAACATAATCGGCTGCAGACATTGCTGAAACAACCATGACCATGTTTGGCATCTATTCTACACTCAATTATGATCATCAAAATTCTAGTTGGTAAGTAACTTCCTGCAGTCCTAGAATTGATACAAGGATTTAAATTATATCATACATAATTCAGAATTTGTAGTAAATCACGTGGTTTACCAACAACCATGCTAGACCAAAACTCTTGAGAAAAAAACGTAAGTATTTCAGTTTTTGGTAGACGCCCACGGCGACGGACGTCGCTTGATGATCTCCGGCCACCGTAAGCGCGGGCATGCGGGCAACGAGTAAACGGGCAACTCGCTGCCCGACCAAGGACCATGCCCGGGTCGACGGCGCGTTGTGTCCCACGTGCGCCTCAAAGAGCGTCAGCATAATGATGGGGCGGGCCTCTCAGAGGGCCAAAAGGCTTTGGCCCTCTGAGAGGCCCGGCCGGGGTCGCGGGATTATTCCCTTACCGTGACCCCGGAACATAACAGGCTATTGAAGGACACCGTGGATTTTAGTCAGTAGAAGTCTGACAGTCCCTCCCGCCCTGCCCGGGGTTGGAGGACTCATTTGATGATTTTACCAAGTTTTTAAATCCTTTAAGTGAAATAACTAACTTCACAAACTACACCTTAGTGAGAATATTTTGGTTTAGTCATTTAAATTTTTTACTGTCACATGTGCGTAGGTGAAAAATTTTGAACTTTTCTGTTACCCTTTACTTTTCTGGTTACCTACTACATGAACTATACTGTTGAACTTTTCTGTACAACAATATAGTTTTTGTAGTATCGAAGCCACATAATATCTACTAAGGTGTAGTTCTTGAAGGCGACGGGAAGCAGTCACGTCCTTCTGTGAAGTAGCTTCAGCGTACAGCTCGCGATGGAGGAGGCGTTATACGTGACGGGGCCACGGGGAGGGGGGACATCCTCCACCTCAGGACCCAGCCGTTGTGGGAGACCCCAGGGCGTTAGAAATCGCGCGGTGATTTCCGGCCACCATTGGCACGGGCTTGTCTACGCATCTGAGGCAGCAAAGGACTACTTTTCTCTTTTTTTGATCAGCTTGGAGTTTTAAATAAGGGCCTGACAATCACTTCTGCTCCACAGCAAAGTTTAGTTAGGAAATAAAAAAATCCCGATCAGTGTTATTTATTTGAATGCAATTTTGCCATAAGCAATAAATGAAATGAGAACGCGTTTTAATCTCATTAAGTTGGCAGCACCTGATAAATGCCAATGTCAATATTGTCAAATTTGACATTCAATATTGTTATTGTGTTGGTGAAATGATTCCTAACCTATCTTCTCACTTATTACAATTTTTATTTAGAAAAAATAGCTTATTTGCGAAGCAATTTTCTACCGCAAGATCATATAAACTTCTTTTCTTTGGATCAGATGGCATTGCACTCAGCAGTTTACGTAAAATAAATGAATTCAGGTATGTAAAAATAATCTTTAAAAAACACCAAAATTCTTATTTTATTCATTATAAAAGAAATATACAATTATTCTACAATGTTTATAGTTTGATTATAATATGGAACTGTTATATATTTAACATGAATATATAATTTATTTCAGAAAAAAGGAAAATCATCTCATTGATCAATTGGACTTGGTAACAACAAACAGTAAACATAAAACAGAAATACTAAAATATGCTGAGTCAGAAAATATAAACACAATACCATGGCCCTTAGACAAGTTGCGTGTTGCAGAATACGACCTGGGATTAATTGTTGCGTTTGGTCACCTGATTAAGGAAGATCTTCTTAGCAAATTTCCACTGTGAGCTACTCTTTTATTTATTTACTAGCTGACCGGTAAACTTCGTACCGCCTCAGAATCATTTTTTTTTGTTATCATGTTTACTCACCTCTTAAACCTTCTCAGACTTATAAAAATAATACAAGAACAAAATTAGACAAATCAGGCTAGCCATTCTCCAGTTTTTGCTAGCTTGTTAGGAGCTAGCTACTCAGCAATTTTCATGGATATGGATTTCTAATTATCATCATCAAGAGAAATGGAGGGAATGAAAATACTAGGAGTTGGATAGTAGGCTAAACATTGAAAAAAACAACTGTAATGCCCTTTTCCCCCATTGAAACCTTCCTAGAGTTTGTTTTGACTTTGAGTCATAAAATCTTAATATTCAGAATGATTTGTTCACTAAAGTACTATAAAAATACTTATCTAGTGGTATGGTGAACGTACATCCCAGCCTGTTACCGCGATGGAGAGGTGCCGCCCCCATCATCCACACACTGCTACATGGAGATCAGGTCACAGGAGTCACACTCATGAAAATTAAGGCTGATATATTTGATGTGGGTAAGCATATTCTGAAGAAAAATTCTCTAACAGTCACCTTTCAGCTTTCCATATAAATGACTAGCTAACCTGTGCCCACTTCGTTGGGTAGTAAAATATACATGATATCTTTATAATTTACAGCCATTCACTCATAATGTAGCTTTTGACTAGTGAAACAATTTTTAAAATCGGTTCATTACTTCCGGAGATTACCCCCTACATACAAACAAACAAATTTTACCTATTTATAATATCAGTATAGATTACTACTAATTTAATTTATTTACGCCACGGCTGGCGCAGTATTTAAGCCATTGACTACTGTGCTAATTAATGGGCAATTGGCTCGGCCGCTACATAGAACATAAATGGTCAAATGTGGGAGTATTAATAAGAACACTTTTGCTAAACCCCTTGAGATTACAGGCATGATACTATGCCATGGAATAACTTGTTCTTACATTTTGAACTTTAGGTTAATAATATTTAAAAAAAAAATTGCTGAACAAAATTTGTTGGCTATTACATTTAAAAATATTTCATAACCAATACTTTAATTTGTTATTTATTCTCGCATTCCAGGTGAAATAATAAGTCAAATGAAGGTACCAGTATCCAAAGATATAAGGTTACCAGAGCTGACTGAACAGCTCTCTGAATATGGGGCTGAAATGCTAGTAGACTGCATAAGGAACTTACCTACTAGTTTACAAAATCTACAACCACAAAGTTCAGAAGGAGTTACTTATGGTATGTATAAGATATTTTTACTCTACACATAATTGTTTATGCCTTTATTTAACCGATTTGTTACGGAGGGCACGTTTCAGTGCTGATATATATATGTGAAAGTAGGTCGAGTCTGTGTAGGTTGCATCCACAGACACATGTCACTTTTTCATAATAAAACTGTCAGTGCTAAGCAGCTCGTTGTTTGATTCAGACATACGTAACAAGTGCCATCACTTTCTTTTGCGTGTGGCGTTAGGCACGGGTGTGTGTCATTTTAAAGTCGATGGTAACTCCTTCAATTTTGTTCGACGCCACAAGTAGAAGTTAGCGAAATTGGACATCGCAACGAATCAATTAAGTCGGTGATTACTGGCTGAAAACTAATTTTAGAAGTTTCTACTTTATTAGGGTTGACTGTTGCAAATGTAGAGTTTTCTCCCTCTATTAAATTATTATTCTAGTAACTCGCATTATGTACCTACCTTATCAAAACAATCAAAGATGCTGTTAACTATATTTGCTGTATGATGTGTTTGCTAATTATTAGTAGGTTTCACCTTACTGTACAATGCATACTTACTGTTAATCTAACATGCTCCATATTTCCTCTTCCAGCTAAGAAAATACACAAAAGTATAAGTGAAGTCAGATGGTCTGAGATGACTGCCATAGAAGTATACAACCTCTATCGCGCTATATACGGTATTTATCCCCTCACTACAACATTTAAAGATAAACCAATGAAACTTTTTGATGCATTCACCCAAGATACTGATAAAGTAGACCATAGTGATAAACCTGTAGGAACTTTGGAATATAGCGAAGAAAGAAATGCAATCAGAATATTATGCAAAGACCGAAGATATATTTATTTTAAATCACTTAGGATAGTGGGGAAAAGACAAATATCTGCATTAGATTTTTATAATGGTTATATTAAAAATGTTCCGGTAGAAAAAAGGGAGTGTACAGTTTCTAGAAATCAATAAATAGATATATTTCATGCTGTTGTTATCATTCAAACTACCTTTCAAAATATAGGGTTGCACACAGAGACATCTCAAAAGTTAAATATATATATTATTAAAACAAAAAATAATATTAAAATAAAACAATAAATTAAAAATTATGGCAAAGGATTGGAGATTGGGAAAAATAAGTGAATAATATGTGTTAAGTCTAAAATTTATATTAGATCTTTTACAAAATAAATAAATAAAAAAATATTCCACACCCTAGAGGTGCAGTGTTACAATATTTTATATACAATACATAAATAAATATAATAAAATATAAATAACATAAATAGGTCAATAGTGGAAAGTTGTGTTAATTTAAGAAAAACAATCTTTGGTTTTTGAAGATTACCTATGAACCTACTTTAACAGTTTAATTGTAGTAGATGTCTACCAAGACTAGCTTATTAGCTACTTATTCGATCAATTAGTTATACTAATTTATTTGCTAGCAGAAAACTACGGTGTTACTTCATCAAACCCTTACCCTGTAAAAAAAAAGAGAAAAATCAATTTCATGTTTCAAAGCTGTGAAGTGACGGGCGATATGTCATTTGGCTTTAGAATGAGTTGTCACTCTTCGTTCTTCCTGTTCTGCTGACGCTACAAGGCTGTTTTTGGCAAGGAATTATAATTAGATTTAACGTAGCATCATTCAAATAAGTATGTGCATCATTAGGAAGTGATGGGCACTTCTGAACGTGCCAAACTCGTAGCCCTGTTCTAGGTCGACTCTATTTATATACCATTTAAGGAGGAGAAGATAGCTAAAAAAAAACGACGGTTCGTTTAGCCGATACAACATCTTGGCAGCACTAAAAGAAAAATGGCGACTGCTGAGCAGAAAAGGCTGATAAGGCTAAGAAATGCTTCACTCTCGTCTGAAGTCAGCAGGGTTTCAGCCGATAATTTAGTCAGCATAGTTGAATGCTGTTCAGCATTTTTCGATTTCTGTCCTTTGTATCGGCTAAACGCTCCCAGTGATCTTCAAAAAGCTGGAAACAGCTGTGAACAGCACCATATGAATTTTTGATTCACTTCAAAACGGCCACTAAAACGTGCCTAAAATATTTAATTTCATTTTGTTATTGTTAGTTACAATAAAAATTCACGACAATTCCTCGGAATCGAACCAAGCCACAAGTCAAATCTGTCTATATTCATTGTCTCTAATTTCCCCATTTAATATAAAAGGAGTGCGGGGCAGTGGTCCAAGATAGGCTGCACTCACTGCAGTCAGAAAGTGTGTAGTCATTTTATTGACCTATCGCGAAAAAACTGTGACTTAGGAAATCGTTAACATTTAACTTTCTAACATCAACTCTGCCCTAAAGATTTTAGAGGTCAAATTCTAATGGCAAGATGTCAGTCGTTCCGCAAACTATATTTTTACTATCCATTCTTAACTCAGTAACAGGCAAGACACGTTCATATCCCATTGTACATTGGCGCGGCCCGAAAGGGATGTTTTTTGCCCAAAATTAACACAGCATGAACATTAATTGTGTAACGTAAGTAAAATACTCGCCAAAAAGTACTTGTCTCGGGTCCTATAAAGAATTTGGGCGCATTCTTCAGCTATTCAAGAGCCTTCAGCATTTTATACGTTATGATATTAACGCATTGAAATTCATCAGTCTATAAATACAATTTTGTTTTGCAGTATTAATAGAATCTTTATCTGCTTTATCTGAACCTATGTTGTGGCTGTGGTTGACTTTTGGTGTCACTTTACAATAACTAAATAACGTGTCCCAATTTTAAACCGCTACATCACCAATTTTTAGACGTAGATATCCTATTTACAAAATCGATACATGTATGTTTTATTTAACGTGATTCCATAAACTTACCACTGATCAAAAGATGATACATGCTAGTCTAAGTGAGCTCCACACTAAGCCGATTTTCACAATGTCACACTATAACTCAAAAAGATTGTGTAAATAAAAAAAATGAGCTGTGCAAACAAAAGACATACCAATGATGTTAATATAAGCGTTGCTTAATGACAACTACCACTTGATAATATTTGTTAATCCCCAAACTTCCTTGATGGAGGCAGATTAAAATGGTTTTCATAATAAAATAATAGACAGATTTAGAAAATGCAATGTATGTATTTAGATATAACATATAATTATGTACATGTAAGATAAACTAAACTATCATAAAAACAGAAGCCTTTTACCTTACCTTTGTATATTTTTAAGATATACAGCAATGTGATTTTTGTGTTTTTCTAACTATCCGTATCCTGAAAAAAATAAAGGTGATGTATGCCTGAAGGAACAGTGTTTTTGGCGACACCGATTTAAGGCTTCTGTTTTTCTGAACATTCCAATGAGTTTGTGTTGTATTCGATAAATGACACGGCGAAATTGTGGCTGATTTGATTTAAACCACAACTAAAACTACCACTACAAATGTATATCATGAGGATATGCACAATTCATATTCTTTTCAGAATATTCATATTTCTTGCTTAAAAAAAAGAAAATATAATAAAAAAATACAGACTAGATGTATAATGGCTTGCCTCTGCGAATAGATATGGCCCACACCTGCAAAATATAATATTGACCCCATCCCTTTGTTAAAAACTTCACACGGAACTTCTATCTTTTTAAGATAACTAGCCATAAAAAGCTATTACAATGTACTATCTAGATTTATTTAATAGATTAAATCACTCGAATGGAATACACACACTTGATTCTAAACTTTCAGTGTGTTATCTATAAAAGCCTATGTCCTTAATTGATTTTTATTAACTTAACCCATTCATTGCGGCAGAGAAAAATAACTTTATATTTCAGGTGCGGGGTGGTTTTCGTCTATGACGCCGATGGGCGTCCTCAGCACCTCAAATGGATAATATAAAACGCCGATGGGCGTTTTCAGCACTGTTCAAAATGATTAATAATTTTTACGTTAAAATGTTTAACAAACCTCAAATGCGCGAAATTGGTGGTACGAAAACGAACTTAGTTAGTGTTAAAAAATAAATTAACATCGATTAGAATTTTGGTTTTGTAATAGTTGGATCGTGAAAAATATAAGAATATGGCGATAAATGGTTAATATCAGAGGTGGTAAACCTTTTCTTACTTTTACAATACCACTATTTATTAGTTTTTTGTTTCTTCACCCATTTTGGTAGGCAAAGGGAACTGCATACAGCTTAGTCTTCAGTAGATTTTTTTTTATTTATATGAAATGAAAATGAAATGGAATGAGATGAAATGAAATGAAACCTAATCTAATTCATTCAACTAAATCATTAAATCTGATATTGAAATAAATTAATAGCTTCTTTTTTTTTTAGAAATATACTTATTTGTATGAATCACAAAAACTTCATGGTTGGTTTTTATTTTTACCGACTTCAAAAAAAAGGAGGTTATCAATTCGACCCGTATGTATGTAATATTATCAGAACTGCCCAGTTTTCGTATATGTTAGTCTATATCAGCGTCTGAACAAATGTACAAAATTTCATAAGTGTATGTATGTATGTTTTTATGTTTGTGCACGCATATCTCCGGAACTGCAAGTCCGATTTAAGTAATTCTTTATTTGATGTACTAGGTATTGTTCAACTTAGGGTACACTGCAAGTTTCATCAAAATCGGTTCAGTAGTTTTAGAGATATGGATTTTTTCATTGTGATGGATTACATGATTAGTGCACATCATGTAAAAAACTTTGTATTTTACAAGAATTTGGGTTAAATATTTAATAAATAAACTAAAAAGGGTAAAATAAAACTTTTTTAAAAAAAAAGTGCCGACTTCAAAAACAAATAGATACAAAAAAGTTTAAAATAACCTTTCTTTCGGAAGTCGGTGGCAATTGTCAATGAAATAATAAAAATCAAAGCCACCGACTTCCGAAAGAAAGGTTATTTTAAACTTTTTTGTATTTGTTTTTGAAGTCGGCACTTTTTTTTAAAAAGTTTTTAATAGACATTAATATATTCCACAACTATAATAATAAAACATTATTTTGAAAGTTGGGAAAGAGAACGCACGAGTTCGGGAATGGTAAAAAAAAGCAATGGTGTGTATTCACATTCCGCACGCTATACGTCCCTGCAATACGCCACTTTTTGAGCAACTGTATTAAAAAAATATTAACCGTCATTTAGTGCAAACTACCTACTTTTCAAACGAAAGTGAACCTTAACTTCAAATTATAAAGGTTAACTTTAATCTGTGTACTGACCGGTTCGGGATTAGCTAAGAGAAAAATTGGAACTAAATTCTACATCGGTAAGACTGTCAGTGTTGTTATCGGTAAAGTTTTATTAAGTTTTATTGAATTTATACTTATGTAAATATACCCTACACAATTTTATGTCATTAAAAGTCATACCTAACTCGTAAAACCAATGCAAAATAGGAAATAAACATTATGCGATGTAAGTGTTCGCTAAAAATACCTTTATTATAGAAAAGTAATAATTCACAAAATATATTTAGAATCCAAGGTTGTTAAATCCTGGAAAACGGCCATAGGCGTCTTCAGCACCTAGAAAGGATTTCGCAATTTTTTTTATAGTTAAAAATCCGGAAACTGTGAGCACTACTTTATGCATTCAAAAAAAAAAATAGCAAATATTGCAAAATTTTACTTTTTAGGCTGGTTTTTGCCAAGATATAAACGATTGTAAAAAAACGCCGATAGGCGTCCTCCGCACCTGAATATGAAATAAAAAGACGCCGATAGGCGTCTGCCGCAACGAATGGGTTAATAAGTTGATAAATGATTTACTTACACTAGCAGTCCGCATGCAATTCTTTCAAACATTTTATTGACTGCAGAACATTGCATTAAAATTCACGCAGCAGTTTTCTAGATTATACCTAAGACGAACAAACAATTAATCTATACATAATTAACCTGGAAACTTTTATATTTTGCATTATGCAATTATTTATAATCAAGCGGACTACTATTCAAAATAAAAGTGTAACATATAACATCCGTTACACAGAATGATTTTCATGCAATAATGATGTTAAATACGTTTTTCCAATTGGATACCTTACGCTTTAATTTTTGTTATGAAATAATTAATAGGAATGTCGTGAGACTGCAGTTACCAAGATGCCTCATCATTTTCCATGAGGTGTACTTAGTGTTTTTAATTATTATCACTTTGATAACACAGCGTCGCTATCTATCTATGCCGCAAAGGCTCAAAGGTGGACATTTCCTGCGTTCACATTTCTAATTGGAAAAACGTTTGAGTGTGTGAGTGTGTGTTGTGACAAAATTATGTTCGCGTGCCGGACGACAAATGCAACAGTTTCAAGAAGATGACAGACTCTTAGGAGGCGCCTCACATGGTCACAGGGAGCATTTGGGCCCCGGCTGTTTCCTAGAATATTAGTGTAAAAACATGTTACTTTTTTTCCAATCATGATTATTATTATTTTTTGTTAGATGATAAAAATCAAACAGTCCTGCAAAACCTTCTCTGACTGTTTAATTTTCATGAAAATTAATAAGCTTGAGTAAAAACTTTAATGATTCCATTAACTAATAAAACTGCAACACAAACACAGCCGATCCCAAAAAGAAAATTTATTAACAAAACAATAACATGCAATAAGCTAAAAACAATAAAATGAGTTAATAAAAAACACAACATGCATAAAAAATATATACAAAATGCAGCAAACCGGATTAGTACAAGGTAAGTTTCGGTATAGCATTCAGAAAATACTAATATTCTTGGGAGCAAATCTGAAAAATCCAATTATCATGATTAATGAACAAAACGTGAAGTAATAGTACACGTTTACACCATTCGATGACTTTATTTGAAACAAACAGGAACAAAACCCATACAAATGTGGAAGACAAACAATTGTACAAGACAGGAAACAACGTGAGAAGGATAATGAAAGTATTAGCATTTCTAAGTACGATATTTTATTCAACAAATATTTTAGATTTTTAATCCTCTATAGATACAAATAAACTATGTTAGATCTAACGTGCAATATAAATATATAGGTTAATAGAAAAGATAACTAGTGATATATTACATTATACTCCGTACATAAGGGAACGTTACGCAGTATACTTGTTTGTACTTAGCGCCTACACAACATCAATAAAGTTTATCTGAACAACAACCACTCGAATATGTTCATTTATTGTGTAGCTACTAGCCTAAACGTCGATAACAGATCCGCGCCGACGATATTTGTTAGCTTATTTGACAGATAATACATCAGCATAGATAATAGTAATGACGCTTACTCATTATTAGCAACATGTAATATTAATGTAACAACTCGGTTTGTACAGCTATGTTTACTACATGCTTTATTTGTTACCAACAATTGATGAACTGCGTGGCTGCACTCAATTATCGTTCACATCACAGATCTTCATATCATGAGACTATAAAACAGATTCTTTATCGGTTCAATTATTGACCGATAACAGTGGTTATACTTACTAATTATAATGGGTACCTACTAATTATTATGTTAAATCGCTTTTAAAATTTTAAAGCATTAATTTGCTCAAACAAAACCATTCATCAAGCACGCTCATCGCATCGGCGATTTAAATAGCGAAGCAAGCTCAAACGTTAATTAAAAGTCAACGCTTTCAAAGTGCAGCCAAACAATGCATCGATACGCTTTACGTATAATTATATTCATATCTAAGTACTAGCACCCTGTAAAATAAACATACATATACATATTATGTTATGTACACAATAAGTTAATCGGCTCTAGTCTACTTAGATTATTCAGCTCTAAGTCTATTTGAAGCTACACAGAAGGAAGCGGATGCAAGCGATGTGTCTTACATGTGTTCTGGATGACTGCGGATGCAGTCGATGAAGTCGCTGGGTTTGAGCTCGCCTCGGCAGATGCGGAACACGGCGGTGAATAGGGGGAACCTGGAAACATTTGTGCACTCATTCGCAATTGTTCGACCAATTATAACAATAGGCTAGTTTCCTAAAAAAATGTAATTAGTCCGTCTTTTAGATTATTCAAAAATAAGGGACACGTATTTTTTTATTATTTGTAAATTAGACCAAAAATGACAAAGATATAGCATAATAAAGTTACGTGTGATGTCACGATGCGTGGCCTTTTTTTGCCCAGAGTGACGTCACAGGTAACTTAAATAGGCAACTTAACTTAAATATCTTTGTTCTTTTTTGTTTAATCGAAAAAAGAAAAAATACGTGTCCAGTATTTTTTTATAATCTAAAATACGGACTAAATAGAATGTAATTATTTTGACCCTGGAAACTACCCTATTATTATTCCTCACGGAAAGCTTAGCGGGTCTAAAATTTCGATCGGATCCGGAATTCTTTCGTTACATGGAATATTCTTTTCTATTGCTCAAGCAATTAAGTGGATATTTGATAAAGAACAATTTTAGCAACGTTGCTAAAGTTGCGATTTTAGTCCCGCAGATCAAGATTAAAGCCCGTATTACAGAACGTCACTCAATACTCAATTATTACTTAAAACTAGATTCAAGTCATTTGATTGTTTGAAATCTAGATTTAAATAGAGATCAGTGCTTGAGTTTCGTTCTGTAATACGAACCTAAGTGAGCCATTGCCTATCTTGCACCGCATACTCTGTCAGCAAGGCACTTGAAGATCATACGCGTATGAAGTTATGACTGTGTCAGTAAGGGTAGTCCGTGTTGCGGAATTTTACATGCCAAACAAAAAACATTTGACCATGGCATCGTTGCGCTCAGAACAAAAATAAGTCCATCTATGTTTCTATTCAAGTATTGGCTTCCGTTATCAGGAAATGTATTGCCTATAGATATAAGAGTCGCCAATAAGTCTTTTCCGCACTGGTGACCGCTAAGCATCGGCCTTCCGTATTCAAACTGGCACAATCACATTCCAACAAAATTAAAACTGAACAATCGTATGCAGCTATCACGGTTATCACAAGACACGCCAACTACTCAATTTTGAGATTGTTGGCTACTTGTCAATGTTTATGTTTGGTTGGTTGAGGTTGACTTTGACATTGGTTCAGTAACATTTGAAGACGGTAGCAAGACGCCTGTAGCTAGAATCTAATTTAGATAATGAATAACAATAGCATAATTAACATTTCGGTATCGATAACTACTATTCGAATGATATTAAATGCTTGGCAACACGTTCCTTGCTAATTGTAAAATTTGTCAGAGAGTAGTAAAGAAATATCGCAGAAATACTGCAATATCCTTCATTTAATGCAGTACTGACCTCAAATGACAAGTGGATGCAAGCCAAGATGAACTATTTTAGTTCAATCTACGGTACGATTATATCACGGGCTGATTATAATTGTCTCGTCGTTATCTATGGTCTGAGATCAACAACAACGTAACACTTCCGTATGTTTTGCACGCTGCAAGCAATTGCTGTATTTACACTAGATGATTTATGCGCTATTATTCGTTGAACGCGCCATTAAAATTATTTTTATGGCCACGTATTATCAGCTATCGTTTTATGCTGTTAGAATTACAATAATGACGTTCAAGTAAGTAACATTTGGACATACAGTGCTGCGTTTCTCAATATGTAAAATATAAATAAATATGTGTAATAATATAATTTATGAAGTATACTTATGTCCCTTTATGTTCGATTTTTGGTTGTAAATCAAGACCTTGGTTAAGACATAAAAAATAAACGTTATCCCAAAATAATTATATGAGGTAGTTCTATACGGTAGTTACCGAAACCAAAGCGCGTGATTAAAAAACAGTAATCTCATAAGTAATGCTACTTGGTAATAAAAAATATATGAAAGAATTTCAAGCCAAGAGTGAACAGGTTACTTCTAGGCAAGCGACTCATGATGATTTTACCACGTAAAAAAAAAGCGTGCTTCACCACAATATGTTCGCTTACCGGCAAAAGAGGTCAACGTGAACCTATCATTAAATAAAATAATCTTAAATTCTTACTTGTTCTCCATATTTTTGTTGGCAAGCATGTGGTTGACCTCCTCAGCGGTGATTGGTCCCTGAAGTTTCTGTCCGTTCAGCATCTCATCTTCTAGTTCCTTGATCGACCTGCCAGTCTTCACGAAGGCTTCTGCTACTCTCCTGTTCCTACCACCTATAATGAAATAGGAGTGTTGTTTTAAAATAAGAATAAAAAGGAAATGATGGTCTACATTGGTGAGGTTCAAAAGGTTGATACGTAGTACTCTCAGCCAGAGTACACCTAAACATGACCTTGGTTATCACGAAGGCTGCTAGTAGATCCCCAGATAAGGAGAATATTGGAGAAAGCTAAGGTCAGCGATTCCTATTTGCCGGGTCGAGACTAGTCTTGTGTAGGTCCACACTAACGGCATTTCCCGTTGATTTTTGCGATAATAGTCAGTCTTTATAAATTATCGTATAAGCGTTCAATGGCCTATTAATTATGTTCCCCTTTTAATTGAATGAACACTTATTTCCTTAGGTGTATAATTAATAAATCTGCCACGCCATCATGAAAAATGTCATTTTTATCGTTCGTATACATGAGTCAACAATTAATGTAGGAATAATAATAAGTTTCTTGCGTGTAGCTATCTTAACCAATATCACAAAGTGGTCAACGTTCGCGGCCTTTGTCCTCATTCGATAATAGACTTCACAATAATTGACTTACGAGTATATATCGATCGAAGTGCATAGTCTGCGGTTTCTATTTCATCATTCCTAATATGTTTGTAACGATTCTAGAAGTTCAATAGGTCCTTATGAATCACCAATATTCTCAATTTGTTTTGAAACTAAAAATATCATATCGATACAAAAACGAAAAGCCTTTTAAGGTATGGTCATAGTGGCATCAAAAGACCCACTTTCCTTTATTCTGCTGTATAACAAGGTACTCTTTAGGAGTATTTACAGAATTTTGAGGAGTATTGAGCCTAACAGAACAACACGATTTGAAACAGTCACTTGTTTCTGTAGATAACCGAAACTTGGATTGTTTTATTACAAGAAAAAATGTTCTCATAATCGTTAGCTTTTTCTATTCGTAAAAATATACTAAAATCGACTTTATTTAATTTTGTGGAGTTTGCCCTACAATAATATGTTAAAGACGGATCACTACTATCAATTTACGATGCAACAACGCGCGAACAAATCGATAAGTACCTATTGCATGATATTGAGATCAATATTTTATCATCAATCATGCTTTCAAGTGAGGATCGCGATTGAAGAATGACTTATGATGAAGATAAATCGTTAATATTTTACCTATTGTAAGTTGGCTAAATGATTGTTTACAACTTTTACAAGTAAACAGCAGTCAGCACAGTTTATCGCTTGTACCATTATTTATCAGCATGTTTTAGGGAGAAACTAAAGTTGGCCAAAATTATTGTGTATCGAAACTGATAGCACACCGATCACATTCTGGCAACGTCCAAAAGTTTTGCACAAAGCACTCGAAAATGTGTTTGTGATAGATAATTTTTGTTACTAAGTGGAAAATCGATACATGGCTTCTGGGAATTTCTATTATGTATTGTTCTATCTAATACCTTGGCCCTCGCTTCCGTTACGATCTATTCAAAGACATTATTTCTGATGAAGAGTACGCTATTAGGTTCTAGACGCACACATAACAGCAATGCAGCTCTTAATAATAACCGCTTTGAACTCGTTCAATGATAAACACATAAATCATTTGATCAGATATACGATACAATTTCCTTTGCGTAGGTAGATACGGAAAAGTTGTGGGTGTTAGTGCAATAAAAACATAGGTGCAATTCAAATAAATGTGTTGAAGTAAAATACGTTTTACTCTCCTTATAAAAAGAATATTCTTCAAGGTCAACCAAGAAGCAACTAGATAAATAACATTGCTACATAGGTATAGTACAAGTACAACTGACTCAATAATTGACCTAGCCATTTAGCTACATTTCCTTCAATTAGCCACAACCTAGGGTATCTACAGTTGCGATTGTACCATCCTTCCTCTATCGGGATGAGATACATAGAGAGGTAAGTACATGTGTCTAGACACACGGCAGTGTGCCAAGGTCAAGTTCGACGAAGAGACACCCTTGTATTCACCCTTTCAGGAACTATTTCAAGGTGCTTTTGACCGTCAGATAATACGGTAGCGCCGATTAATAAACGCAGGCAGGTACGTCTATTATTGCCGCATTCATTATGCGGCACTGAATATTGCCGTGTTTGGCATTGTACACTCTAATTAATGCAGAAACAAAACTTACCGTAACAGGTAGTAATGAGGTCAGCAACGCCACACGATTCGAAGAAAGTGCTGAGTTTGCTGCCAGGGTAGAACACATCGACGAATTTGATCATTTCCATAAGACCTAGACGAATTACAGCTGCCTTTGTGTTGTCGCCGAAGCCAAGGCCGTCTACGAAACCAGCTCCCACGGCAACGATGTTCTACGCATACAAATTCATTCATTAACATGCAATTATACATATATTCAACGCTTTCGTATACCCGTATATCGCTATAACCTCTCCTTACCTTCAGAGCTCCACAAATTTCGACGGCATCTTCGTCGTCAACAACGACTACTCTGAAGTATTCTGTCTGAATGATGTCACGCATCATTGGCGCCAGCATAACGTCCCGACATCCGATTGTGGTCTCACAGAATTTCTCTTCGGCAACCTACGGATGAAAGTCTGTGTAAGAATTGTAGCTCAAGTAAGAGTCCTACTTCTGCGCAGAGCCTGGATGTAAGTATTTAAGGTTCAAAATTGTATAATAATAAAATATTGTGGAAGAATGCACCGATTATATCAACTATTCAATTATGTGCCTGCCTACCGAGGTATGTAATTTGAGTGGAAAACGTTTTAATAATGTCGTGTTTACGAATTGAACTGAAGTCGTTGATATAATGGTAGTTCAGCAATTACTATTCTTTTTGCGGCTTAATTTTCAAGTGGAATGTTAAATAATCATTTTACGCTAACGTGTAATTCTTAGGCGGTTTGCCAGAAAATTGTTGCTGAGTATTTTCGAGTGTGTGAATAACATCTTGACACGGACCAACCTCGTGTGAAGTACCTATATCTGAAGAGAGTTCACACCACTATTGGCGCCCAACCATTAGTTGTTGGGCGCCAATATAATAGGGGTACTTACACACATAAGTACTACACTGCATACTGGTATGTTTATGCGGAATGATTAGCATAGAAGAAAGATACCTAACTTCTATACCCACTATTAAAGTACCAACATTTAGAAGTAAGTTATATTTCACTAAAACATGTCATCCATTTGAAACGTTGACCTTATCGAAAAAACACACCCACCGATTATGTAACTCGTTTTGTCCAATCATTTTATTATAGTAACAACGAAAGCGGTATTTTACCTATACGATTTGGATTGTTAATCGGTCATAAATCTGCAAGAATGAATTTACAACCCAAGATTATTTAATGTCAAGTTTAATTTAGGTATAAATCATTGATAATCAACCTGTTTCGAATAGTTCGCGGATGCTATGCGCTGGTATCTTTTTTGTCATTTAATTTTTTTACGACTTAATTTTTATAGGATTTTAATAGTTGATGGTTTTGTATCAGTTTGAACACCGTTGGAATCAATATGCTTTGAATAGGTAGGTGAGTATCTCAGGCACTAGATTCTACAATACTTATTTCGATTTTATGAGTTCACGTACGTCGCCGCAAGAGCAGGAAGAGCAACAGGAAATTTAAAACTCACACTCACTACATCCAGTAATGAAAAATATGTAGTTTTGTCGAATCCATACTTGCTGAAGCAAGCGACTTTTCAGATACCTACTTACTTGTTTTTGTGACTGTTTCCTATTAGCCATACGAAGTTACGCATTCATCTCAAAACGAGTTCTAAATAAGCCGACAGCATGACAAGTTTTCGAAAGGCGTCGAAAACCACTACGCAATAGAAATATTACAAAATTGTATAGCTGGAAGTACTTTACAGCCAGGCCCAACCTACTGTTGCCGACCTTGTTACTTTGAAATAGGTCTATCTAATTTTCCCAATCGAACATGAACTTTCTGCTTCATTAATAAAGATGAAAATCTATTAAAGTTTATAGATTGTAGGAGATTGATATGCTGGCATTTCTACATAAGCTTACCTCAGACGCAATGTTGGCTCCCATCAAGACAGCGCATGGAATTTTGAGACACCTTGTGATAATGTGTGAGATCAGGTCAATACCACCGCCTTCAGCAATATCGAAGCCCTGGAGGAGAAAAAGACGTATTTATTGGCTATTTCCAAGTACATAATCAATACAATGTTATAAAACGTTCTCCGCCGCGTCTATCTGTCTGTCTGTTCGTGATAAACTCAAAAACTACTGCAACGATTTTCATGCTGTTTTTCCAATCGATAGAGTGGTTCTCAAAGAAGGTTTTAGTACACAAATCGGTCCGAAGCGAAGCAGGGCGGGTCGCTAGTTTTCCATCAATGATTATATCTACGTTAGTTTATTATAAAGACGCATTTAATCTTAAACACGTGTACCTTTATCAAGGAGAGTGCAGCTGCAGTCGGTTTTATCCTTCCTAAGAGTGTGGAGCAGATAGTCCTGACGAACTGATGAGGTACTACGAAGATTAGGAGGTCGGCGTCATTCGCCGCGTCACCCACATCGGGAATGGCAACCTGTATGGAACAATTTACCAAATAAGTATAACTTAAATAAAAATTTGCTATGTAAGTTATCTATACTCTAGTTTGGTTGAACGTGCTATCTCAGGAACTACTGGTTCCAATTTAAAATTTAAAAAATATTGCTGGATAGTCTATTTAAAATGAAGAATACTATACTTATAACATCACGCAACGACCAATAGGAGCCGAGTAATGGGGACGAAACCGCGGAGAAGAGCTAGTTCTTGATAAAAATAAGCATAATTTACTAACGAAACTATCTGTATATTTGTAGAATCTACTTAATACTTATTGTAGGTACACTAGCGTGTCGCCGCGGTGTTGCCCGCGTTAAGTTCGGTAGTTATCCCACAAGAATATCATATTGAAAAGAGTAGGTAATAAACAGCCGTCTATCCATCACTCCTCATAAAGTATCACATTTTTATTAGTTGCAAGATTGTAAAATACGATAATAATGACACCAAATACAAAGAACAAGAGTGCATGGCTGCCAATGTTGGATATTATACTTTGATTTGTTTTCAAAAAAGTAGTAGTTAGTAAAATAAATTGCTGTGAAACAAACAATACATATTGTTTCACAAATTCTGTTCTACAGCTTCAATGTATTTATTTTTCTGTACCTACCATTTATAGGTACTCTATTAAGAATAAAATGACTTGTTTTTATTGTCAGTAGAACTGATAAATATATAAGAGTTTACTGTAGTATACCTACACAGTATTACATAATGCAGTAGGTAGATATAGTTACGACACAGTCACACTTAATCAATTCCAAGGTCAGGAGAAACACTGCAAGATCTCAATTGTGTACATCAACAGATTGTTCCAATAAAGCTATGATCGAGTCATAAAAAATAGCATATCTGTTCTTGTAATAAAATCATTAATAACGATAATTATTTTCTAATGATTATTGAATGAAGTAAACACTTCATGGCCAGAAATTATATTTACTATGATTGATTTCTTTTATGAAGAACATTGGAATGGAAAATTACAGTCAACCTGAACATTACATAATATTTAACTGCATATTTATTGATTAATATGTATTTATAATATTGTAAACATGAACATTTTGATTTTTTTGATTGATACACTCAAATCTACTGACCATATTTTAAAAACCCTTTCATTAATTTGAAGCTAGATTAGCAGCCAGTTACTTATGCTCACTGAATTTTCAAATTGTGCTGCGCTGTTACTAGCACTCTATATTATTTGTAAAATGCATCTGATAAAACCATCATCAACATTCATTGGTAAATGTTTACATACAAATAATGTTGAAATTTTTATTTGTACTTTGATTGCTTTTCGTTATTTGTATTTTAAAATAAATATTTCTTTATCTATACCTAAGCTAACATTTTGATTGATAAAAACATACTAGAAATAGAACTTCAATTTAAAATCAACCATTAAAAATCGTATTTGTTTCTAAATGGACTTGTATTTAATAGGAAAATAGCATATTCAACGAAATCAATCATTTAAAAAAAACATAGTCATAGGTAATATTTATAGCTTTTGTCAGCATCAACAAGAGGTTGTTAGTTAACATTGGCATTGAATTGCTTCCATATCCAACTGACTCAAAAATAGATTAGACATCGCACACCTAGCAGTATAATGACACAATTACATTTTTCTAATTTTACAGAAATGAGGATTAAAGATTTTAAAAATGTTTGAAACGCAGTTATGGGTTTATTTTACATTTTGTCATGGATTTTATGGTTTTGGCAACTAGTATAGACCCTAATAGATACTTAGGGAAAAAAAATCCACTTCAGGTCTCCAGGAATTACTTCATAACAGTCAAAGATGAAGAAGAGTCATGTAATTGTGCCGTTATACTTTTAAAATTTTCAAAAAATGACATTTATGCCCCTAAAACCATAGTAATACAGGATGTGAAAACCAAGAAATAAAGGCAATTAGTTAATCGAAAATGTATGAAACTAACATACTTGAAAAAGTTTAACTGTAACAAATTATGATAACCTTTATTTGGCTCATAATCGTTGAGAAATGGACATAATTTAACGATGCCAAAACTAAAATAAAGTAAAATCACGTATCTTTTCTGGTTTAAACCAGTTCAGCTCTTATAATTTCTAGCCTCGTCTATGTACAACCCCTACATGTTGTCCACGGACAACCCTTACTTGAACATTATAATTATCAGCTGTAGTATACCTCGTGCTGTGCTGACGTGCCTTCGAACGTAATTCGGCAGGGGATGGAGTATTTTATTCCATTTTCGGAGATCAAGCTTGGTCATAAATCTCAAATATGGTACAATGCAGAATGGAATGAGGTCCGTAAAGAGAATCTGCCTACCAAGCATGAGTCAAGGCCCGTAACCGAAAAGCTAAGGCACGTAAGTTCGCACAAGGAAAAGCGCATTTAATTCTGTAGCTAAGTTCTGCATGAGGGTTCTGCGTAGGGCTCGTTTTGACCACGTCTGATGTATTGGGGCTAAACTAGTATCGCACCCTTCGGGTAGTGAAAAGTTTTGGTTCCTGTCAAAAAAAAAACGGTCGAAACTTCCAGTCGCCCCACTTTGCCTCCAATGCTTAAACCTGATGGGTCGCTGTCGCTGGCCCATCTGCATGTGAGAAAGCAAATTTATTTGCATTTCTCTTTGCAGGAAATTTACGTCTACTAACTGACACACTGGCTCCAAGCAACCACTGACTATACCTCGATGTAACTCTTCGGTGCCGGAAGTCACAGTTTATATTAAAAGAGTCAGTCTAGACGTGAACAAGGCCAGCGGGCCTGCATACCAGCAAGAGTGTTGAGGCAGTGTGTGACTGAACTATCTCTTGTGTTGACATACCTATTCAGCCTCTCTCTTGATAAAAGAATGGTGCCAAAATCCTGGAATCTTGCGAATGTACCACATTTTTTTTAAACGTTGTAAAATCATAAAATGGGTCGTCCCTCCCAGGGCAGAGTAGAAGGGACTGTCAGACTTGTACTGTACTGACTAAATTCCACGGTGTCCTTTAATAGCCCCATTCCTCGGCAAGCTTTGGCCCTCTAAGAATGCCCCGTCATTATGCTGAGAGCTCTTTCGACCCGGGCATGGTAAGTGAATAGCCCATTACTCGCCGTCCGGATGCTGTCAATGTAGCACCTATGCCAGAAAAGGGTGACAGTGCAGACCCTGCTCGTTAACGTCTGATTGCCATTACCTCCATTCTCTGCAAGGCATGGAAAGGGTACTGAACAGTTAGCTGCTGACCATCTCGAAGACAATGATCTTCTCAGTGACCGTCAATATGGCTTTCGTCGGAGACGGTCAACTAGTGATCTTCTTGTGTATGTCACGGACTGCTGGCTGGGGCGAAATCATCGAGAAACACGATGAAGCACTTGCGGTTTCGCTTGATATCTCGAAGGCATTTGATAGGGTCTGGCACGCTGGTCTACTCAGCAATCTTCCTGCTTATGGCATGCCGGATGACTTTTGTAGCTGGATATCAGACCTCCTGGTCGGCTACATGGCTGCTTCTCTGATCTCATGGCCATTGATGCCGTTCCGTGTTCCTCAGGGGGCTGTTCTCTCTGCAACTATTTTCCTGCTGCACATTAATAACCTACTTCAATCTGGTATTGTTGGGTATGCAGATAACAGTACGATTTCAGAGAGATACTTGTTCAGTGCAAAAATAACAGGAGATAAAGTTTGTTTCTTGAGAGAGGCCATGGTAGAGCGGACAAATTGACCCTTGCGATGTCAAATGTGCCATTTTTCTACTTATTTACTAAGTTAATAAAATGTCATAGTTCGGCACATCTGACAAATAAGCCGTTGTTATACTCGGAAGCGGGGGAAACATACCAAATAGTACAATCTAAACGCCCCTCTAGTAAAAAACTATCACCGTGTCGTTTTACTACTTTATAAATTATGCACTTTTAAACACTTAGGCCGCAAAAACTCAATTTCGCTATTTTTGCAATTGTGCCATTATACTGCTAGGTGTGCGACATGTGTTATTCACATGGCACTGTCAAGAACAAAATGCATTGATCCAACATTTCCAACAGTCTCTAGTGAAACAAATGTGTACACAAGTGTATGTTATGAAACAGATAGAACTGTTTCATCAACAAGGTTATCAATTTTGTTGTTACACTTTAATCTGAATAATCTTTGGTTTTAAAATTTATTCTTATTACACACAAAAATATTATTACTTTATTTGTGAAAATGGTACTTACCACATTCTCAGGAAGTTTGTGCCCAGGCAAATATTTGACATTCTCATGGGTCTCATTGATGATCTCTGTCAACTTCTTGCCTTCGATCATCTCTTCATACACCCACATAGTAACTCTGTCTTCAAAATTAGGAAGTCGGGCAGCATTGCGACCCACAATTTTGGCAATTGCAGATCCCCTGTGTTCATAAAATTAACACTTATGCAGTGAACTAGTGGCTTCCAGTCTAATTAAAATTTAAAGCATTCTAATGAGAATCCAATGAAACACTAACAAAAATGTAGTAAGAAAGAATCAAATATAGATATTCAATGTTTTTGGATGAGAAGTTAAAAGCTTTTAATGTTATGTCATCTTGCAAAAGGTCAGTCATTACAGCACCAGTTTTATGTCCGTACAAGTGATCGTATTACACGCGAAGTCAAATATTATAAATAATTAATAAACTACGAACTAATAAAACGTCTTACCAGTTACCAGAGCCGATAATGCAGACTCTGTTTTTCAATATTTTCTCTGCCATTATTAGGAAGTATTTAAAAAAATACGTAAATAGTAAACGGAAGTTATAGGTAGAAGACAACTAGACCCAAGAAACTTGCGACCGATTCGCAACGAATAGCGAGACTGGCAGACTGCACACCGTCTATGAACGCACACGCGCCGCACCGTGGTATAGCGAGTGACGTTATCAACTTATCACAATCTGTTCGTTATCAGCAGGCAATTATTACCACTGCTTATTATCACCTCCGCCAATGAGGTCACTGTCAGCTGTCACCACAGACTAAGTAGAGAGTATACACTGCTGTCACCATGAAGCTGTCAATTTGACTGACATTTTTCATTTTTGTCAAAGCTTGAATCAAAGAGTTTGAAATACAGGGAGCGCCTGCTTCTTACTAGAAAAACAATCCCAAATCAGTGACCTTGAAATGAATGAAAGGCACACAACAAGGCGTTCTGTTTCTTTCTAATAGTGTGACCATAATACAGTATTTTGAGGAAATTATTCATATTATTATAATGTTACAGAAAGTAAATAAAGTATTACGAAATGCGTATTTTTTTCTACTAATAAACATACTCCCAAGTAGAAACTCAATTCATCATTTCCCTGAGACAGCAGGATGAGCCGCTCTGCAGGTACGTAATAATATCCTTAATACGTCCACCAATACTGCGGAGCGTGCCCGCCTGCTGGCTGTGGGTGAGTGGCAGGAATCGGGCCTTTGGCTTCAGGCGCTACCTTCACAACATTCAGGATCGCTACTTGCCTACGTTTGGGCGCTCCCTGTGGTGCTCCACACCGCTGTCAATGTGGTGAAGTAGTCGACTGCCTCGGGCACCATGGCCTTTCCTGCAGCAGGAGTGTAGATCGGTAAGCACGACACGCTTAAGGTGATTGCTTCGATGTAGCCCGCGAAATTCAATTTTTTTTACGTTTTTTGCAATTTGCAGGCCAGTGACATGTTGTAACTTTATAAATATATGTGTTGCGGTAATAACAAGTATAATTTTAAATATAAAAATTATCAAAAAACTCGCTCCATCAGCTCTCACATAGAAAAGATGCATCGTAGTTAGATTTCGGAGATTTTAACATGATGCACCTTTTCTATGTGAGAGCCGATGGAGCGAGTTTTTTGATAATTTTTATATTTAAAATTATACTTGTTATTACCGCAACACATATATTTATAAAGTTACAACATGTCACTGGCCTGCAAATTGCAAAAAACGTAAAAAAATTGAATTTCGCGGGCTGGTTGGAGCATCCCCCTTAAGGTGATTGCGTCGATGTAGCCCGCGAAATTCAATTTTTTTTACATTTCTTGCAATTTGCAGGCCAGTGACATGTTGTAACTTTATCAAAATATGAATTGCGGTAATAACAAGTATAATTTTAATATAAAAATTATCAAAAATGCGCTCCATCAGCTCTCAAATAGAAAAGGTGCATCGTAGTTAAATTTCGGAGATTTTAACATGATGCACCTTTCTATGTGAGAGCTGATGGAGCGAATTTTTATTAGCCTTTTTTTAGGTCCATGATTATTATACAATTTTATTATTGTCTTTGGCATTCATAACATAACGAGAAAATTATCTGTGGTGGGGTTTTGTTTATGGTTTCGTTAGGCTCTTTTAGGCGTCGTATACACAGGCGCATACGTGCGCAGACGTAAATGTACCTAATGTATAATCGACAAAGTTATATTATGACCCACCATAAGCCTATTTTCTTACAGACATTCAAACACAATTAGGTCTACATTCGCGTAAATGTATATATCCATGGTAACGACTTTGAGCTTTGTCAATTTGATGGATTCAAACGATTTATTGTCAAAGTGGGTCATGATTCAACTTTGTCGATTGTACCTACCTGTATGTAATAGGTTTGGCCCACAAACTAGATAGGTTTGGCCGCAAAGATTCGTGTTGTTTGGAGTTCAAAATCAGGGTACAATATTTTTAAATCAATAATTGGAAACTCAGATCATTGAAATACATCAGCAACTATTTTCTATTAATAAATCAGCCACGGTTATTTCAGAACAACACATTTTGTTGTTCAATATCTGAAGCTTAAAATAAATAATAATACTAATAATACTGAATAAATCAATGAAAGATAAGTTTTGATGATTATTTTTAATTTATTTGATGTTAAAACTGCTAATGCTACGTTGCTTCTGATGTGTTTGATATCCAGCAATCATATTCATTGGTTTACATAGCACAGTCCTGGTGAAAACGGATTGAACTAAGGTGTGTTTTTTTATTATGGAAGGATGCGTGCTATAACTGCATGCTATGGCTGCGTGCTATGAACGCATGGTATATAAGTTGTCTTCCCTACTATCGATACATCGCGTAGCTCGAGCTGCGCATCTTCCTAGCCCAGCTGCATTGCGTCGCGGTGCATCTTCTAGCACATCTTACTGGCACTGCTACATAGCGTAGCATCAGTGGAAACGGTCACACAGTTTCGTAGCTCGGCTTTTACACTTTCGCAGCACAGCTACATAGCACATCTTTTGTGGTAAGCTACCCTAAGAAGTATAAGTAGCATGGAGAGCAGGTGTTGGGAGCAAAGAATCTAACTCCTTGTGGATTTCGGCAAAGAAATATATTGTTGCCGCTATTGCAGAATCACAGTCAAAAATTACCTTGGCAAAACGACAGCACTGGATGACTGAAGACACTTGGCGCTTGGTCGAAGAACGCCGGAAACTTAAAGCCAGTGGCGCTAGCATTGCTGAGCTTAATGCCAAGTCCGCTATCATACAAGCTGCTTGCCGACGTGACCGCAATGTCCACTTGGGTAAGATATGTGATGAACTCGAGCAGCATTCTGATAAATATCAAACCAAGGATCTCCATGATAAGGTCCGATACATAACACGCCAGCTTAAACCCAAGACGTGGGCTGTTGAGAACTCCATCGGGACGACGATTACGGAGATTAAGGATATTGTGGAGGTATGGAAAGAATATTGCAAGTCTCTCTTTTCCAGCAATTCTACCACAAGCTCTACATTTTCTTCTGACCAATTCCGTAATCGCGAGCCAGACATCTTGCGGGATGAAGTACGAGCGGCAATTAAACACCTTAAATGCAATAAAGCCGTAGGTTGTGATGAAATCCCAATAGAAGTCATCAAGCGATGGGAGAATTTGGAGTCGAGGTTTTATTCACCATCTGCAGTAAAATATGGGAGACTGGCATATGGCCTGATGACTGGTCACAATCAATTTTCATCCCACTGCACAAAAAGGGATCCACCAAGAAGTGCAACAATTACCGACTCATTTCCCTAATATCGCATGCAAGTAAAGTGATGCTCCACATATTGAATAAAAGACTATTGGCCTATCTCTCAGGGCAAATTGCACCCGAACAAGCCGGATTCGTAAAGGGGAGAGGCACTCGTGAACAAATCCTCATACTGAGGCAGATTATTGAAAAGGCTAGAGAGTTTAACTCAACCCTGTACATCTGCTTTGTGGACTTTCGAAAAGCATTTGACACTGTCATTTGGACACACCTCTGGAAGATACTCGCGGAAATGGGTGTGCCGCCCCATCTAATAATGCTTTTGAGGCGACTGTATATGGACGGTACTGCAGTAGTCCGAGTGGAAGATACTCTCTTGGGCATTTAAGACCGAGGCCGGGGTACGGCAGGGGTGTATCTTATCGCCGTTACTGTTCAACATCTACACGCAAACATTGCGCAGTTGTGTTGGAGTTCAAAATCAGGGATACAATATTTATAAGGGGGATGCTCCAACAGCCCGATAAATCAACCTTTTTTACGCTGATGATACAACCCTTCTGCAGGCACAGTGACATATTGTAGATGATATGGAAATACTTTTGACTGTCTGCGCAAATAACCAGCCTGGATTTCGGAATTAAAAAATATCAAAAACTCGAGACATCAGCTCTCACATAGAAAAGGTGATGATAGTAAAACTCCAGCAAAGCTAACTACGATGCAACTTTTCTACTGCGAGAGCTGATGGAGCGACAGCTATTTCTGACAATCGGCTCTACTATTTAAAATGATACTGGAGGATTTGCGCAACACAAATATTTATAACGACGTTACAACATCACAGGTCGGCAGTGCAAAAAGCGGCTAAAGAAATTTGAATTTCGCGGGCTACATCGAAGGATTACCAAAAATCACTAATTGGAAACTCAGATAATTGAAATGCCTCAGCAACTATTTTCTATTATTAAATCAGCCATGGTTAGCCAGAACAACACATGGTCTCTACGTTGTTACAATATCTGAAGTCAAAATAAATGCATTGGAATACTGGTAATACTGAGATAAATCCTGAAAGATGGACAGCGTTTCGCACAAATTATTTTCAATTTATTCATATGTTAAAACCGGCTAATCGTCTACGTGTGCAACTGACGTGTTTGATAGTTCTTCAGTCAATCATTTCCATTGGTTTAATAGCAAAATACTGGTGAAAACTGGTAGTTGAGGGCCAAGGTGTGAAGGAGAGGATGCGTGCTATCACTGCATGCTATGGCTGCGTGCTATGAACGCATGGTATATAAGTTGTCTTCCCTACTATCGATACATCGCGTAGCTCGAGCTGCGCATCTTCCTAGCCCAGCTGCATTGCGTCGCGGTGCATCTTCTAGCACATCTTACTGGCACTGCTACATAGCGTAGCATCAGTGGAAACGGTCACACAGTTTCGTAGCTTAGCTCGGCTTTTACACTTTCGCAGCACAGCTACATAGCACATCTTTTGTGGAAAGCTGCCCTAAGAAGTAAAGAACTGAATGAAAATTAGTTAGTAGAAAAATGCAAAGCTCCTATTCGGAGTCGTCCTCGCTTCATAGCACCATATGGCTTCACCACAACCGAAGCTTACTACATAGAGTAGTATAATCGAAAATAGTACTCTTCACTTCTTCAGATGCTTGATGCCTTCACAAAGACCAATGTAGATTTAGAGCTAGACTATTGATAATAGATAGAAGTCGGTTTGATTAGCTCCCGTTGATAACTAACAGTCCTTCTGACCCATTTAGGCCATGGCGGGCGGCCTTGATGGCGGCACATCTCAACGGAGTTTAGACATTATTGCGTTAGGACGACGGCAGTCCGACACGAACGGAGTGAGATCAGGCAGTAGGCAGGAACAACAGCTTAACGTGTTCTCCGAGGCACGGGAGTATCAATTCATACCGCCAACTTCCAAACTCCAATTACTGAGAAATTCTAATAGAAAACTCTAATAGCACTTTTTGCCCGACCCGGGAATCGAACCCAGGACGCTCGGCAATAAATTATGGTTGCGACCACGAGACCAACGAGGCAGTTATTCCGATAATCAACAGTGATGGCCAGTTCGTAAAATTCTGTTTCCAAGTTTTGTAAGTGTAAATGCAGAAAAAAAAATTGTTTCTCTTTCCGTCGGTGTGTACCAGACTAAAGAAGGTTCTCGAATGTACTTTCCATCGACTCAACAAAACCCTCCTCACCTCCTCGCTTCGTTCGATCAAACGTCATTTGAAGTTGAAAGAATCTTGCGTGAGGAAGTGCCCGTACGGCTTGTTCGTGCTCGTTTCATTGTGCTCGTGAATATTGTGTGTTTCTAGAAGTTTTCGGACCAGTGATTAAGTTCTTCAACGTGAAAAACAAGCAAAGGTAAGATTTTTTTTTTTAAATGTGTAAAAACGTATCTTCATGGGGAATGTGAATGGCGTTTCCGTAGATTTCCATTTTTTGACAATAAAAAGATTGATCTATGACCAACCTCATGGCTACAAAAATCTAAAAAAATATATCTATTGGATTTGTCACCGCACATTATTTGCTTTTTCTCATGAAATAAACGCTTCGTATGTTTATAGGTGCGTGGTTTTCGTAACACGCGTTGTAATTTCAAGGTGTCATTTCTAATTAATATTGATTTCAGACCACGTTACATGTACCACTTTTAACATACCTAATAAATTAAATGCTTTTATTTAATTGTAGGAATAAAGAACAAAAAAACTAAAATCTAGTCCAGGCACTAGAATTTTCCATAGCACTCTAGATTGGAAACTATTATACAACAGGTCGAATACAGTAATAATTTTATTTGTTTCCGTATTAGGTACTAAAGATGGTGAAGGAAACAACATACTATGACATATTGGGTGTAAAACCCAATTGCACAAATGATGAATTGAAAAAAGCATATCGGAAGCTTGCCTTGAAATACCACCCTGACAAAAACCCAAATGAAGGAGAGAGATTCAAACAGATTTCACAGGCCTATGAAGTCCTGTCTAATCCAGACAAGAGGCGCATTTATGACCAAGGTTTGTTATTATTTTTGTAAATTTATTTATATAAAACCATGACAAAAACTAAAAGTAAAATATTCTGACCCAAAACATTATAACTTCTTTAAGCTATCTACGCATCATACTGATGGCATCATTCAATAATTCATAACTATGAACAGTACCAGCTCTACTAGTTCATATAATTTGAAATTGTTAAAGATAACCTTTCAAAACCACTTCAATCAGATAAAGATTTTAAAAACCATAATAAAAATTGCAATGCCATGCTGATAATGCATTCACTCACCAAGCAATGAATAGTTGTAAATTGACTTTTCATACATTGAAATAATTTTTAGGTGGTGAACAAGCATTGAAAGAAGGAGGAGTTGGCGCAAGTGGCTTCTCTTCACCTATGGACTTGTTTGACATGTTCTTTGGTGGAGGCTTCAGCGGTGGTCGTAGACGTGGACGTGAACGGAAGGGCAAAGATGTTATTCATCAACTGTCTGTGACACTAGAAGAGCTTTATCGTGGTGCTGTTAGAAAACTGGCTTTACAGAAGAATGTTATCTGTGAAAAATGTGAAGGACGTGGTGGCAAAAAGGTAACATTAAAAATATTTTACTAACTTGAAACCTTTCCCTTAATTTTTTAAATAATTTTTCGTCTATGGAACTCGGATTTACGGTTATGTTTGTCTATTCCAGGGTGCAGTACAAACTTGTCCCACTTGTCGAGGTACTGGTATGCAGGTTCAAATTCAGCAATTGGCACCAGGCATGATCCACCAAATTCAGACTGTATGCAGTGAATGTCGTGGACAGAGGGAGATTATTGATCCTAAGGACCGTTGCAAAGTTTGCCAGGTATGGAACTACCGAATATGTTCAAATTTATTAAGTATATTACTTTTTTATTAGGGAAATTATATAGGTGCAGCCATTTAATGAAACAAGCAAAAAAACTACAATTAACCGAATGTAGATATTTAATATGTCCCTTCAGAAACAAAAGGAAGTCTGTTATTCTAAATTAAGGTCAAAAACTATTGTTTTGAAATGTAAAACAGATTGAATATCATCATTAATATAATGTTACAGGGACGCAAAACAGTGCGTGACCGCAAAATTCTGGAAGTCCATGTAGACAAGGGCATGACTGACGGCCAAAAGATTGTCTTCAGTGGAGAGGGTGACCAGGAACCAGAGCTGGAGCCTGGTGATCTCGTTATAGTTTTAGATGAGAAGGAGCATGAAGTAAGTATTTTCTAATTTGCTTTCATTCAGCATAAGATTAGTTTGCATCAATACTCCTTATTTGTACCGAATAAGTTGAATCTAGATATTATTTTTATTAACCCTTAACTACCTAGCACATATTTTTGTCACACAATCACCTAACATACGTCTGTGGGACCCCTGAGTTAATTAATTCACTGTTGTTAAAAATATTAAGAAAGGGTATTGTTTTTAGTAAAAAATCTGTTTTGTACATTATTAAACTCTGATATTAGAAACAAAAGGCACATGAAAAACAAATAATTTATTTTTAAACCCCAATTATTGGAGCAATCTCTTATTTAAGCTTGATTTTCTAATCCGTTTGGAAATTGAGATCGGCAAAAAGTATTTTGAGCTACAGAAAATTCTTCTTATAATTTTTGTTTTATTAAATAATCAAGAAACATGGAAAAAATTAAAAATTCTAATTAAAAAATAAATTAAACAAAATTGCAGACTCTAAACTTATGTCTTTTCACGACATCGAAAACACATTTTATTTGAGAATTCAAGGCAAATTAGCGCTTTTCTTTCGAAACACATGTAATATGTTTTGCGTTTCTTAGTACACTGGCAAGAAGTACAGTTTTTACGAATTATCAATCGCTCATCAGCTGCTGCAGGCAGAATGGGACAGCTGCTGGAGGGGTCGTGTTGTTCTGGAGGATACGTTATATACCAACACGTATATCTCGGTGCAATTTATCATTACTCTCATGACATGTCATATGTATTCAGCTCATTCCGGTATGCTGTATTTATACCTTATCTTTCCCCTGCTATATATGTTATAAAGTTTGTGATCGCGAAGAGTTGAGGCGGATGACCAACGAAAGCGATTATAAAATATTTTTTCTTCTTTTCGGCCGAACTACCGCCAACGGTACATCATCCTCAGCTAAAAACACTTGATCACAATATCTAAAGGAATATCACTGTGTGATAGAGTGTTTACTTGAACTGTATCTGGCCATTCGTATTCGGAATCAGGCGCGCAACTTTCTTCCAGAACATGATTTGTAGCAACATTCTCCACATCCCTATTGGTCGTTTGGTATATTATCGTCGTCTGATAATTCTTTTTCCAATCAGCTATAAATAACGGACTATTTATGTACTATTATAACTTAAACAATAAAGAAATACACAATTTAAAATAATCACGTAACCACCTAACATACGTCTCACAGACCCCAGCTTGTATTCATTCACTCACCTGAGCCAAACGCGCATCCCTACAACCCCGACTAGCCGTTGCACGGTATTGAGGGACGCGGGGAAAAGGTATAGGAAGGAACAAGTTGATACGACACTCCTGAGCAAAAATATTCACGATTTTAAACTTGATAGGGTCTGTGAGACGTATGTTAGGTGGTTAAGGGTTAACTGACTTCTGTTTCCTCATTCCAGACATTCAAACGTTCAGGCCATGATCTCATAATCCGGTTGAATATTGAGCTTGTGGAGGCACTATGTGGCTTCCAGAAGGTGATTCGGACCCTAGATGACAGGGATATTGTGATAACTGTTCTTCCCGGTGAAGTTACTAAGCATGGTGAAATCAAGTGTGTGTTGAATGAAGGTGTGTATGAATTATCAATTTTGTACAGCACTAGACTTTATCTTGGCAATGCAATGATTTGTCATTCATGATACATTTTTAATTGTATATTTATGACTTTACAGGTATGCCGATGTATAAAAATCCGTTTGAAAAGGGCCAGCTTATTATACAATTCCTAGTTAACTTCCCTGCTCGCATTCCACCTGAAGTCATTCCTGCCCTTGAGAACTGTCTGCCGCCACGGCCAAGGGTGAGTGTAAACCTGTATTTTCGTCTATGGCGTAGATTCTACGCCATTAAGTTATTCTGTTATGTAAATCACACGTGACGGCGTGTTGGTATACGTCATTGCATTTATGCGTGGGTAGAATATGCAAAGTCATGCATGCTCATGTTATAATCTAATTTAATTGAGTAAATCATAAAAAGTAAATAATTTCACAAATGATAGAATTAATAACAGTGATTAAATAATTACAGATTGAAATTCCCGAATTGGCTGAAGAATGTCAGCTAATCGACTTGGATCCGGAACAAGAGTCGCGCCGGCGACGCGCACACCACGGTAACGCTTACGAGGAAGACGATGAGCATCCTGGTATGAATAGAGTACAATGCGCCACTAGCTAGACGTCGCCGCACACTCGCCAATCGAGCGCCAGCGATGGACCTAATCCAACCAAATACCGCTGATCGAAATATTAATAGCAATTTATGTATGAGATTGATGAACATGAACTTATACTAGTTAGTACTATATTCTAACATAGTTTGTGATTAATTTTGTCTCATAATAATATGTAATAACTATGTTTATTTGACCTGCACTATTATATTTAGTTGCGTTTTTTAATGATATATAGCACTTTTAGTATGATAAGTCATTTCGTCATTCTTGTCTTATGTGCAATTATATTAACAACATAATATTCTGTTAATTTGTGATATGCAGCTATTTATATTTCATCAGTTGTAAAACTATTTTAGCTTGTTAATTAAATTATTTATGTAACTTGCTATTAGTTTTTTAATTAATTTGAACATACACCAGTTATTCTTAGAGGACTCCAATCCAATAAGTAGGTATAAACATAAATTAGTAGAAAAACCTTTTTGAATCCATTTTTCTTACTATGCTGAAGCCTGCCTTATATAATAGTAAGATAAGAGTCAGATATAGTCACAATAGGTCCATTGTCAGAAATTGGTGTATCGACGTAATCCGTTCTGTGATTTCGTTTTCTATCTACTTACCTACTTCTTTTAGACACAATTTTTCTCTTTGAGAGCTAAGTTTATACTCATCATGGCATCCTTGCTAATATTTAATTGATATAATGTGCATTCATTTTTAACATATTCAGTGCCAATTACGTATTAACTTCCTTTTTTGTCCACACTTCCAGAAGTACCTACTATAGGTAATAGAGAAATGAATTCATAAACTTCCATTCTTAGTTTGTTAGGTACCTTTTCATCGAATAGCTGAAAATATAGATTTGAAGTTTACTTGCAAAATATAGAAGTAGAAACGTGATTATTTTGTAAAAACAAAAGTTTTGTTGTCGTAAAATCTCAGAATTTGTTGGTTCAAAAGTTATAAAGGTGTATTGGTGGCCGAGCTGTTGTCAGTTTACCTAGCTTAGCCTCATGTGAATCTCAAAAACTTATTCACCTAGCCACAGACCAAGCGAAGAACTGTTTTCTCTCAGATTTGGTCATTAATTTGTCGAAATCTGTCACCAAACCACACATTTTGTTGGATTTTAATTTAGAAGACTTAATGAGTCAAAAGCTTAAGTTATTAAGGTATACTCCAAGATCTAGCTCCCTCATAATAAACTATTCTATTCAAGTAGAAAACTGTAGTCTGCAATATCAGTTTGAAGCAGTGCAAGACTATTCATTTGTGGCCGGTGGCCTAATAGAGCAATAATAATTTATTATGATAGAAAGTATTCTACCTAGTAGGTATAGCATTAGTTTGTAATTCCAGTACCTATAAGTAGACATCAAATACTTAGACATGCCATTTAATAATTATATAATAAGTTATCAAATCTTATCATTCACACTTGTAAATGAAAAACAGCATAATATTTCAAACTTAGTTTCCAAAAGGGGTCAGATTTGAGCAAATAATACCGTACATGTCCATTCTAAAGCCCAAATCTACAGCAGGAACTTAGTCTTTTTTTTATCATGGTAAAATCATCAAATGGGTCTTCCCACACCCAGGGTAGCGCGGCAGGAACTGCCAGACTCTTACTGACTAAAATCCACGGTGCCCTTCAATAGCCCTTTACGTTCCGGGGTCACGGTAATGAGATAAGTCTAGCGACCAGGAAATCAGTCTTAGCTCAGAATTACGCTTCATCCGAAAATAAAAACCTTATTTCGAACTTCCATACAAGGTAAATATTTAGTATAAAAAAATCATCATATACTTTGTCGTGTCAACTAAAATAATTATCTGTGAATCACCTTTGGCACTGGAAATGTTATATAATGCAGCAGCTTCATTTAAATGTTTTAAATAAAATAGGACTGTTTTACACAAAAATAAAACAGTCATTATGTGCCGAAAGAAAGACACAGCGTTAGGTTGAAGATGCAGTCTATGATTCTGGTTCCTAGGAGCTTAAATATTGAAAAACATACCTGATTCTCTATGGATTTACGTTGTTACCTCTCATATCCGGCAGGGGGCGCCATCTCTGGTTCCGGCGGCCGACCGTTTAGGTTTCATAGTGTCTTCATACCAGCAAGGGCCTTGAGCTAACGCTGTGTCTTTCTTTCGGCACATAATGACTGTTTTATTTTTGTGTAAAACAGTCCTATTATATGCCTACCAGAAAGACACAGCGTTAGGTTGAAGACTTGTTTGATATCTGCTGGTGAAGGTAACATAATAAACGCTATGTGAATTAAATAAATGTGTTCAAGAATGAAAGAATTTCACTTCAGATTCAACATTTATTTTCAATTATTATCATAATCAGTAGGTAATAATCATAATCATTTAAAATTAACAATTTGTTAAGTACTTCAACTTAAATAATCAACTTTGGCACATAATAGGAAAAATAAAACTTAACAATTCTAATTAAAACTTTGGAAATTTAATCTTAACAAATCTTCCTCTTCATTATTTGTATTTTTAATAATTTCTCTACAGTAAAACTTTCTGAAAGTTTTATCACTCTTCCAGTTCCCTCTACTTAATATATCATCTACAGGAACATTCTCCCACCAGCCTTTGGATGCTACAGCTGCTCTAACGCTTCCTGGAGTAGCTTCTAAATTTAAATCTCGAAATATGGACTTAATCCAACCTGCTATTATAGTTCTTGTAGCTGGTTTTATTTGGCCTTTCAATGAAACAAATAGACTTGTAACATTACTATTAAGTCGTCTTCCCTGTGAAATCTGAATCAATTGTGAAATATGTCTCAAGGGACATATATTTGCATCTGGATGTTTTAATAAAGACCAGCCAGACTGTCTATATTTGCTTGAGTCTGTTTTTGATCCGAATTTTGGCCATAATATAATTTTTTCCTCTTCTTCTATGAAGTTATTTTGGGAAATATCCAACAAGGTGAGGTCATGTATCCTTCTGCCCGATGCTAACAATAAAATAATTGCAGTTCTTCTTGAGATATCAAAAAGTGAATTTGTGCTTGGAACTGTTTTTAACCAATTGAAAATTAATTTTGTGTCCCATATAGGGGATTTTGTAGGTGGAGGTCTTGCTAATGCTATGGCTTTTAAAACTTGTTGAACAAAGAAATTTTTTGATAGATTGTCTGCATTTGAAGCACAAAAGGTAGAAATAGCTGATTTATGTAATAAAATTGTGTTCACTGAAAAATTTCTTTTTAAATGCAGATCTGCTAAAAATCTTGCAACGTCTTTGCCATCTGGATTACTTTTATTAATATTATTTGTGGCACAAAAAGATAGCCACCTTTTTATAGGGGCTTTGTAAGTATTTAGAGTGCTTTTGCGCCAACTATTACTTAATAATTCTATTTCTTCCCTACTCCAGTTTGCTACTTGATCTGACCACCCCCAATTCTCCAAGCCTGGAGGGACAACTTGTCCACTTGTGGGGGACAGAGCCCCGTCGATCGATCTATCAGGTTCTTCCGCAGATCTGTTATCGATATTGGGTCTGACAGGGCCCTGGCTTGTAGATCGGTTTGCCAAAAGCACTGATCCCACTGTGGTGCTATTACTATGTATGTCCCTATGGCTCTGTTTAGATGATGGAGCACCCGAGGGATCAAGTTGGGTGGAGGGAACACCCAGCCCAACTGAAAGTCCCAATCTCGACTGAAGGCGTCGCAAAAAATTGCTGACCCATCTGTTGAGTCCCAAGTTACGTACTGGGGGACCACTGCTGTTTCTTTTGAAGCGAACAGGTCTATGTCTGGGACGCCCCATTTTTGGAATATTATATTCATGGCTTGGGGTTGTAGTTGCCATTCGGGGACCGGTTTTCCTCTTGAGAGGCGGTCTGCAATCCCGTTTAACCTCCCCGGGAGGTATGATGCCGACAGCGTTATGTTGAGCTGCTCGGTTAGGTGAAGGAGTTTGCTTGTTAGGCCCAACAGGGCTAAGGACCGGGTTCCCCCCTCGTTCCTTAAGTAGGCTATGAGGGTTCGATTGTCCGATTGCACTAAAACATGTGCGTCCTTCATGTGTGCACCTTGTCTTACTAAGGCTGCATACACGGCAAACATTTCCTTCACATTGGAATGCCACCTTTGCTGGCGGCGATTCCATTTGCCCGACAACATGGTGTTGTTCAGGTGTGCTCCCCAGCCCGCGTCCGCCGCGTCTGTGGTGAGAAAGTGGGTAACCTTGGGGGTGTGCATTGGTCTTGCACTTTTCCCTACGTTTTTTACCCACCATTGTAACTCTTGGGTCACTAGAGGTGGTAACTCCCTCTTTTGCCTTGGTCTGGCTCCTCTGAAGGATTTGAGAAAAATCTGAGTACGGCGACAATGGAGGCGACCGTTTGGGGTTGCTAAATTTGCAAAATTTAACATACCCAGCAATTTTTGCATCACTCGAAGACACGACTCTTTCTTTTGTAATAGGCTTGTTGACAGTTCTAGAATTTTTTCTACTTTTTTTACAGGAAGTGAAATTAGTTTTGTTTTTGTATTCCATATTATGCCTAAATATTCTATTTCTTGGGTTGGGGTGAGAAGTGATTTCTGAAAGTTTACATGCCAACCCAACTTTTCCAGAGTCTGTATGGTTATTTTGGTGTGTTCTACGAGTAGTGACTGGTTTTGACTGGCTATTAAAAAATCGTCCAGATAAACTATTATTCTTATGCCTTGTTTCCGAAGGATTTCCGCAATCCAGTTGGTTACTGAGGCGAAGGAGTGAGGAGCTGATGAGAGACCGAAAGGTAAGGCCGTTAACTGTAATATTTCGCCTCCATATATTATGCGCAGAAAACGCCTGTGAGTTTCCTTTATGTTCAGGTGAAAATATGCCTGATGGAGGTCTATTTTTGTCAACCAGTCCCTGTCCTGTAGAAACTGAATTACATCCTGTCGAGAAATTAATTGGAAATGTCGAGTCGAGACATGTAAATTTAGGCTCTTTAAATTGAAAATAGGGCGTATCCCCCCATCTGGTTTTCTGACTAAAAACATTTTGGAGTGAAAGCCGGGTGTTATGTTTTTTGGTTTTTCTAAAATGTTTGCATCTTTTAACTGTTGTATGATTTCTGTCATCTTCTTGGATGGCTTTGTTGCAAACTTGTTTAGTATTCTTTTGTAAGGGTAATGTAAAGGAGGTTTTGTTGAAAATGGTATGCGACTCTCCGCTATTATTTTTAGAATATATTGACTGGCTCCCAATTGTTCCCATGCCTGAACATGGGATTTTAGGCAACCCCCTTTGAATATCCTGCTTTGATTGTCATTTATCTTTAACGTTGGAGGTATCTTGGGTGCCTGTACGACGAAAGGAATGCTTTTTGTAATTTTTGGATTTTTTCTCCGAGTTAAACTTAGTTTTCTTATTGAAATTAGTTTTATATGATGGCTTGAAACTTTTATTGTGATTCTGATTACTATTATTGACCTTCTTTTTATCTTTTAAATAAGTTGGCATGTTAAGCCATACCTGCGAACCTCCTAAAGAATCTACCAGTGGGATGAGCGCTTCTCTGTTAAAGAGATACTCAGCGCTAGGTGGAATATTTTGTAAAGCCAATTTAAGATTAACATTATTAACTTCTTTTAGAATGCGGTCACGTCTAACCTCAATACATTCAGCTCGCTTGCCACATATGACTTGCATACAAGTCTCCATATTTTTATATGACGGGGACGCTGGACCAAATTTTTCAGATAATTTATCATAGAGAGTGCTTGCATTGAGCTCTGTGTCAGAACTAGCAGCCCAGTTTACAACCTCCTGCAAACCATTTTTTAAAAGTTGTCTATTTTCCAAAACAGCATTTGACAATCCCGCTAACAATTGCTCCGTACTAGCCAAATAATCTATACCTTTATTAAGGTGACATAATTCCTCATTTAATTTTAAACCTATAAAACCTGGTGTTGCCATAAGTGCCTGTAAGTCCTTTTTATACCGAATGCCCTTCCAGGCCTGTGAGTTAAATTGTTGAAGACTATTTAATTCTGCTAATTTAACGGGATCGGCAACAGGTACAATCTTAGATTCGTCATAACTTATTTTCAACTCTCCCAAACACATATTGTTATTGTTAGTTGCTTTATTTATAACTTGTGGTTTGTTCAGAAACTGATTACTCATCGAATTTTTAGAGTTGAAGGAATTAAAATGGCTGCCGACATTTTCTTTATTATTGTTAAAATTCGTACTAATAGCAGTGAAAATCTGCGGCATTTGAGCTACACAGTCTGATAAATATGTAACTTGATTAATTAAAGTGTCCATTCGAGGATCCGAACAAGTTCCGACTTGTTTGAACCTGCGCCGTTTAGACCTTTTATTAGGCGGCGGCGAGGCAAAACCTTCTTCGTCTTCCGAGGACGAGGAACTGCTTTGCGATGAGCTTGAGCTCACAGCTCTTCGCTCTCCATCCGGAGCAGCGACTTGAGCTTCAGGTTCAGGGACGGAATCCTCCGTGTTCATAATGGTAGGTAGGTACTTACCGAATCGCCGTCAAGGTCACAACACTGAACACTGTATAAACACTGAATACGTGTTTATTATTAGTACACAATCACTGTAACACTATTTTCACACCGAAAACAATGATTTTTTTAGAATCTAATAAGATTTTTGTCAGTTTTTCGGACTTTGAAAAACTTTTGCTCCTAACACGACAAAAATCATAAACGCTATGAAACCTAAACGGTCGGCCGCCGGAACCAGAGATGGCGCCCCCTGCCGGATATGAGAGGTAACAACGTAAATCCATAGAGAATCAGGTATGTTTTTCAATATTTAAGCTCCTAGGAACCAGAATCATAGACTGCATCTTCAACCTAACGCTGTGTCTTTCTGGTAGGCATATAATGTTTTATTTTATGATTGTAGCTAATTGTATGCTAATTTTTAAGGTTTTAAAGGGAACATTTTCTACATAATGTAGGTCTGTGATTCTTTATGATTTTGTGGGTGAATGGTAAACGTATTATGATGGCTTGTGCTCAGATTTTTTTCACATAAAAATAGTTAATTAAAGTTTAGTTTTAAATAAACTTTCTTGTCTCAAATATTTTGTTTTATTATTTTATTAGTACCAATGATCTCAGTCTCACCCATGTTAAGTGCTAAGCAGTTGCCGCTGAACATTGGGTACGGTTAGCCAATACAAAATCTGGACAGAAAATGCTGAACAGTCAGCTATGCTGACTAAGTTATCGATTGGAACCATGCTTAGTTCAGACGAGAGCAAAACATTTTGACAGCCGCCTCAGCCATAGGCTACTCAGCATCTCAGCATAGTCAGCATTCGCCATTTTTCTTTTAGTGCTGTCAAGATTTTTGTATCGGCTAACCGTACCCATTGATTGACGACGCAGACGCCATGAAGTGAAGGTGGAGATGTTTGTTACTCAACCTCGTAACGGCGTAGATCCATTTGCACGATTGGCTGAACGCGCCAATATCAGGAACTACTGATTCGGATGATGACAACATGGTTGGCGCAGTGGCTGAACGATTGGACTGCTGCGCTACGTGTCGCGGGTTCGATTCCCGCACGGAGCAAATATTTGTATGATCTACAAGTAGTTACTACGGGTATGGGCGTTTGTGTATGTCAGTTTATATGTTTGTAAACGCACCCACGACACCGGAGAAATACCTAGAGTGGGGCAACGTTTTTTTTTTGTGTTGGATGTAAAATCACGCTACAACCAATAGGAGCTGAGCAGCCGGAGTAAAACCACGAAGAGGATCAGTTGGCGTGTTACACAGCAGTTTTGATCCTGAATATTGAAATCCATTAGCAAGATGTACAAAGTGAAATCGCGATAAAATCCATCCACTTCTTAGAAATCATGGAGCCACGATGAATGGCGGAACCGTGAATACCCACCTTTATGGCGCATTTACATTAAGTCGGTCACCGAAGGCGGCGGCCGCATTCGGTTTAACTGAGGTGCGGGCAGCGGGCGACGGCCGGGACACGGCGCACTCGACACCGACAACGGGCTCAACCGAATACGGTCTAACCGACTAATGTAAATGCGCCATTGCAGGAAAGATAGATGGATCAATATGGCTTTCTTTTCTTTGGTCTATCTTAGCGATAGACTCGCGTTTAACCAATATCTTGTCTATTTCTAGACAGTGGTGTGTCAGTGGTCAATTTGTTCAGATCATGCTCAGTCCATTCCCTTATGTATATGGCATACTTAACACATTCCCGTCGTGGGATAACGTTCGACTCTCAAAACTAACAGACGGCTTTTTTTTACGTGGTAAAATCGTCAAATGAGTCCTCCCGCCCTGGGCAGGGACGAGGCGGGAGGAACCGTCAGACTCGTACTGACTAAAATCCACGGTGTCCTTCATTAGACCTTTATGTTCCGGGGTCACGGTAATACCAGACAACATAACAAATAATTTGAATTCCAATGTAGTTAGTTACCAACAGAGTTCTTCTTACACATAGAAAACTCACGCCTTCTTCTCATGGGGGTTGGCAGAAACTATTACTAGACAGACCTCTTATATGCTTGAAGAAAGGAAATAAATAAAATAGTATTTGATTAAGAAATTCATTATTATTAATAATTTTTGTAATACTTAAGCCTATACAAATAAGCACATCCTTTGTTGTTCCCCAGAGCCATATACCCACTGTTTGGAGAGAAATTCACTGTGTCAACCTGATGAAGGTTCAGTGTTGGGCTGGGGAAGTTAGCAAACACATGGTAAGAGGGAATATGAACAAGTTTCACAGCATTAGGATAGTATGATGATGACGCTGAAAGTATCTCTGTTGTTGCATTAAAATTAAGACTAGTTATTTTAGTTGTAAGGTTTGAAATCACTTTAAATGGAACTGGTTCAGTAGTAGTCAAGTTTTCAGTTTGGTACAAGTTCACAATACCTTCCCCACTTCCTGTTGCTAACAGCTTCCCACAAGGGCTTGTGGTCAGGCAAGATGCTGTAACACATCCATGATCATAGAATTTTTTTATAGGCCTGTATGTTGAGAGATCCCATATTGTGATTTCTCCTTGGGCACCATAACAATATAGCTGTGAACAGTCATGGTTAAATGTTAAAGATGCAACCGTAGAGTTGTGTTTTAAAGATTTCAGTAACTCTTTTGATGCAGTACAGATCAGGTATACTTCCTCATAACCATCGCATGTTGCTATGTATTTCCCATCGCTTGAAATTTTGAAAATTACAGGTTTCTTTATATTCCGTGGGAGCTGAATCAATTTGGTTTCAGCCTTGACAAGATTGTACACACAGTATGTATGGTTAATTCTAGAAGCTATAAAAGCCTCTGACCCGTCAGGAGTGAATTGAGCTGCCGTTATGCGCCATTTCTTTAACTTAAAGCTATGCAGTTTGTTGTTTACATCTCCACCAATAGAGAACAATGAAACAACACCAGAATGGCCAGCGACAAGGGCAGCACTTATTTTAGGATGAAACTCTACACAGGATATAACCGACCCTTCAGTTTTAGTACCAGCATTTATTTGTGGGAACTTCTTTAGTTCCAGGTAATCCTTAGGAAGGTGGTTTAACGTTTTTTTATGTAAATGTCCAACAGTTCTCAATATCTCATCTTCATCTTGATCTTCGGATTTAGATTTTTTATTCAGCTTGGCCCAACTAGGGGTACCCATTAAAGTCTCATATTTTTGTTTCAGCTTTTCTGTGTACAAACTTGTGCTTTTTATGTTTGGAATAATGTTCGCGCCAAAGTTTTCGTCGTCTTCATCAACCCATGCTGGTTTCAGATCAGAATCCGCTTCTTCATTAATTATCGGGTTCAAATTTTCAACAAACTTTTTTGTTTTATTAAATAATAATTGTGATACCCTGTAACAAAATGAGAGCATAATTACCACGAATCTCTATGAAGAGTTACATACTTTGCAAATGAATATTATGTAGGGTACTGTAGTGAGATGCCATAAGCCTTTCATACATACCTGGCTTCCTCATCATGTACCGAAGAAGATTTGCGCTTCATTTTGAGTTAATAAATACGAAAATTTTAACTACGATTTCAAAAAATTGAGGTTATAACAAAACATTCACTTGCAATCACATTGACAATGACATTAGTTATTTGAAAGTGTTTGAAAGGTGCAGGGGTGCGTTTAAATCCTTCGGCCGTATTTCGCCGGAAAAAAATTAAACTGGCGAGGGTTCGCTGAACGGAGTCATAAGTTTCTGTCAATGTTGGCTGTCAAATTCAATTGACAGACCACTTTATTGAACAAAAATAATCAATTTCATGGACCTAAAAAAAAAGGCGGACGGAACTTCACTAAGAAACAAGTGAAGCACCCATAGTAAGTCAGTGCGCTTGTCCACACACGCCAGCACACACACATTCACACCATAGTAAGTCAGCCGTCGGCCATTACGCTTCGAACGACCCTCGCGTATTATTCGGCGTTATTTTGTCTAATAAAAATCAAAGTATGCGGTCATGTGTTGAAAAAAGTTGTCTAAACCATAGTAGTTCAATTAAAAAAGCCAGGGGATCACTTTTCATAGTTAAGCATGTCAATTTGAAGCTTATTTCTCGATTTTACGTCAATAAATTTAATAAACATCTTGAAATCCATCAGTGTTGCAACTATTTCATGGTTCAAATTATTTTAAAATTGGGAGATTTATATTTTATGTTACTATTTATCGTTATTGTATTCTTCTATATTTTTACAGATTTCCCCACGGCAAATGATGCATGGAAAAATGATTGTATAAAAATAATAAGGGAGTGTAGGCATGGAATAGGAATGTAGACGTGTAGGAATGGAACATAAAATAGCTTTACCAGCTGACAGCGTTGAGGATGAATTTTTCGATGCTCTTTAATAGTTTAGTTTTATTTTAATTTAGTCTATACTAATATTATAAAGAGGTAACATTTGTTTGTAAGTTTGTATGTAGGGGGTAATCTCCGGAAGTAATGAACCGATTTTAAAAATTGTTTCATTGGTAGAAAGCTACATTATCCGTGAGTGCTATAGGCTATAAATTATAAAGATATCATGCATATTAGCCGAAATATCTCAATTTTTATCAAGCCGGGCGGAAAAAAATGGCTCTTCCAACACAGTTATTAGCATGCGCTGCCTTAACAGTTGTATATAATTGAAAACAATGTATGGCAAAAATGTCCGCTTTGAATAGTTCTACAATAAAGTCCGCGAAGCCATATTTTTATCTTTTATATTTTAGCAGATATAGCAGCTTTTATGAGTTAAAAAAAGGTTTTTTCGATGTACTTGCCTTTGGACGATTTTTTACACAACAAAACACTAAACCTTATCGAAAAAAATATTATATATTATTATGATCACAATAACATCATAGAGATATGATTTTCACAAAAAAGTATGTCAATTGGTTAAATAGTTTCGAAGATAACATAAAATTACTAAATCGCAAAATGCCGCCGTCCATTCACGAACCGCGTTAGAACACGCTTTGTACGCACGTTTTATCTATTTACCTACAGATGGCGTTGTGCAATTACGTATGAACAAAACCCTCCTGTTGGCAGACAGGAAAAAAAAATCATAGCACTAAGTACTGGGGTGCTATGTCAGGAAACCTCCACGTGTGCCCGTGGGCTGGAGTTCCGTCCGGGGAGAAGACCAGTTTTTCGGGCCGGTGCACCCTGGGATGCGGGCAAAAACTCTTCCTTAGGCACTGTGTGCTTAAGGGGTCTCTTTGCCCGTATGCAAATAGCCTGTCGTGTGGAAGCTCCAACGCGTGTCCCTTTGATTAGCAGAGGGCACAGCGGCGGAGCGGGCTTGCGGACGGTGAGTAATGGGTAGCTCGCCGTCCGACTAAGGACCAAGCCCGGGTCGGTGGCGCGTCGTGTTTCGCGCCAAATGCCTGCTGGGGTCGCGGGTTTTTTCTTAACCCAGGACACCGTGGCCCCGGAACGTAAAGGGCATAGGAAGAAACACGGGTGGATTTTAGTTAGTAAGAGTCTGACAGTCCCTTCCGCCCCACTCAGGGCGGGAGGACTCATTTGATGACCTTACCACATAATAAAAAAGCACTAAGTATTAACCAAACCACACTCATAATTTCATCACAAGTTAAAATATTAATGCCCAACGAAGTGGGCACGGGTCAGCTAGTAATATTATATTTATATAGTTTAATTAAGGTATATTTTAAGTTGAATTATTTAAATATGAAATAGCTAATTAAATATTTATAGCCGAAAAATACTTAAACATTCGTTTTAACCACTTAAGTAAATTAGAAGGGATTTCTAGATGTGTCGATAGTAAAAGACAAGTCTACAAAATTTGAATCACCAAAAGGGATTGCAATACTTTATTAACATTAAACGAGTTGTAAATATTTTAATAACCAATATGCTTAAATTATTTTACCTTTATTTTAAAAATAGGTATCCGTCACAAAAAAAAAAAAATTAAACTTAAGTTCAATGGAGATCTTAATTAAATATTGTTTAAAAATGGGTAATTTTTTCCTTCATCTGGCATCCCTATACAAACTCACACATATAAAGGCCGTCGCCATTGTGGTGCTTCAATCGTTTCTTAGTGAAGTTCCGTCCGCCTTTTTTTTTAGGTCCATGCTTACAATGATATTCTCGTAATAATATCCTCTGGTCCATGGACCTAAAAAAAAAGGCGGACGGAACTTCACTAAGAAACAATTGAAGCACCCATAGTAAGTCAGTGCGCTTGTCCACACAAGCCAGCACACACACATTCACACCATAGTAAGTCAGCCGTCGGCCATTACGCTTCGAACGACACTCGCGGTTTCATACGGTGTTATTTTGTCTAATAAAAATCAAAGTATGCCGTCATGTGTTGCAAAAAGTTGTCTAAACCATAGTAGTTCAATTAAAAAAGCCAGGGGATCACTTTTCATAGTTAAGCATGTCAATTTGAAGCTTATTTCTCGATTTTACGTCAATAAATTTAATAAACATCTCGAAATCAATCAGTGTTGCAACTAGAGATAGGTAACTCAGGAGAGATAGATACAAATGATACATTATCGTTCCGTCTTACTCAATCACTCAATGCATCACTTTGAATCCGAATGTATCGGTGTATCTTTTTACAACTTGTTCAATCTTCGTCTTCTTGTATCTGTGTGACTGTGGTGCGTCGCACGCTAGTGGGGAAAGTATATACGTCTCTTTCGCACCTCCCTATTTAGAATGTTATGTCGCGTTTTCGCAAGGCCGAGAGAATGAGTTGACTGACCATTATAAACTGATTCATGATTCTCACAAAACGATAAATTGATAAATCTGTTACTTGTAACTAGAGTTTAAAGTAGTAAAGCAGTACTTGAACATTTCAAGTAATACACTGATTTGGTTTTGTCGTGCACTTCAAGTGCCTAAAGCAATCTAGAGTTTATTAAAATATGCAAACTAATTTCGGTCATAAATCTATCGATTTAGGATCTAGATAGAAAAAAGGGTTTAGCGATTTACAAAATTAAACAAAATATCAGTATCATTTAGGTACTTTAAGCTCGAGACCTGGATCGAGATCGGGATCGGCAATAATTAGCTGAGCAAGTGAGCAACAGACAGTGCAATGTCGCATCATGCGCGGATTCGAAAGGATATGAAGATAAAGAGTGATACGTATATCTCAATGATCAAAAGATACATTGAGCAAGTGAGCAAAAGTGCAATGTCGCTTCGTGTCATGCGCGGATTCGAAAAGATACAAAGATATGAAAGAGTGATACATATCTCAGTGATCAAAAGATACATATGAATCTTTTCTTTTCATTGATACATTTTTCCCATGTCTAGTTGCAACTATTTCAATGTTCAAATTATTTTAAAATTGGGAGATTTATATTTTATGTTACTATTTATCGTTATTGTATTGTTCTGTATTTTTACAGATTTCCCTCGGCAAATGATACATGGAAAAATGATTGTATAAAAATAATAAGGGAGTGTAGACATGGAATAGGAATGTAGACGTGTAGGAATGGAACATAAAATAGCTTTAATTAAATATTTATAGCCGAAAAATACTTAAACATTCGTTTTCACCACTTAAGTAAATAGAAAGGATTTCTAGATGTGTCGATAGCAAAAGACCAGTCTACAAAAATTTGAATCAACAAAAGGGTTTGTAAAACTTTATTAACATTAAACGAGTTGTAAATATTTTAATATCCAATGTGTTTTAATTATTTTACCTTTATTTAAAAAAAGATATCCGTAACAAAAAAATTGTAATTAAACTTAAGTTCAAGGGGGATCTTAATTAAATATTGTTTAAAAATGGGTAATTGTTTCCTTCATCTGGCATCCCTATACAGACGCACACATACATAAGCATCCGCCATTTTGGTGCTTCACTTGTTTCTTAGTGAAGTTCCGTCCGCCTTTTTTTTTAGGTCCATGCTCTGGTCTGGGACAACCTTTGTCTTTTTTAATTCAAGTTACAATTAATTATTATTTACTTTTGAATAATCTTCAATGTTAGTGACAAATCATCGGTTCCTCGTGGATGATTAAAAATGTTTTGTTTACCAGAATAATAGCTTGGCAACACTTGTAATACCAACTTGAAGGCGTAAAAACCCAGACAGCACCAGGGCTGCGTTTAAATCCTTTATCCAGTTTAAATTTATACTGACTAAATGTCAAACACCCCGTTTAAGTACACCGCGAGGTGAAAAATGAAGCTAACTAAAATTTAATCTGCCCCGTTTACGGTCGTTCGCTGGGATAAGTTATTACTAAATGGAATAAATGGGGAAGGCAAGTGTCAAAGTGAAAATGACAGTTTGGTCCCCAAAGAACTGTAAAATCAAAGGAATTTTCAGAAAAAAAAAACATTTATTGATGTAAAATGACTAGATGTTGTGTAATAAGCTGTAAAAATGATGGAATACACTTTTCAAAATAATATCTACTTTTCTTTTGGAGGTTAAGTACCAGTATTGCATCGCTCGAAAATCGAAGAATTATCACCTGGAACGAGTTTTGTAATAGTTGTGGTGTTAAGAAATTAAATATATTGTGATATTTCTCGAATCTAAATAGAAAAAAAGGTTAAAATTACTGACTTAAAACATTATGATATTTTATCAAAATAGAAAGTCAAAACCAGCATTATATTCTTGATAAAGGAGAGGACAGGTAAAACATACCTAAACTCAAGTAATTGTGGATTTATTACGGTAAAATCAAATGTATAACCACTCAATTAAATCACTTTTTTCCTCTTGTAGATGCGCCACGGCGTCTTAATTCTTCTTTTAGTATATAGTACTTGCATGGACGAATAATTTTCCATATTTGTTTTGTATTTATACTCAGTTATTATAACAAATAATCTTGTTTGTTTTTTTGTACAAGGTAGACGTGGGGACCAACTATCGCAGCGCCATCTACGATTAGCTTTGAGTTGCCATCCCCATTTTTGCGACCTTTTTACCTCGCAAAATTTTATCCTGCTGTCAGACTGACATTACGTTTTGTTGTTTTGCTCGATACCAACCGTAAAAACGAATATTATTTTTATTTTAGAGAGTAAATATTACTTGTGGATTATGGATTTTTATTGAACGGCAAATTGATCATGGACCTAAAAAAAAAGGCGGACGGAACTTCACTAAGAAACGATTGAAGCACCACAATGGCGACGGCCTTTATATGTGTGAGTTTGTATAGGGATGCCAGATGAAGGAAAAAATTACCCATTTTTAAACAATATTTAATTAAGATCTCCATTGAACTTAAGTTTAATTTTTTTTTTTTTGTGACGGATACCTATTTTTAAAATAAAGGTAAAATAATTTAAGCATATTGGTTATTAAAATATTTACAACTCGTTTAATGTTAATAAAGTATTGCAATCCCTTTTGGTGATTCAAATTTTGTAGACTTGTCTTTTACTATCGACACATCTAGAAATCCCTTCTAATTTACTTAAGTGGTTAAAACGAATGTTTAAGTATTTTTCGGCTATAAATATTTAATTAGCTATTTCATATTTAAATAATTCAACTTAAAATATACCTTAATTAAACTATATAAATATAATATTACTAGCTGACCCGTGCCCACTTCGTTGGGCATTAATATTTTAACTTGTGATGAAATTATGAGTGTGGTTTGGTTAATACTTAGTGCTTTTTTATTATGTGGTAAGGTCATCAAATGAGTCCTCCCGCCCTGAGTGGGGCGGAAGGGACTGTCAGACTCTTACTAACTAAAATCCACCCGTGTTTCTTCCTATGCCCTTTACGTTCCGGGGCCACGGTGTCCTGGGTTAAGAAAAAACCCGCGACCCCAGCAGGCATTTGGCGCGAAACACGACGCGCCACCGACCCGGGCTTGGTCCTTAGTCGGACGGCGAGCTACCCATTACTCACCGTCCGCAAGCCCGCTCCGCCGCTGTGCCCTCTGCTAATCAAAGGGACACGCGTTGGAGCTTCCACACGACAGGCTATTTGCATACGGGCAAAGAGACCCCTTAAGCACACAGTGCCTAAGGAAGAGTTTTTGCCCGCATCCCAGGGTGCACCGGCCCGAAAAACTGGTCTTCTCCCCGGACGGAACTCCAGCCCACGGGCACACGTGGAGGTTTCCTGACATAGCACCCCAGTACTTAGTGCTATGATTTTTTTTTCCTGTCTGCCAACAGGAGGGTTTTGTTCATACGTAATTGCACAACGCCATCTGTAGGTAAATAGATAAAACGTGCGTACAAAGCGTGTTCTAACGCGGTTCGTGAATGGACGGCGGCATTTTGCGATTTAGTAATTTTATGTTATCTTCGAAACTATTTAACCAATTGACATACTTTTTTGTGAAAATCATATCTCTATGATGTTATTGTGATCATAATAATATATAATATTTTTTTCGATAAGGTTTAGTGTTTTGTTGTGTAAAAAATCGTCCAAAGGCAAGTACATCGAAAAAAACCTTTTTTTAACTCATAAAAGCTGCTATATCTGCTAAAATATAAAAGATAAAAATATGGCTTCGCGGACTTTATTGTAGAACTATTCAAAGCGGACATTTTTGCCATACATTGTTTTCAATTATATACAACTGTTAAGGCAGCGCATGCTAATAACTGTGTTGGAAGAGCCATTTTTTTCCGCCCGGCTTGATAAAAATTGAGATATTTCGGCTAATATGCATGATATCTTTATAATTTATAGCCTATAGCACTCACGGATAATGTAGCTTTCTACCAATGAAACAATTTTTAAAATCGGTTCATTACTTCCGGAGATTACCCCCTACATACAAACTTACAAACAAATGTTACCTCTTTATAATATTAGTATAGACTAAATTAAAATAAAACTAAACTATTAAAGAGCATCGAAAAATTCATCCTCAACGCTGTCAGCTGGTAAAGCTATTTTATGTTCCATTCCTACACGTCTACATTCCTATTCCATGCCTACACTCCCTTATTATTTTTATACAATCATTTTTCCATGCATCATTTGCCGTGGGGAAATCTGTAAAAATATAGAAGAATACAATAACGATAAATAGTAACATAAAATATAAATCTCCCAATTTTAAAATAATTTGAACCATGAAATAGTTGCAACACTGATGGATTTCAAGATGTTTATTAAATTTATTGACGTAAAATCGAGAAATAAGCTTCAAATTGACATGCTTAACTATGAAAAGTGATCCCCTGGCTTTTTTAATTGAACTACTATGGTTTAGACAACTTTTTTCAACACATGACCGCATACTTTGATTTTTATTAGACAAAATAACGCCGAATAATACGCGAGGGTCGTTCGAAGCGTAATGGCCGACGGCTGACTTACTATGGTGTGAATGTGTGTGTGCTGGCGTGTGTGGACAAGCGCACTGACTTTCTATGGGTGCTTCACTTGTTTCTTAGTGAAGTTCCGTCCGCCTTTTTTTTTAGGTCCATGATTGTAAGTATGTCGGTAAAACGGTTAAGATGAGTGTTTGTTTAACTTTTTGATAGATGTCACTGTTGTTTTGTAATGCGTCCTTTTTCCTCCAATAGTAACGTAATACAAGAAAAGAAAGAAAGAAGTGAGTTGTGATTTTATAAGTATACCTATCATGTCGTATCGTTTGTGTGCAAGTTCTTTTCTTTCATTCGTTATTTGCAGTGTTTCACTTTGTAAGCATCGGATTTTGATTGTGAGATACTAGTTTTGCGTTTATCACCATTGTGCAAGCAAACATACCTATTGGAATAACTAAAGAATCTGGTGATTGGAATTGCGAAAGATTGTGTACACGAAGATGAAACGAAGACTTATTATTCTGTGACCTTTTTGCATCCTCGAAGTGTGTCAAAATGTGTAATAAATAAACCAATGAATAAAAGACAAAAACAGTAGTCAAGATAAAGCTACCTGTTTTATTGCAAGGACCGTAACTTTTACAATGGGGCCCAAAGGGGCTCCGCCATAAAATTATTAGTCGGTTGTTAGACTATCATAAAACAATTAAAATACAATTGATGACTCTGGCACCTCATAAACCAACTGTCGATGATGGTCAAGGAGCTCCAGGTGATAAGGAGGCCACCGAGCGATGATACAAGGTTGGTCGTAAGCAATGCCAGGTGGAGTCACATCAGTAGATCGCGTCACGGCGCGCTCAGCTAGTGCGGAGCCAAGTTACGCGGCGTGTGATGTTTGTGCGCAATGTCAGGCAAGCCCGCGAGTGTGGGCGCGTCGCGAGCGGGCGTGCCGGGCACTCCGCGCGTGCTGGTGTACGTGGCGGACCCGCGCCAGCTAGAGCCCGGCGCCGCGGGCCCCGACCCGCCGCCTGCAGCCGGCCCCGCGCACTCAGCGCCCGCCGCCGCGCAGCCCCCACAGGATACCCTCTACATCCCTGAGAACATACATCACCAAGTGAACTTGCCCAGGAACACGGTCTATAGAACACAATTCGACAGGAGCGACCAGAGAAACTTACCTGCTAATATTTACTACAAACAGATAAATGAAAATGATGGAAAAGTAAATGTTTATGGTATGCCTGATAATGTTTCACAAAGAACAGAATTCTATCCAGTTTCGCAACAGTATATGAAGGAAACATGTTTAAAGAATGAAGAAAGTGGGAGTGAACGATCAGTTAATGTAAGTGTGAAACAAGATTGTTCAGAGCAAGTAGGTACAGAATTTAACAGTGTTGAAACATTTCATACAAGAGTGCCTGTAGAATCGGTTGATTTGGCAACATATCAGGCAAGATGTTCTGGCCCTGTTGGTTCAGATAATATTATGAATTCTATGCACCCGGCTGCTTTGCGTCACGGGCAGAACCAATATAGTGAGAATGTAACAGTTCAGAGTGGTGAGGGAACAAATTGTAGTGAAAGAGAGTTATCTGTGTGCAAAAGTTTTGTGAACTATCAATTCTTAGAACAGAGTGTATCTCATCAGTCAATAGTGAATCAGAGTATAAGTATACTAAATCAACAAGTAGGAGTGAGTAGAGGTATAGTAAGTGAAGGTGATAGTGGAAGTGCGCCACAGCTGGTGAGGACTGCAGATGGTGTGGTCCTGGCTGTGCTGCCGGCGCCAGTTCTGTCCCACCCCCCTGACAATCCAGAGCTAAGCTCCAGGACAGTGGTGCAGACTGACACTCAACAAACTGTAACAGTGCCTCTAGGTTGGAAGAGAATAGTTAGCAGTGCATCAGTACTCTATGTTAGGTAAGTTATTATCGAGCTGGTGGATTTAATTTAGTGTAAAGATTATGGCACATTATACTGGCACCGCAATGGTATGGCTCCAACCGATAAAATAAATGGTCATTCAATTTTGAGCATTAAGTCATGTATTGTATAATATGCTTCATAGTGTGAATATGAAAAAGCCAATGGCAGCAGACAGTAGTTGGTCAGCATGCTCTAGCCTTAATTAAAGGCAATGGCATGGTGCTGCTACCCTAAAATTACCGTGCCAGAATAATGTGCCATAGCCCTAATTCTGTATTTTTTGTTATGTGGGAGTAGCTTTGCTGGTTGGTTTTAGGTGTTAGCATATGATTGCATTTCATTACTCATAATTATTCATTACGTTATTAAACAATGTTCTCTAGTATTTATTGCCAACATACTGTTTTAAGTGTAAAACCCATTTTAAAAACTAATATTCTTGAAAAAAAACCGATATGGGAGCAATAAAGAATGATAATAATTAAGATTCACACAATTAGTCACATTAATACTTATTTCTAGTTGGCTTGAGGTTATCTGTTTCTAACATCAACAAGAATGACAGAGATTGTATTTCTATCATTCTCTTAAAATGCCTATTTATTTACCAAATAATAAAAGTAGCATCTTATAAACCCCCTTTTTTGAGGTAAAGTCATCGAAAGACCGAAAGACTTTCGGTCATTTGTGGAGCAGACGGGACTGTCTGACTCTTACTGACTAAAAGTCCACTGTATTCTTTCGATTACCCTCTGCGTTACAGAGCTCTCGCGATGCGTTTTTAAGACAGTTCCGCAACCACTGGCAGGCGTTTGGCCGTATGGAGACCCCGTCGGTTTTAGACACCTTCAGGCGCGCCATCACCGGCCTTTGTTCCTGACGGCCGACGGCGAGCTACCTATCACTCGCCGCCTGCAAGGCCGCGCCTACGGTAGCCGGAAAACACCCCGCTATGTTCGAAGCACTGGGTGTCTTTGCTGGCTGGGTTCTGAAGTAGAGCATGTCTCCTCCCTAAGTCTCCCTTTTCTTTCTGCCCCCCTCCTTAGCTAGCAATACTGCTTCCTAAGGAGGTGATCTGGCTTACCATTCCACGTCGCCCTGTAACTAGAGGTGGCCGTCGCCTTTCGCTCTTTGAGGAAACGCAAAACGGCGGAGCTCTGCGCAAGCGCAGCAAACCTGCCTCTGGGTGGTCCACAGTGGTGACACCCGGTCATTTTCTCCCGCTGAATCCGACACAGCAACCTCCTGTAATAGCTGTACGGTGAAGACCTACGAACCTCTCCAGCCTCAGCACTTCTCAAATAACTTACCGCCGCGATTGGGTAACTTAGCGACAGTCGCTCCTTCCATGTCACCTTAAGATCAAGGCAAACTCTTTCAAAAGTGCCTCGATAATCCACGGCACCAGAGTATAGCTCCAGTGTTGAGCCTCCACATGCCGCTCATTGACGTGCAGGAGGGTTTTCGCCTCCAGATCCCATGACAACAACTCGGCTAAACCCTTCTAAAAAGTTCATCCTTAGCACTTCACAAAGAGACACTAAAATCTATGTGGGCCATATTTGGGGTCTCTAAAGTTAAAAACCATTCACTACATTGAAAGTGTGTTATACAGATATTTATAGCGCATTTACATAAGCTAATGATTGTAGTCACAGAGAAACATGCCTTATGAAAGTGGGACCGCGATATCGGACTGTCCACATCGTAAATATTGTTCAGAAACAAGATTTTGTAAAGGGCTAACAGTCTGCTAGTTACAAGCTGTGATACCAGGAGTACGGAGTAGGTGTACAGGGCCGTTAGCAGTGGACTGTGGGGATTTGCTAGATTGCTGGTAGGGCAGGAGGGCTTCAGTATTTGGTGAATTAAAATCTGGAGTTACAGACACGTCCTTTTATTGCACAGTTTGGTTGGAAGAGAGCGGAAACACAAATTCCACAGATAATCTAAATGTCAAAAATACAGATTAAAATTGTTGATGTTGGTGTTGCCAACAGTAGGTATGTCGAATGTTGTTGAAATGGCTTTAGCCAGCCATTTTGGGTACATACCTACTTCGAATACAATACTCAAAATAATTGGTCCACTCATGAAGAAACCTTATAGGTAGATGCCGTGTGGTTTGTCATTGGGAAAACTTAAGCTTTTCAAAATCCCAAGATGTTTCATCGATTCTGCACAACTATTAACGGTACCTCTTTCATTCTGGATTTGACCGAAAGTCTACATAGGTACGCAATCGCCGAAAGTCCGTTTCAAGCAAATTTTGTCTCTAAATCTGTCTTTGTTTGACTAATTCCTAACAAGTCTGTAGGGAAGGCAAAAAAACCATTGTCCAATTTAATCCTTAGCCGAATTAAATCAATACTCACGCCTCACGCATTCGTCTCCTTAATAGATATTGGAAAGGGCCTTGAAGAATCCTGGTAGATTAGGTACTAACATTTATTAAACAAGGGCTTCGATTAATCGTAGCGTCGAGCTTTAGTATGCTTTATCAAAAATATTTTTTTAACTTTAAATGTTAATAAAACAAACAGAACAAGTTAAATAATTAAGTATTATTAAGCCAATCCTACTCAGTCAGTCGCAGACTGCTGTTGAGCATTGTTAGCGTTCTAAAGTAATATTATTTAACGATCAATGTTCGAGATGGTTGAGCGGTAATGAAGTATTGGTGGAATACAGCGGCGCGAGCACCGCGGATCGTGTGTTAACGTTAAATCAATCCGGCACAAGTGGAAAAACCAGTCCGGCAGCTGTGCGGACGTTCTCGATGTAAGTGAAGAAAGTTACTTTACACCAATAAAACTGAGCATTTGGACCAAACGGCTGCAGTCCCTTTTATTTGCAGATCGTATAATTCCATCTGCTAAACATTTGCGTTATAACGCTCCTTTATTTCGTAACATGAGCGTCAAAAGAATTATCCTTGCTACCATAAAAACTATATCGTTCGAAGCGTGAAAATCGCACGATTACATGAAATTGCTTTTGAATAAAAGCTTGAGGGCTAGATTGTTCATAATATCTTCTACGTATAGGTGGTTGTTCCTGTGGGATGACCTTAGAAAGTTCCGTAGAAGTCAACAGAATGAAAATTGAGAAATAAATCTATTTTATATGAACTAGCACTGAATCAAATATCAATAGATCAAATCATTGCCCTATTTTCGCAGTGCGCTCGAGTCATCATAATATCATAAATATTACATCCTGGGCAGCTGCATAATTTTAACTGTCATAGTTAGTAAACATGATTAGTTGATTGTCAGAAAATAGGCCGTGATCATAAATGTATGATGAGCATGTGGTAGCAATACTTTATTGATGTTGATGTTTTCATAATTCATTGAGAAAACACACTTTTGACACTTGTGTATGTAAGAACCATCAGGATCTAAATAACGGCACATGTGCCATCAAACTCGTTCTTGATTACAAATTTTAATCAGCTTACGCGGTTTCAAAATCTTTTGACATTTTTGAAAAAAAAAACTGGTTACCTATTACCTAATGGTATTTAAATGCAGCTTCGTTAAGCTAAACGGTTTCTAAAAAAAAATACTGTCGTCTCAGTTCATAAAGTAGGTAGGTACTCCGACTATTTTTTTTTTCAGAATTGAGGGGCAATTTGTAAGATGACAATAAAGTTCAACTTACTCCAGTCTGTTATTTTTTTCAGTCGAATAGGTAGGTAGGTGGTATGACTTTCTTGTTTTTCATAAGTTGAAAAATCTATTAAGAAAACTGATTAAAACCTAGGTTGATAAATGCTGGCACCATACATGATTTAAGTTACCTACTATCTCTCCTCTCCATTGCCCCTTTCCACAGTTCCACTATTCAAATGTAATTTGTGGTGAATATTTGAAAACTAGGTTCACGTTTCGTATTTTAATATTCTGTGGTTTATGACACGGCATATTTATTATTGATGCGTGCGTTACGGGGCTACGTGCCGTATCACTAACTGGACTAACTTACGAGCTTCGAGCACAGAGCTCAACGGATTCCATTGTAACGTCTATGCGCATAACACTCCCCTTATCTGTCATTGCTGTATGTTGCCCAAGAACTGAACAATACAAACAAACACTTCGCGTGCATTCAGCACACAATAAAGCTTTATTTTATGGCTATGCGTTCAAGCTTCCTTGTAACAGCACTACTTTTTCTTCCTAGTGATTTAAGGTTAAAGTCGACACGAAATATTTATCTATAATGCTATTTATATATAACTGCTAATGCTGTATATTTAAATTTAATCAGTCCAACTGTTCGAAATCTAATCAGAAATCAATGATTACGTTAGAATCGGAAACGATTGTTTCCTCAGACGATGCAACATTTCAAACAGATGTTCGACAGTCGTAAATTATGGTACAAGAAACAATAAAAGTCTTATTCTTAAACTTTTCTTTGTGTCAATTGTCAGTGTGCTTATTGACGTTGGGGACTAGCTATTGCTCAACTGATTTATAGCCACCATCCCAAGCGAAGTAAAGAACACCGTCTGGTTTTTTTTTCGAAAGTCGCATTGTATACGCATGGATTTCTCTGGCCTTCATTGTGAGGAATTGCACAATGTTGGGATTGTCCGTCTTCAACTCATACGTCTCCTCTCAATTGTTTCGACGGACTTGATGGGCGTCACCAGGCGCTTTGATCCGATTTACAATTCGTTCCGACTTTCTTTTAGTCATCGTTTACAATGGCTCTGCACGCTTACATTGATACACTTCTTTATCTATTGTTAAAATGTTTGACTCATGTAAGGTAAATTATATCACTGTAAACGCCTGGTTTGTGAAATGTGATCATTCCAATCGGTGATACAAATTCTTTTTTGTCGTTTGGAATGGTATGTAGGTATTGCCCTCAAGATCTAATATCACGTGGACCTTAGAGCAGTGAACCCCACACAAAGCCAATGTTTAACTGATATCAATTTGCTGTCGCTGTTGGTGTCTTTTATATTATTATTATATTCCGCTATGTATCCAGGTCCGCCAGGAACTCTACCCACGGGCCCGCTATAAGAATACCTCGACACGCACGATCTAAACTAAATCACTTCCACTGTAATAACACTAATAACATCATGAGTATAGGTAGCCATATTTTTTGCTATTAACAATTAAAATCAAGAAACGAGTTTTGTAATATCTGGACAAGGTCACAACAATATCTGTATTTGGTCGCTAATTCAATTAAGCAATCAATACAGCGTTCAGAAGCGTATCAGCGTCGCTTTGAATTCATGACCATTACTGGCACCTTATAAAGAGTATCTAGTAATCTGGTTTAAGATTTATGGAACAGTGACAATGAGGCTGGGAGGCGAGATCATACGCACGTTGACCTCCGCTTTGGCTTCGACGCGGAAATAATATGGATTACGTAAGCACAGTCGAACATTTTTTATTGCTCCATTAAATGAGGCACGCCGCCGACTCTGGGTGGAGAGCGTCTCAACAACAAATAAACGAATTTAACATCCATGATACGGCCATTAGTCTCACTATTCTTAATTGCTAAAGTTAAATCTGGACTGTTTGAACGTCGTGACATGTAATTATTCAAACTTGGTATAACTAACAACTTATAGCCTATTTTTAGCTCCGTATCTACTAACTTGATGACGGACTAAAATGTTTACGATCATTCAGTTTAACTAAGTAATTAGGTATCTGGATTAATTTAATAGCGTGCTGTTTTTATAATCACTATACAGGTACTTTAGTCAATTAAATTTTTATTGACGATCTTTAATACGAGGAAAACCGCCAACCGCAATCGGGTCGTCAAATTGAATATTGTTGAGTTGTAATGACAATGATAATAAATCAAATATCTGACGCAAAATATTCTATGTTGCCTAAAGAGTCATGAATATTACAAACAGAACTGAGAGACGGGTAAAAATACACAGATAACATCAACAAGCAACTTTAATTTGCAGTGTTTGTTTAGTCTCACCGATACCATAAAAAGTTTAAAAGTAACAAAAAACTAAAAGGTATTATTTCCCATGCAAGCATAATTCAACTGTATAATCCCATGGTATTATATACCTAACAAAATTAGATAAATAAACATGGTCGTCGAGTGCTGGCGTACGATACGACCCTTGCGTGAAGTCCGCCGGATGCGTCAGCTCACATGGGCTCCAGACGGACGAAGTAAATGAAATGTGTTCTCAATCGTTCCCACAGAAGCGTAGCCGAGGGGATCGAGTCAAGGTTGCCATGCGAATCTAAGAAAAACTCTTTGAAATATGCCTTGCAAAAACTAGGCGACGTTACACGTCCTGCAGTATTCAAGTGAATTTATTTGCTTTTCGATGCGGCGCTTGGCTTCGCTTGGCATGTGGCAGGTGTTACCTGCAAACCTGAACTTGACTGGACAACATTTTATTCACCTGTGATATCGTTTTATTTTAATGGGTAATTATTTATCGAGATACCTGTGTGTACTGTACTGGCTTGTGAGGTCAATACCGTGTACATAGAAGATAAATTATTTCAAAATATGTAAAAGCATTTTTCTAATTTAAAAAAAAATAAAGTTATATTATCCTCTTCCGACTAATTAATACGATTTTGAATTAAATAGATCAGGTTTTGGAACTTTAATGTCAGCTAGGAATTCGGTAAACACTTATTTGCCAATTCCTATTTAGTTCATAAAACAGTAAATTGTAATGGCACATAGTTTACAGAAACTTAATGATATTGATAAGATTTATGAGTGATAATAGTCCTTAATTCCACAAACTTGCTATGTTGGTAAATCTATAAGTGGGGGTTGGCTGATCGCTTAGTCGTGGAACGAGTACTTGTCGCAAAGGTCCGGCCATTCACCTGTAGTTTAATACCATTACGTAATAGGTACGTAATTTCATACTTTCACCCTTATCAATTTAATAGTCGTTAGTTGGAACATAACATTGTATCAAATTAAATTATCCGCTATTTTAGTTCGTAAGTTTTTAATTTTGTCAAAGACTTTATTTAGATGCAGAATCCAACAGTAACGTCCCAAAGTAAACTTTATCATGTCAATCATTATTGCTGATACATAAAAAAAAACGGCAGACACGTTACATCCAGACATGTGTCAGGCGATGTTGCAAATCTCAAATAGACTCGTAGCAGAAATTAAAACCTGCTATTCTATTAATAAAACGATATTGCAGATCATCGCCTTGAGTCACTTGTTATAAGATTTTTTAAATAATATTCCTGCAACTAATATGGGCAAAAGTCTGCTACATTGAATGTATGTTTTCTGATGCAACATCTGGCACTTAATGCAAATGTAACATTTCAGAATAATAATAAGCATTAGCATAGAAATTGAAAATATTTGATCCAATTACTAAAGATACTCCAACAAGTATGGCATATGTTAGAAAATATAAAAATATCTCATGCATGATCAAAGATTCAATGATACGTCGACATCGAAACATCTATCAATACGTGAAGCGAAAACTTGACGTTACGGAATACGTGAGAGCTGAGTCAATTTAAGTTTATGTGGAGAAAGGAGTGCAGGAAGTTAATATTTTTATAATTATTATGTGTGTAGTATGTCTTGGCATAGCATTAAATTAAGAAAAAAACAACACACACTATCATTGCTTGACACACGTAATTTCAAACGTCTTACTGAAGTCAAACATGGGGTAAAGGACAGCCCTCCACTTTTCAGGGCTTGCTCAGTAGACGAAACTGAAAAAAATCAGCCTCACCATAGAAAATTATTTA